>VDFB02058242.1:317782352-318004805 GCA_007258455.2 Sequoia sempervirens | reverse complement strand
CTCTCATTTTCACCATGTAGTTGCACCTGCTAGTTTTTCACTTCTCCAAGCAATCTTGAGTCTTCCCCTTGTTTTCTCTGAATCTACATTATGCGGGTCAACTCAACATCGTTAGCCATGAGCTCCGTTTGCAACCTGCCCATTGTTTCCCTTACATTTACCAACTCTATCTCATTATTTTTTAACTTTCTACACAACTTCTCATAGTTTGAATATACAACCTACTGGGTGGTCTTAGCTAAGACCACCTTGTCACGTGGGTGCATTTCAGTGAGATCTAGGCTTGTTGTCTAGATGTCATAATCCTCCAGCTACATTTTCCCTTTAGGCTTAGCCACTAGCAAAGTCATGGTACTTATCAAAAGAGAGTTTTTCTCCTCATTATATGAAAGATTTTATCTTCTTAGCAGCCAGAAACTCAACATTTTTCATAAGCCGCCTCTGTTTAGCATTTTGTTGGGCCATCTTTGTTGCATTGAAATGATCCTAGAGAGTTTGAGGAACATCGATGTTTTGCATTGCAATAAGGGCACCAAGAGGGAAACTAAAAGAGGTGATAGAGGGGGAGACTTTAGATGTACATGAGTATGGTGGGAGGAAAAAGGGAGCATTCTCATGAAAAAGGGTGGTACACCCAGTTGAGACTGAGTAGTGGATTTTCCAGTGGAGGTAAATAGAGACATGGGTGTGTGGAAAGGTATTTTCTCATAAGTTGTCAGACCAGGAGTGGGGTTTAAATGAACACTTCAGATCTTTCTAGAGGGGCCCTTGACAAGGTGAATAAAGAATTAGCAACAACTGAGATGGGTGTTGCTCACTCGACGTGTGGGGTAATCTCGAGAATTTCATTTTGAACAAGGAAAGGTGGATTCAGGATAACTAAATTAGGATGAGGATAGAGAATTCCTTCCCAAGGGAGGATGAGAGGGAGTAGTCAAAGATGTAGAAATAGGAAGAGAAGAAGGAGCAAAAATTACTTGAAACTTGGTGGTCGACACGTCTTGAAGAGTGGACTCCACTTCTTCTTTACCTCAGGTCGATATATTAGATATGCCTAGATTTTAAACCCACCTTCTTTTCTCATAACCAGAGCTGGCATGCTCTATTCCTCTGACCATCGACCCCTCCAAGAATTGACCCTCAACGACTACAATGGATGATACTCTTGTGGACCATCGAGGTTTCTTTCCTTTTCTCTGGGCGTTGGAGGTAGACGGGGCCCTCAAATCCTTTTGCCTCGAATATTTCTAACTACCAGATTCTCGGGGTTGGTGGTTCTAGTACAAAACTTGTTCTACATTGATTTCATGGCTAGTTTTTGGATTATTGTTGTTAGAGCTGGCCTCTTTATCATAAAAATACTCAAATTCTTCATCTTGTGGGAATTATCTAACAAGGAGGTTAGGACAACACAACTCTTGTTGGAACCTCCAGAAATTTGCCTTCTTTTGATTTCACCATCCCCTTTTCTTTAGTTGTGCATTAATGGACTTATTTATTGGGAGGTTCCTGTCATACTGAACCTTCGGCATATAGAAACCTAGCCATTCTAGTTGCTTGAAAGGAATCTTCTTTATGTTGATGTATACCTGCACTCTTTCTTAAGTCACATTCTTCCTTCTCTCGAAGTGTTCCCACTCCTCATGCCTCATGCTATAAATTCCCCTTGGACTATAGTCCCACTTATCACAAATGATGACTAAGCCCAAAGTTGCTATTAGATACTTAAGTTTTTCCTCACAAAATCACTTCATAAGCGATACTTGACTGTTAGCAATATTGAGAGGAAGTGGATACAACTTCATTTTATTTCTTCTCATGCCATAGATTTTGTAGAAAATGGTCAATTGGTGGCATGCTTCTAGTGTGAAAAATCTGTCAGTCACAAGCCTAGGGAGTCGAAAAGACTCATTGGGAAAACCATGAAATCTGATAAATGTGAAATCTACACCCAAGAAGTAATCCATTGGGTTTTGTGAGATCCTCATCCATTTCAAAACCTTAGGAGAGAAACACCTCATAGGATGGGGTAACAATTCTTAGACTATTAGCATCAAAAAATAATCCACAAACCCATAATAATTCCTTGTTTTAAAAAGTAGATGGGTCCACATAGAAACTGGCTAAAGATAGTTCCTTTCGTCCAACCTAGATACTAGCACATTTTTTCCAAAATATTCAAAATTATGATCCAAAACTAAATGAGCTAAGAAGGAAGAATACCTAAATTTAGAATTAGTCCCATAATTTTTTAGTTGGTCCAACATGTTCCTAGCTATCACCTCAAAAAAATCGTAGTGTCTTTGGAATTTTTCTCTCTTTAGCTCAAAAGCTAAACTGAACTGAAAAGGGAGAATCTGGGTATCATTGTCGAGACCAAATACCGAAGCTAGTGTCAAGAATACCACTTAAGTGTCCCTCTTGAATTTATCATAGGGTATGTGCAGGATCATCATGGAAAAAACAGGCCCTTAAGTGGCAAAAAATTCAGAAAAATTAGTGTTAGGCAACTTGACATAAAAATTTGAATAAGTTATCTATATTATTTCGAAAATATGTAAGAATAGAATCTATAGAAAATTGAATCTAGTTTCTAAACTACTAGGTTTATTTAAAAATAAATAAAATCTATTTGGTGAAAATATGAAATTTCAATGTAGTAGTACTTAAATTTCAGGGAAAAAATAAGAAGTAGGTGTTTGTCTGACCACCCTAACCATAACAAAATGATAATATTTTCTTATAAGATTTTATATAAGTAGAGGACTCATGTCCAGATGTGATGCATATTTTTTTGTAATTTTTTTCCAAGTAAATAATTAATTATAAATTTTTTATTACAAATTTTAAGAAATATAAAAACTCGTATGTCTGGCCACCTTAACTTGGTCAAAACTTCATGAAATTTAATTTTTCTTTTTTTAATCCTATAACATGTGAAGCATAGAATGTGACACATGTTTCAGATTCAAAAAATGTGATACCGTTTGAAAGTTATAGATGTTTTTAAATCAGCCTATCGATCAGGACTTTAGTCATAATTCTAATAGAAAATGAATAATAATTATTTATTAAATTCAAATTAAAGCATAATTTATATTGGTGGAAAGCTGAGAATATCCTCTAAAAACCCTTTTCGTTTCATCAATTTTGGGTTTAAAAAAAGTCGTCAGCGACATACCCTACAAATACCCATAATAATTCCACTTTTTGGCCCCTCATGATCCTGCACATACCCCATATGATAGAGGCAAAGGGACATGACCCCTATCCAATCGTTCCCTTCTTTCTTCTTCATAAAATTTTATTCTTCTGGATTTTTCTTCCCCGAAAAGATCCATCTTCTATGGCTTGGGAAGAAATGGTGACCCTAATCCTGCTACTTTGGATAAACCCTATTACGTCGTCAAATTTCCTAGCGCATGCATCAACTAATTCAGGGCATGGATGTACAACGGGAAACATGAACTACAAAAAACCACAATCCCATAGCTGAAGCGCAAAACCCTTGGATGTCCCATACTTTTCCTTCCTCTGAAACACACCTTCTGTGATACTTTTAGGATTGACCAATAACTTGGGATCAAAAACATTTTCGGTGATATCTTGTATTGCTTCCCTTTTCACAAGCTTATCCATGGGCACCTTCTTGTATCACTCAAAAGGTCACTCTTCTATAGATGGGGCATTGCAGAAAGATTCGCACCCAAAAATATTGGCATAACCAAGTCATTGGCTTGAAACTATAGCCTGTCTTCCAAAAGTTGAGGGTTCTACCATGACTGTATCAAAATTTGCAGAGAACCTCTTAGGGATAATGCTCAGTGACTCTTTCCCTGAAAAGAAAATAAATACTTTTGAGTGTAATCAATTTTTTTCCAGTACATGCACTCAAGGCTATGCTATTATTGTTGGGCTACTAAATGATGCCACTACGATGATACATGTGGATTGAAGATCTATATCCCTTGGGAATGCCAAAAATGTTATGAGGATAAAATTAGTACATTCCTTTTTCTGCCTCTTAATGAAAAGAAACATTTCCTTGAGAAGTGTGCTTTCTATCATACCTAATGTGCTAAAGTGGTACAAAGTACCCTTGAAAAATGTGACCATTAATTTGCCAGAGATTTTTTTTTAAATGCGTTAACCCCATCTTTTCTCATTAATAATATAGTTGGAATTGATGATTTTGATGCACACATGTCAATAATCACCCCCCTAGAGCATTTATTCCCAATACCCCAATTTACTTCTTAAGACATTCTATGGGATCCTCCATATGACTTATCCACCTTAGTCTATTTTTCCTCAAAATTTCTTGTTTCCGTCCAACCAAAAATAGATATTTCATTGGTGAATTTTCCCCAGTTAGCCTTCTCTATATACAGCTACACCACCTTTTGCAACATTCATTCGAACATAAATCCTTTTAACCTAGTTGGCCTTCTTCTACTTTGTTTTCATCCTACTATAATTTGTTGTCTTACCAGAATGTCTATTGGCTTGGGGACCCCTATTCAACTCCTTCCATGGAGGCCTCAATACAACTTTGCAAGAGAAATTACTAGTGACAAAATCAAATGGTTGGTCAAGAAATGTGACCCACTTATCATGACTATATTCAAATGAGTAGTGGGTATTGACTTCATTTCTATTGAGAGACAACTTCGAAGTAATTACAATGTGCTTTCTTGCTTCGTGGCCTCACTGCTAGACCTGAACATGTCTAAACACATGGTAATTGAGTTGTTCCGAGAGATGTTTGGCACTTCACTGATGGAAGGGATTAGAGAAATAGTGCAGGTAGCCATCCTTGGTGTTGGCATCCTGAGCACCATGGACCTTTGAAGTCATGTGGACTTTATTATAGACATGCCCTGAATACCCTTTCTCTCTATTTTTTGTACCATGGGCATTGCAACACATTGACATTATTCATAGCCGGTGGCCATTTTTCTACTTTGTGAGTACGGTGTGGAGCAGGTTACATGACTGGCTTGGAGAAAACACTTCAACTTCCCAGTGTAGAGTACTAATGAGTAGGCTTTGGGCATGTGTTTGCATCTGTTCTAGTCTTTGGCCCTCCTTCTTGCAGCTTGATAGAGAAGAAGAGAAAGAAATAAAAAATAAAGAAAGAAAAATAGTGAATCTTCTCTCATTCCTGGGTGATGGCCAAGAGCACCTCTAGACTACTTTTGCACACTACTTCTTTTTGCTTCATAAATCCTTTTGGGCTCTCTCGAGTGAGTCTTATGTTTAAATTTGAGCCTTGGGCTTGCATATATGTGTAATTTCCAATAGATATAATACAAGCTACTTATTCCTTAGTGTCCCTCCCATCTTATTCTAAAATGCTTAAAATAATTACAAAATTTTACATATGATACATAATTTTTAATTTTTTTTTAAAGAACTATCTATTCTAATGGAAAATCTTTAGATAAATACCATTCACCAGTATACCTAAAGCATTTCCTTCCATATCTTCAAGTTCATATGCATTCTTTTCTTTACATGCACTGATTCGGAAGGGTCCCTTCTATAGTGCTTCAAATTTTATGTGTTGCCTTGGTTTTGTAGTACGTTCATCATATTTTAATACTAAGCTCCCTTCCTTGAATTCTAGACTAGAGGTATTTTTTTCAAACCATCATTTGACCATCTATTGGTGGTTGATCATGGTTCCATGAGCCTTTTCTTAGTCTTCTTCCAATTTGAAGAGTTCTTCTAGTCGTACTTCCATTCCACCATTTTCTTCAACTTCCAAGGCCTTCATTATTTGTAGAGTAGGGATTTCTATGAAGATGGGAATTACTACCTCTTTTATGTATAACAACTCATGTGGAGAAGTTTTCAGAATCTACTTGGGGTAATTTGGTCTGCCCATAGAGCTACTCGTAGATGCTTGTACCAGTCTCTTTGTTGTTCTGACCCAATCCATTTAATTAACCTAATTAGGTTTTTGTTGGTGGAATCTGCTATCCCATTCCCTTGTGGATAGTAATTTCATGATTTTTTAAGAAAAATTCCATGTCGGATAGCAAAATATGACATTTCTAACCCAACAAAAGCTTAGGCATTTTTGGATACAATAGTTTTGGGAAGCCCAAATATGGTCACCACTTGAGGAAATTAACAATTTCTCCTTCTACTGCATTTTTTAGGGCTATGGATTTTGCTGACCTTGTAAAGTAATCAGTCGCCATGAGGATCCATTTGTTTCTCGCACTGGAAATAGGATTTATCATACCGATGAAATCCAGACCCCACCGGGCAAAGGATTCCTCAATTACAATCGGGCTCAGGGGTTGAGCAGAGTTCTTCCTTTCTCCAACAAAAACTTGGCACTAAGTACACCTATGTACTAGATGATGTGCTTCAGTAAACATAGAGGGCCAGTAGTTCAATCCCTCATTATTTTTAAAGTAGTGGTCTTGGATGAAAAGTGTTCACCCTCAGGACTATGGTGAAATTCATTAAGAACCCTTTCTTCCTATAGGGTGTCAATACATCAGAGTAGCAAGCCATCATAATTCCTTTCAAAAATTACATCTTCAATTAGTACATACCTTGTGCCTTGCAGTTGGCAGTACCTCCTTTTATTAGATGACAGATTAGTTCCCAAGTAATATCCTTTTTGCATGTGTTGATTTCAATCTACAACCCAAGGCTTGTCGGACTCAAATTGGTTTGAGTACACTCGATCAGTCTCTCTTTTAGCTTCAAGACTTGTTTCCTGTGCAATATATTCACACAGACCTCTTCCCCGAACCAACTTAGTTGGTCAGATATCTACATCATATTCTAGGATATCTTGGTGATCCATTTTTCTATTTTTTTGGTGATCTCACCCTTAGTGATATACTCCCACACACTGGGATGTGCTACAAGCATCATGATTTTATTTTCTGATACTAAGTGTCAGAATTTCTTTAAAATTTTAACTATGGTGAAAGCTTGTTTTTCCACAAGGTTGTACCTCATCTCATACCCTTTCAAGGTTCTAGAACGGAATGCAACAGGATGTTCTCCTTCATTTTGATTGCCTTTCTGAGTGAGTACTGAAGCTATACTGTCCTAACCACTATACAAATAGAGTAGTAAATCCTTGGAAAAATGTGGATTAGCTAAGACCAGAGTAGCAAAAATTGCTATCTTTATTTACTCAAAAGTCTCTTTTCCTTTGGAAGTTCATTTGAACGGTAGATTCTTTTTGAGCATTAGTGTAATAGGCCTTACAATACTAGCAAAATCAGAAATGAACTTGCTAATGAAATTGATTTTTCCTAGGAATGACTAGAGTCCCTTTTGATTCACTGGTAGAGATAATTCCATTATGGACCTAACCCTTTTAGAGTTTATTGATATCCCCTCTTTTGAAACTACAAAGCCAAGTAGCTTACCTTGGGGTACTCCAAAGACACATTTCTTTAGATTCAGAGAAATATCGAACTGTTGACATTTCTAGAAAACCTTTTTTAGGTAGTCAAAGTGATCATTGTTTGATTTTGAAAATACTGTTAAGTCATCTAGATATATCAGAATGACCAGGTAAATTAGACCTTTGAAGGCGATATCCATTGCTCGTTTAAAATTTGCACCAGTAGTTGACAAGCCAAATGACATCTTAGCATACACAAACATCCCCCACTTATTGGTAAAAATTTTCTTGTGTTGGTTTCTCTCCTTCACATATACTTGGTTATATCCCAAAAAACCATCAAGTAGTGAGAACATTTCAGACCCAACTACTGTCTGTAGAATCTACTACATTGAAGGAAAGGGGTAATGGTCCTTAAGTGATGCTTTATTTAGATCTCAGAAATCAACACAAATTATGATGTCACCATTCTTCTTTTGGACAAGTACCAGATTTGACACCCAAGTGGAATGTTTAATTGGGTATATTATCTTGGACTCGACCAACTTGGTAAGCTCTTGTGCCATTAATGCCTCAACCTTTGGGTTGACAATCCTTTGCTTTTGTTTGACATGAATAGACCCATCCTTCAAGTTGATGGTATGTTGAATTATACTAGGGTCATAACCTCTAAGGTCATCATAAGTCCAGGCCATAACTCCACTGTATTCATAACATAGATCCCTTAGTATTTCTTTATCTTTAGTTGGAACCTCCTTTCCGACTTTCAACTTTCTACCATTCCCGACATCAATTTATTCATAATATATCTCATCTACCATGAACCTTCTTTCTCTGCTTCTTGCATCTTCACAGTAAAAAAGATTCTCTAAGGAAATCAATCCTCTCAAAATTTTATTCCCTTTTAGTTGGATGACTTGTCCATCGGAAAAAAATGTTCCTAGGGTTGGAATATCAAGAATCATTCCTTCCTTTTGTTTGAAGGTAGCTATCTGAGTATCATCATTGAAAACCTACCAATTTTCATCATTGTCTAGAATTAAGGGTTGGACAATGACTCGTATTACATTTTGTCTAGTTGAGTCAGAAGTTGGTTCAAATTGTGACCCAACTAATGTCGTTTGATCAACTATGTTGTTTTGGGATCAAGGAATCACTTGTATATTGAAGGCTTTGAAACTCTCAATAAAGTCCTAGACTCAATGTTTGTATGACCTAATTCAGGTATTCTTTGTTGTTGCTTGACTATGGACTTGGCTCACCACTAGCTCTAAATCTCTGAAAACTTGTATTCTCTTTATATTCATTCTTTGTGAAAGGTTTAAGCCATGAACTAAGGCCTCATATTCGACATCATTATTCAAACATGAGAACCTGAAATGGTAAGCTCTAAGTGTCTCAGATCCCATTGGAAAGAGTAAACAGACACCCAAATTGACATTTTCCTTACACTTGGCACTGCAAAAAAAAGTCCATAGCTGATTATCAGACGGGTCATCAGATTCCTCCTCATCCTTCACTAGTTTCAAGAAAGTTTTATCTTCATCAAAAATTACATAAGTGTCAAGTCTAGTTGCATGGAAGTTGCTTAATGAATCAGAATCAATGAGCTAGTTAAGCAACACTTCTTCTTTAGGAGTTCGCTCACTTGTATCCTCTTCATCTTCTAGCATTTCAAGGACAAAATAATTTGGTTCATAGATCAATGCATTTCAAGGCATGGAAGTTGCTGAGTGGATCAAAATCAATGAACTATTCAGTTCATAGATGTTGTCTGCTGGTTTACTCCTCGGGAAAAACCTTGGTATGAGTTTTGTTGATAAGGAAGCTTGCTTCTACTATAGGTCTGAGAATTCACCTTCAAAGGAATTACCTGCTGCTATTTGAGAATGACCAATTCGTTAACAAGAGTCTGCATCAGATTCTTCATGTCATTAATGTCAGTCTTGACTAAAATTAAACCCAACATGTTGTTTTGTGCAGAAGGATACGTATACATAGACTGGGGCATATCAGACGCACTACTTTGCATAGTGAGCGTACTTGAACAAGCTCCTTCTTGTAATTTTTTTGAGGGTTCTACGAACATAGGTATAGGGGGTCAAGGTAGGAGTTTCCCAACATCAATCAGACTATTTTCTTCTTGTACCGCCAACTCATAAGCATCAAGCAAGATATCTCCACCCATGGAAGTTTAACTACGATGTCCAAATTTATAGCCTTCATATAGAACATGAACGCCATCATAGCTAGGGCGCAGGTAGTCAAAGGAATCCTCTACCAAGTATTATCAAACCTAGTGTTGAAGTCACTCATGGCTTCTCTTGAATCCCTTTTAATATTAATTAATTGATGTAATAGTGAGGAATGATCTCCCTTTTCTAGAAAGTGTTCAAACAACTTTCCTCTAAGCTGGTCCCATGAGATGGTAGAACCCGAGACTAAAGATCGATACCAGTCTTGGGACTTTCCTTTAAAAGAAGTGGCTAACATCCTTAGAGTGACATTTTCCTCCACTATATTATGCACCCTACATACCTCTGCTATATCTTGAAGGTGTTTGAAAGAGGTTTTAAGCTCTTCTCCAGACAACTTTGGAATAGCTTTGAGGGCATTAGTAGGTATGGCAGGGCATACATCTAGGGGTGTGGGTGGTTGTAGCATTCTACCATTGTCCCATGTTACAAAATTTCTAGGGGCTAGAGGAGGTGCATGAGCCATGGGGAAAAATATCCTATGAATCAGGTATACAGGAAATATTATCTGGAAATTTAAACTTCCGGGTGGAGTAGATAAGGCTCTAGATACTGGGCTCTAACTTCTTTCTCTATTATTCCTTACAAGTGATACAAAACCTATTGTTCTTCTCCTTCTAGGGTTTGAGGTAGGTAACTGAGAGTAATAGAAGTGACCTCTAGAGGATGCTCTCGTTTGGACTCTAAGAATGAAACTTCCAGTTTCCTTCTTTATCCCAATTTAAGGGATATTTCTGACTTCTAATAAGGTGTTTGGAAAAACTTCTATCGCACCGAGCATGCTAGAAAAACAACTGTTGATCATCAAATCTTGCGCCTCTCTGACAGTCTTATGGGAAATTCAGTGAGTGGGGGACAAATTGCATCTCACTTAATACCTTCAGGTTTTTTATAGAAAGTCGGCTCTTCTTTTGGGGTTTTGATATAAGGGAGAAGAGAAATATAAATATAAAACATAAAAGGTGATGGGCCAAATCTTTTACAACATTTCAAACCCAAGTTATTCCTATGATTGATATAAAGGACGTAGAACACCACAACCCCTCATTGTTGGAAAGAGAATGAACATCAAAGGCTAACTTTAAGCACAATATAGATATTCAAATCTTTTTGTAGGTACTATTCATTGAGGTCTGATCAAACATAAAGATTCCTTAGAGTCAAAGAATAGTATTTTAGAAATTATAAGAACTTTGTCTCCCAATACAACATAGCACAACGGAATAACAAATTTTAGAAGAATATAAAAAGTCCAATGACATAGTCCAACTCTCCTAAACTGCTATTCCACCACACAAGCATAAAGCATAGAAATCCACTATTTAAACTATTAGAATATAGCTTGCAAGACACAAGGTTTCATTCAAAATCACAATATAAAGAAAGAAAACTTGAAAATTCCATACATGCATAGTCTCAAAAATTCCCCTCAATAGTTTGTACTTTAATTATAACTGAACTTTGAAACAAATGTCAGATGCCAATCTGACAATAGTTTAAACCTTAATAGATATAATTTTCCAGAATAAAGTAGTTGTATAACTTGCTTCTGCAAATAGTTCTTGAAACTTTAAGAAAACTAAAAAGAAATAATTCTTTTAACAAAATTTCCTCCTGGAAAAATACTCTCTTCTTTTGTGTTGTCACCCCCTTTTTATAGCTACTGATGAGATAAAACACCACCTCAACCCAGAAGTAATTACCACCAAGTGTAGACAATTGATAGCTCACAATCTGATTTGTGAACCCTTGGTTAGGCCACAAAAGATCTTTTGCATTAATTTCCCAGCCACTACATTAATGTCTTTAAGATATTTTAAAGAGAGAGGCATATACAAGGCGATCAAATCTTAAGAACAATAGCTCAGTGAAAGAATCTTGCTGACTAATCACATCATCTCGAAGCATTGACTAGAAGCTTTTGTTCTAAGAAATAAACAAAGAAAAACTAGAAAGTTCTATCAACTTTTAAAAGATAATATTTTAATAGGTATAGCCCCCTTCTTTGATAGAAAGATGACATGTCACACGGTCAGGAACTTATGCCTTCTGAATAATGTTTTTTGCAACAACTTTCCACCATCCTGCCACATTTCTTGGGTGCTTCTATGAGAATAAAATAATAAGGGAAAGCCATACATCCACCCCATGGTGTGTTTCCTGTCTTCCCTACCAATCTTACATTATCCCAAACACTTCCACAATAAGAAAAATGAAGCCAAAAACTGGAAGGCTAGGGAAATGATAAGGAAAACTACTTCACAATATCCATAACATCCTTTGTCTCAAACAATCAACCAATTAAAATATGCTTAGTGTACCTGTAACTCATTACAATGGACCAAAAAGGACCATTGGTTCTAGATTCATTTGAAAATGATGAAGTGATCTCAGAATTCATGAGACTCCAAGACAACTTAGCATGGGAAGATCACAAATCAGGCTTTGACATAGAGCTTGATATAGAGGCATACTATGGGGAGACAATTGAATCCTTCAATCACAAAATAAATGAAATGCAATTAACATACATATCCTTGAGTAAAAACCACCTAGTGGCACTCTCTGGTCTTAAAATAGTAAAAACAGAGGACACATCTTACGGTGAAAATATCTCTAAGGCACCCAAGGATGAGGGATTCGATCTACTCATTAGTGCAATGCAAACAAAAAAGTTAGCAGTACTAGTAGAAAAGGCTACGCTTGTCAATGTGGGAACAAAAGAAGAACCTAAGATCACCTTCTATGTTGAATCCTTGTTAGAAAAAGAATAGAAGAACCTTGCAACATTCCTTAAAGAGAGAAGAGCCAAATTTTCATGGTCACCTACAAAAATGCCAGCCCCTGATCCCTAAATGGTTGTGCATCACTTAGTAGTTTATCTCTATACTAAACCAGTTAAGTAGAAATTAAGGAAGATGCATCTTAAAATAGCACTCTCAGTTAAACTGGAACTACAAAAGCTTCTTCACATTGGATCCATTCAAATGATATATTATTCTAAGTGGGTTTCAAACTTGGTACCAGTCTTAAAACCCACTAGGAGAATCATAATATGCATTGATTTCAGGGATCAAAACAAGGAATTTCTTAAGGATGACTTCCCTCTTCCCAACAA
The DNA here is from genome assembly GCA_007258455.2 of Sequoia sempervirens. Lineage (NCBI taxonomy): Eukaryota > Viridiplantae > Streptophyta > Pinopsida > Cupressales > Cupressaceae > Sequoia > Sequoia sempervirens. The sequence continues at coordinate 317,992,048 of VDFB02058242.1, read as the reverse complement.
TGATCTCATTGTGGATTTAACGGTTGGGCATGAAATGTTGTCGCTTATGGATGGCTTTTCAGGCTACAATCAAATTATAATCACTAAAGGGATCAACATAAAACTACTTTTACTTGTCCATGGGGAACCTACTACTGGAATGTGATGCCATTTTTGTTAAATAATGCAAGAGCTACCTATCAAAGAGTAATGACCCTCATCTTTCATGACATGATCCACAAAATAGTTGAAGATTATGTGGATGATATTTTGGAAAAATAAAATAAGAGAAGTGAGCACATACAAGTCATAGGACCTATCGTTGAAAGACTTGAAGAATATAAGGTATGACTAAATCCAAAAAAGTGTGTGTTTGGGGTCACATCAAGAAATTTTTTTGGCTTTATCATTTCACAAAGAGGGATAGAAATTGATCTAGCAAAGGTAAAATCCATCCTAGACATAGAACCACCAAGGAAATTGAAACAAATGAGAGGATTACAAGGAAGGTTACAGTCCATCAAAAGATTCATAGCTCAGCTATCATATAAGACTCATCCCTTTTCACATCTTCTCCATAAAGGGATAACTTACAAATGGGATGACAAATGTGATAAAGCTTTCTAGTAGATCAAGTATTATCTATTAACACCTCTAGTGCTCATGCTGCCAATACCAAACAAACCATTGATCCTATACATCTTAGTAACACCAACAACACTAGGAGCTCTTTTAGAAAAACATGATGAAAATGGAAAGGAAAAAGCCATATACTACATCAGCAAAGCCTTGGTAGGCTATGAGATAGACTATTCACCCATTGAGAAAGCATTCCTAGTGGTATTTTTTGCTTCAAAACATTTCAGGGATTACATGTTGTCACACCAAATCAAGCTCATTGGAAAGATTGATTCATTAAAATATATGTTAGCCAAAGCAACCCTCACGGGGTGAATCACTAAATGGGTAATGATCTTGAAAGAGTTTGACATAGAGTATGTGGAGTGCAAGGAAATCAATGGACAAGTGATCATTAACTCACTAGCAGAAGCACCCATCTATGATGAGAATCCTTTAATATATGAGTTTCCTGACAAATTAGTGTTCCTTATTAATCTCATAGCTTAGTGCAAGATGTACTTTGATGGATCGTTCACCCAACATGGATGAGGAGCCGACATTATTTTCATCACCCCCAAGGTGATTGCATCCCAAAGTCTTATAGGCTATCATTCACATGTACCAATAACATTGTCAAGTATAAATCCTTGATCACAAGTTTTGGGATATTAGTCTAGTGGTAGATACAAGAAATGAAAGTTTATGGAAACTCACAATTGGTTATCAACCAAGTCAATGACGACTATCAAACTAAAGATGACAAGATCACCCCTTATAAGAAGATGGTGGGGAATATCAAAGATATTTTTATAGACATAAATTTTGAGCAGATTCCTTGCATAAACAATAGAGCAACAAACTCCATGGCAACAATTGGATCACTACTAGACATTTCGAACAACATTCTTCAATGTGAATTCTTGGTAGAACAACTTCTCGTACCAACTTTCAAAATCCCTGAATCTAAATTTGCATGTGTCATTGTTGGTCTTGGATCCCCATGGTACCATGACATCTTTACATACCTTAGAAGAGGAACCCTTCCATCAAATATCACCATGAACCCTTAAAAAGACCTTTGTCAAAAAGGCATCCCAATTTGTGATCCTAGGTGATACCCTTTACTATCAAAGCATCGAAGGGACATTACTATGATGTCTTAACCAAGAGGAAGCATTAACTTCCTTAACAAAATTACATGATAGCATATGTGGGTCCCATTCTAGTGGTATGGCATTACCTAAGAAACTATTGAGGACAGGGTACTATTGGCCAACCACAGAAAGAGAAGCTCATTAGTATGTGTGGAAATGCATCTAGTGTCAATAGCATGGGGGTTTGATTCATGCTCCAACTCAATAATTGCAACCAATGATCATACCATGGTCTTCTTCACAATGGGGACTAGACCTCATAGGAAAGATTACTCCAACCTCATCCAATGGCCATAAGTTTCTCATAACCGTAACTAAGTACTTTACTAAGTCAGTTGAATCCATCCATATGACTTACATAATGGGGAAGCAGATAGCCAAGTTTATCCTGAATTACCTAATTTTCCATTATGGTATACCACAAACCCTTATCTCCAATAATGGAACCCCATTCAAGAATCAGGATGTGAAAGATCTATGCAAAAGATTAAATATCCAACATCGATTCTCTACCATGTACTACCCCCAAAGTAATGGACAAGTAGAAGCAATGAACAAAACTATCCTAAAAATCTTAAGGAAAAAAGTTAATTAAGTTGGTCATGACTAGCATCTATAGGTAAATCCTACTCTTTGGGCTTATCAAACTAGTATCCGCAAACCTAGAGGTACAACCCCTTTCTCCCTAGTCTATAGATCATAAGTTGTCTTTCCTATTGAGGTTAAGCTCTCATCATTGTGAGTATCAGTAAAGAATATAATAACTATGGAAGAATACAGAATGTCTTGACTGAATGAGCTAGAGTTCCTAGATGAACATCATCTTGGTGCCCTTAATAATTTGTAAGTGTATCAAAACTAATTGAAATAGAACTACAGCAAGAGAATCAAATGTCAGTCATTCTAGGTAGGTGATCTTGTCTTAAATTAAAATCAAAACAACCTTCTAGATCAAGACAATAAAGGAAATATTGAGCCTAACTGGTTGGGTCCTTTTTTCATCACAACAAGCTACATATCAAAAGCATACCAACTGTCAACCCCTGAAGGTGAACCCTTGTAGGAGCCAATCAACAGTTTCAATATTAAAAATTTTTATGCCTAAACATGAAGGGTGTAAATCCAAAAATCAAAAAAATCAAAAAATGATCAAAATCCAAAAAAATGAGAAAACGGATTGAAAAAAGTAAAGAAGAAAAAAATCATCCTCTAGTGAAAACCACTTCGGTGGCACTTTGGGCAAGTACCTTGGTGAAAACCTGGCAAATAGGGGCCTTGCATAAATAAAGTATCTCCATATATTCTTTGGATCTTTTGGCCTATCATTCTTTGCATCACCATTCATCCCTCATCGGTGTCCTTATCATGGGTTGTCACTATAAGGTATCATGAACTCTTTAGCACTACCTGGCATATTCTCAAGGTCACTTTGTCTTGCCTTTATCAAACTAGGCTAACATATCACACTAAGGGAATTTTATTATGCATCACAATTGGGTTCTTGTATATCTTAGGGTCATGGGACATCTTATCAGAAAACACCAAAAACATTCATAAAACTATATCATAAAAAATCAAAAAACTTTTGCAAAATCCTATATAGCGAAAATCCAAAAACATTCAAAAAATTGTAAAGGAAAAATCCAAAACATCCAGAAAACATAAAAAACCCTAAAAAGGTCAAACATAAAAAATCCAAAAAATAATGTCTCTTGTCAAACTACATTGTCTTTGAGCTTGAATGTAGGAAAAGGCATCATTGATGTGCCCCTGAGACTCCCTAGGTCAGTCCTTAGTGGTATGTTGTAATTAACTATCATCTCTCATTTTTTCATATATTTGTCTTGTAAATCGGTGGATTCAGTCAAACTACATGGTATTTGTGTGTATAATGTAGGCAAGGCTAATCTTTGATCAACCCTCGAGGGCCGTATGATAGGTCTTTATGTTAGGTTCTTTCTCAAAACTCAAAAACTCACAAAATCCAAAGACATCCAAATAAAATCAGAAAATCCAAAATCATACAAATATTCTAAAAAAACCAAAAACATCCAAATACTTAGAAAATCTAAAAACAATAGAAAAATTCAAAAGACCTAAAAAGCCTCAAATATTCAAAAAACCCTAGACGGCCTTAGAAAATCAGAAAAAACATAAACATCCATATAAACATTCAATTTGACCAAAAGCAACCTCAAAACATTTTCAAAATACCAAAAATATTCAAATATTCTAGAAAATCCAAAACCCATCCATCCCATCTTGCTTTAACCTGCAATAAAATTTCACCCATAATAAATGATCATCACCTTCACCCTTTGACAAAACAAGTAGAAAGCAAGCATAACAAGTTGTAAAGTGCGAACCCTAAAGTAAAAATCTACACTCTAAATCATAGGTAAATGTGTCAGTGAAATTTATAGCAATAGATCATCTTAGCATCATCATCCCAACATCAAAACAACCTCTGATCAACATGTCCTAGGATGCATCCTTCTTGTGATGGACATCGACATCAGATATCACTTCAGCTAAACTTAAACTAGGTAGGAGCTAGAGATAACACTAATTATTTGTCTTTGATCTTTTCTTATGATTTATCTTAATGACCCATTCAAAGGACCTCTCAATGATGTCTAAAAAAATTATTTAGAGAGAAAGGAATGGGCCATCAATCATTATCTTTCATTTGTTGTGCTTGTGGATACTCTTGTAAAATAATCTTTGTGCACACTTGCTTAGTTGTGTGTAGGAAGGTCATTTGGGGTACGTTGTTGACTATTGTGTATGATTTGGTCCAATATGTTCTAAACTTCTTACATTCCAACAACATTTCTGTATGTGAATATGTGAACAAGAACTATCATATCTACTTGTTGAGTCAAAGTCTATTACACTAGATACAACACCGTCCTAGTTATCAATACCTTGATGCATCATATCTATGTGTTATATCAAACAATAAGGAATGATGAAAAATCCCAATCCTAAACTATGAGCACCCATCTTGCATTTCATCTTTCATTTTTCATTTTCTCATCACCATCTCTAATAAAGTCTCGATGGATCATGGACTTGTTGGGTCTTTTGAAGAAATCATCATTAGTGATAGTTATTCATTCTTTATTCTTCTATCTTGTCTCTACGCTAACCTGGTATCATGACACTCAAAAAAATCATCAATGCATCCATTGTGCATCCACAAACCATTAGCATACATGAATCTCATAATCATATCATAATCAATTACATATCATGGGTATGTGCAAGATCATCATGGAAAAAATAGGCCCTTAAGTGGCAAAAAAAATCAAAAAAATCAAAGTTAGGAAACTTGACGTAAAAATTTGAATAAGTTATCTATATTATTTCAAAAATATGTAAGAATAGAATCTATAGCAAATTGAATGTAGTTTCTAAACTACTAGGTTTGTTTGAAAAAATAAAATAAAATTGGTGAAATTTTGAAATGCCAATGTAGTGGTATTTAAATTTTAGGGAAAAAATAAGAAGTATGTGTTGTCTGACCACCCTAAACAATATAAAATGATAATATTTTTTTATAATATTTTAGATATAAGTAGAGGACTCATGCCATGTGATGCATATTTTATTTTTTTTTAACTAAATAATTAATTATGAAATTTTTATTACAACTTTTTAAAAATATAAAAATTGTATGTCTAACCACCTTGGTCAAAACTTCGAAATTCAATTTTTCTTTTTTTAATCCTATAGTATGTGAAGCATAGAATGTGATGCATGTTTTGGATTCAAAAAATGTGATACCATTTGAAAGCTATAGATGTTTTTCAATTAGCCTATCAATCAGGACTTTAGTCATAAGTTGAATAGAAAATGAATAATAATTACTTATTAAATTCAAAGTAAAGAATTATTTATATCAGTGGAAAGCTGAAAATATCCTTTAAAAACCCTTTTTGTTTCATCAATTTTGGGTAAAAAAATAGTCATCAGCCACATACCCATCATATTGCCACTTTTTGGCCCATCATGATCCTAGACATACCCTCACATCATACATTTTGCATTATCATTTAAGTTGTAATGAATAAGATAGATTTGTTTTTCTAAGCATCTTAAATCCTAGCATATCATAAGCATTTGCATCCATATCCATACATCATCATCGAAACATGCATAGAAAATATATAAAAAGAAATGCATCCACATCATTTGAATCCATAATATCTGCATATCATAATCATCTATCCATCTCATATCGTGAAAGATAATGGAAAATAATATAACATTATATCCATCCATATCATGATCATCACATATCACATAGGCATAAAATAAAGTGCATCCATACAGTATCCATACATAAAATAAAGTCAAAATATCATAGCCTAAATCATTTGTATCTGTATCATATATATATCAAAAAATGTGTCATGGTACAAAATCTCGATCAGTGTATGTACATCGATAATAAGTACAAATATCCATGAGGCTATCAAAAAGGAGCCCATGAATATATATTAGTATAAAGAATGGGGAAAAATAAAAAAGTATATGTATATCAAAAAGCTATCTCTAGTGGCTACTACCCTCTCCATTCTACCGCTCAGGCCGATCCTAGACATAGGGATGCACATCACTATGTTGTGAAAAATTGGGCTGGCGAAGAGCCACTGGAACATCCCTATGATAATGTTTCCTATAGTATGTAGCCTCCGTAATAGCCTCTCTATACAACCTCGTCGAGATAGTCTGACCATGTGTGGCTGCTACCATGGTGACCTCTATCCGCTGCCATCTCCCAGCCTCCTAATCTCTCTCCCCGGTGACAGCCTGTACTCTCTATAAAGCCACATCCCTCTCAACTATCACCACAACCACCTACTTTTAAGCCTGGTCTAGCTCAAAAATCAAAACCAAAATCTGTTGGAGGGCCTGGTCCTACTCACCTATCAAAGCTTGCACCTGCTATTGTACCTACTATTTATGTGCATCTCTGGCATCTCCGGCATAGATGTGAAGCAGAGTAACACCTACACCAAGGGCTCTCCCATCACAATACATTAAATCATACAAATCATGGTATAAGGAGGCCAACATCATGGGGCCCCGTGCAAAAAGAGTCCTCCTATACAACATTTGTTTCCACTCCAAACTCCATCCTGGGCTAAAGAATTAGTCGCGTCTATCTAGAGCCACCAAACCCGAAATGATGGCCACAATAATCAATATGAATTTCAACACCTGACCTTTGTATGTCTCTAAGTCAATATGCAAGGTGACCAATACAATCTGGTCCATATCCATCACCTCTAAATATGCATCAAATCTGGCATCAGGATCATAGATCACACAATCACCATGGCTAGGCAACCGCAATATCTACTACATGTCATCCAAGGTCATTGTCACCTCTCTCATCAAAAGGTGGAAGGATGACTTCTCGATGTTCCATCTCTCACACAATATTGTTATCATAGCTATATGGGTTGTGATCACAAGTGCATATGCAATATACCATAATCCGATCTCTCCCATGTGCTCCTGGTGCAACTCTGATAGATCACCCAATCTCTCAAGTACTATTAGTTTTTTCTCCCTTGACATCAATGGTGGGAAGACCTCCTACACCCATGAAGTGTATGGTGTTAGGAAATCATCAAAATTTGAAGTCATGAAATTTCTAGCACAAAATCACAAATGAATTGCTATTTACATTTGTGTTGCTATATTCAAAACTCAAATAGTGACACCCAATGCATTTGAATTTCAAATTGACAAATGCGTTACCAGAGAAGCTGGTGTCACAATTCAAAATTTGGCCTAACCTAATGCTAACTTTCAAATCGACAAGTGTGTCGCTGGATACGACTGCGTCACCATTTAAAATTTGAAACCCTAATTCAATTCTAGAAAAGCATCACTATATATCATTTGGGAATCGCCAATTGAAGTTTGGGCGTTACTATATAGTGACACCACAAAATTCTAAATTCTAATGCCTAATAAATGCATTAAAATTTCAAATTTAAAATTAGGTTTTGAATCACATACTGGTGGTCCTATGCTTGGAAGATACTAGAACTCACAAACTTGATCAGAGATGTGTCAAGGAAGCTCATGGCACACCATTCCATCAAAGGGTCAGAGCTCAAATTGCAAGAATTCCTTATGTGTGAATGCACAAATGAATTGAAAATGACCCCTCTTGACCTATTTAAGCCAGAAAATTAGGGTTTTTTTCCCTAATTTAACCTTTTTAATAGGGTTTATTATCATTTTCATCACTTTAGCCAATCTATACCTAATTCTACATCATTTATGCGTTTTGGCATTATTCTTCCATCTTGTAACCTTTATGAACCATTGGGGTAGCTTTTGAGCCTATATCGAGAAGTCAACCCAAAATTTGAAAATTTCACCCAATTTTTCAAGGGGGCAGGGAGTCATTTTTATCCTTCCGTTGGGGCATCCAAATGTTTAAAAAAATATATTTTTTGATTCATGAAACGTTTTTCATCTAAAAAGCGTTGTTCTTTGAACTGAAGCAGCAGGGACTTCACTTCAGAGAGGGGAAAAATGTAGCACTGAAAAATGTCCTAATCAATGTCATACACTTGAATCAGATTTATTAACATCATTTCCTCTTTATCCATCCTCTTTTTTCTTAATTAATTCAATTATCCTAGCTAATTAACTAATTGCATCATTTTCATCCATTTGGCCCAATTAATTAAATTGGATTAATTCATCTCTTTTCGCTCTAACACTTCATCTAATTAGATTAAATACATCAAAATATTTAATTTAATTAAATAACCCTGATTTATTTAATTAAATATCATTTCATCCCCTCCCCTATTTATTAAGTCATCTAATTTAATAAATATAATCTAATTCTTCTAATTCCCCTAATTGCATAAATTAACCTTGTTTAATTAGCAATTAAACCCTTTTTAATTAGCAATTAAACCTTTTTTAATTAGCAATTAAACTAATTTTCCTCTAATCAAAGGGAATATTCCCATGGAATATTCTTTATCCTTTTTGCACAATTAAACTTTGTTTTAATTTGTAAATTAACACTTGTCCTCACCCTAAAGGAATATTCCCTCTCATCCAATTAACTCACTTGGCGTCTTCAACAAGATAAACCCTTTAAACTCTTTGGCATGTTACCTTTGACCTGTGTAAGCAAGTCAAAAAGTGTGTTTGTTTGAGGCAAGTGTGATCCTTTGATTAACCTTCATCTAGCATTCTCATCCGTTGATAAGAATCCATAATCCATGCCTCTCATCTCCTTCATCTTGAACCATTGATTAAGATTTTTTATCTCAACCACTCATTCGTCATTTTCTCTCCTATAAATAGATCACTATTTGGAGACCAATGGATCCATCTTTTATTGCAAACTTATGTTGTTAAATTCACTCACATACTTGCTCATCTTTTACTCACATTTTTACCTTGTTTTAGTTCATTTTTTAGTTGCATAATAGCTTAGAGCATCCATTAATGGCTTCCATGCATCCATCTTAGTTTGTAAATAAATTAGGGTTTTCATCTTTTAACATCATTTTAGCTTAGATTATCTTAGAAATTGCATAATTAGATCATTTATAGCATAAAATCATGGTAACATACCTTGTGTCATGCTTATTTTTACATAATTTAGGTTTTCACACATCAAACACCATGGTTTCATCGATTCTCTTCCATAGAATTGATTGAAACAAGCTCACTATCACGGGATTGGGAAAGGGTCATCGGTCCACATCAACATGACACCAATTCCACAACAACATAAATTTTGAATGGATTAGAATAGATTTTTTGACAACTTTCATAATTTAGTGTGTTAGGTTTTGATGAAATATTTAGTTTTAATCTTGTTTGATCGATCTTGTTGAGATTTGAGTATTGGTGGCTTTGTTATGCTTTGATTCTTCATGGATGAAGTGTAATTCATCCCATACTAGTATCCTCACATCAACACTTACAAACTTAAGAAACTCAAATTTCCATATCCCATGCCTAAAATTGAAAGAACTTTACATATACTTCTAAGTCAAGGACTCATAACATTACCATCCATTTAGAGAAAATCATAATCCAAATCCTAAGAGTACAAACATGTCTCATTCTCAATATTATAGAATTCCTGGACATAGTACTAATGAGTTTTGTGCTTTAAAACAAATATTTAAAAGGTTTGATATCATAGAAATAGTTCCTTAAAAGTGTTTCTTTCCATTGCTTAACATGTAATAGTTGTAGGATAAAAACATCCTCACTATTACATGTTTTAACATTCATTGAAAATCATTTCAAAATGCAGGAAGCTCTTTCTCATCACCTACATTGACTCATTCTTGTCTTGCACAATGTGGGGGCAAGAATTCAAGAGCTTTGTCCTAGTACCCCACTTGTTGTTGTCCCTTTAGCTATTTATCTGCCTTCTAAATACAGTGAACAAGATTGGGATGCAAATGACCTGTTATAGGTTGACTCGCATGTGCCTTACTACTCTTGTCTTTGTTTTCTGTTTTCATGTTACGTGTGTGATTGCATGTACATAATGTGATATCCCATATCATTCTATTTGATGTATCTCTCTCTTGGTGGCATTCCTCTATTTTTATCTACATTCTTCTATATGCCATAAACCTTTATCTTTTCTTTGTCTTGTGTTTTCCTTTTGGGGATGACATAAGGTGTGAAGACATTTAGGCCTCTTTCATGTTGACCCAAAATATTTTATTTGTTTTCACTCTCTTTTTGTCATTCTTCTCGTTCCATGAATATTTAGGGAATGATGATTTTTTGAGCTCTCTAATAAAATTGTAGCATTTAGACATATTGACCTCGATTCTATGGATCCCTTGTGTGTTATTTTTAGGATTGCATTGTGGTGGAAACCCCTTTTGATGATGTAGGTTCATTTGGAAACATATGATGTGGCATAGGGATTTCCAAATAAGATCTTGTGTCTTTTTAGAATTTAGAATTTTATACTTTAAAATAATTTCTCACAACATGGTGTTTAGCAATTTCTTTAAAGTGGGGGCATACAATGGTATTGTTCTTTTGAATTTAAATTACAACTCATCTTTCATTGTGTGATCTTCTTACTTCATGTCATGATTCTTTCTCTTTTTTGTGAAATTTGGCATGATGTCCTTCAAGAGTGTGATATCTCTTAGCATATTATACTCCTCTTAGAAGAAATGCCCAGCAGAGTGCATTCCCTAAGTTGTGAATCTTCTATTCTTCAATTGATCCTCTCTTGAAGACATTAGGCACAATGTTCCCTAGGTTGAGACCTTGCATGAACTAAGAAAAACCCCATTCAACTTACCTTACACTATTTCACATTTACAATAACTGTTATATGGCCACCTTGCATTTAACACACATTGGTTACCTATGGAGCCATCATGTTTGTTCATAGATGTTAGCATATGAAGTTTTTCTTTCCTCATGAATCATGTTGCTCATCCTATGTGGCACCTTCTCAGAGTTATCAAGAGTTATAGCTTTGGTATGGTTAGTAAGGATTGAAGCTGACCATATGAATGACTCTCCTATAGCCACTCGCTTGTTTGTGTGGGCACATGCCAACCGTGTGTGTGTGTCTGACCTCTTTGGGGGCTCACCTAGTGGATACCTGATTCTACTAACCTATGTGAGCATTTTTTTTTTGCATAGTGGACATTGTGTTCCACTTATAAATGTTTTGGACAAACAACTTAGACTTGGTTCACATCGTGTTGGATAAACTATTGAGGCTTGATCCACCCCTTTTTCGTTTTCCTTTGTTTTTCTTTTTCTTCTATATGTTGTTGATAGTGTATGCTTGTATCTTGTTGTTGCTTCATAAATCATTCACATGTGTGTTCCTTTGTGCCTATGTTGGTTTACTATAGGATCTTTATCTTGGGGGCTTGCACATTCCTCTTGATCGTTGTCATGCTATCTCACTAGCATTGGTACACTTAGACCCCTCTTGATGCAGACATTTCTACTTTAGTGCGAGCTCAAGATACAAGGTCATCCTCTGAATAAAGTGGGGGATAAATATAGTGTAGAAAAATCTATCCCTTTATATTTTCACACCTGTTTGGGTCCTCGCTGTTGAAATTTGGCTCATTTATGTCTTAATTTGTCCTATTTTGCATCTACAAGCCTAGTTAGATGCATTTTTCTAAGGGTAATCCTGACATGTAATAAATGGAAAATCATAATTTAATATTTTTGGCTAAGATTTCTAGATTTATGGATCTAGGACCCATACACCCAAATGGGCATATGAGACCTCCCTAGGTATCAGGCCCCAATTTCAAATGCCACATTGAACATAGCACTTCTTGAAGTAGGTGTCTCGGGTTTAAGCCTCTAGGACTCATATGCCCAATTGGGCATATTAGTCCCGCTTTAACCTAGGACCTATTTTAATTCAAATTCTTCATGAGATTTTATTATCCTAATTTTAATTTTTGAATGTTGGCTTGTAGTGTTGTAATTTTGGGAAATTAAGCATTACAAAGTCTAAATACAAGGTCATTTTTATTAAGTTTCTCTTGGAAAGCAATCTAAGAGCCTTCAAATATTCATGAAATATTTTACAAGATCATTCAAGATCAATTTATCAAGCATTTGGACTACATTCAAGACTCAAGCATCATGTCAAAGTATTCATGCATCATGTGTGTTTGTGAGCTAACATTTGTGATGTAGTTTTCATGATTCAAGTAAGCATTCAAGACAAAATTTCAAATATTTCAATCAAGAGTCAAGATCCACATCTATTGAAGCCATTTCACACAAGTTTACAACCTTAATTTCAAGGGTTTGGTGAGTTGCAAGATTTCATTTGTTCATTCATCATTCTTTCATGCTTTTCTATTTCATTTCAAGGTTTAATTACCAAAATAGGGTTCAACCAAGGCAAACCCACATACCCCAAAAAAACAACATTTTTCTCTCTTGATGTGTGTTTGTAGATCTAGGTAAATTGGAGTATGAAGATCCTTTGAAGGAAAAGTTGCAAATGTTTTCAAAGTTGTCAATAAGTTGTCATCTTCACAAAAACTCACCTACATATTAGAATTTAGACTTTTAGATTTGAAGATTGGACAAGAAGGAGGCTACAAAAGATCACTAGAGGCTACAAAAGTATCAGTCAAAACCCTAACAATAGGACTTATACTCCCAACCAAGTGTATTAGTCCCAGTATACCCCTTATTTCCATCTTTCTACAGATCTTAATGAGCCATTAGAAGATTCCAGATTCTACCCAGAAGCCCTGTAGTGGTACTTGTATGCCCAACCTAGCATATTAGTCCCAATATACTTTAAAAAGTAGATTTTTAGAGTTGTAGACCTTGTTTTGACTCCATCATTCTACCACCTAATTTACTATTTGATTTCAGTTTATCAATCTTGTTTCATGCTTTCAAATTCCTAGGTCATATAGGGAGTTTGTATAGTGCATTCAATTTCTTATTTTAAAGCATTTTTTAATGGTGAATCCCCATCCAATTATCCAAGGAATCGACTAGCCATTCCTCAATCAAGTAACTTGGTTGAGGGATCTAGTTTCCTAATGAATTAAAGTGTAAAATAGGTCCAATTCTATCTCCAAAAAGGTGGAACCCCTATTTCCCTTTTGTTCAAACTCAAAGGCTCTCAATGCAACAAAATATATAATTCAAGAAAACGCCATGGAGGAAGAAGAATCATGCTTTGAAGAAATATACATGGAACAATCTGATCCAATAGAGGAAGATGAAGTAGACATCACAAATCCAAGATGTATCAGCCAATCTGTGACAAGAGAATTAGGTAAAACTAAGAAAGGAAGAGGTAGAAAGACAAGAAAATAAAAGAGAGAAGAGGAGAAAATAGAGAATATATTTAAGAGCATATCTAGTTTTCTGATATCCAAGGGAGAAAAGACCTCCCTTGGAGAGCAATGAAGATAACTACATGGAATGTCAAGGGATTGAACACCCCTAATAAATGATACTTACTCAAGCATCACATAGAAAAAGAAGCCTCAGAAATAATGATATTCTAAGAAATAAAGCTAGATAAAAAGGAAATTGAGAGGTTTCAAAAATATTGCAAAACATGGGAAGGTTCATTTTACGAAGTGAAAGGTACAACAAGAGGTCTGGTAATTCTCTAGAAAAATAGAAGTGTCAAACTAGATCTAACCTAGGAACACAACCACTAGATGAAATGAAAAGTAACTAATCTCAATACCAATATATGTTCCACCTTTTTCATGTAGAAGCATCTGGAAGCATTCAGAACAAATTGAGGCAGTTGACAGTAAGTTGCAGAGTGCCAGGGAAGCACATTGGAGATTCCCACATTTTATCACATTTAATTGTTAGAGGTTGTGGAGCTAGAATTAGTTACTAGAGATCATGAGCTATGACATATTGAAAATTTAGATCATTTGGGTTTGATTCTAGAGGAATATCATTATTAGAAGATTACTTGTGTTCACAAAGAAGAGCTGACAATGTTTGGTGAAGTCTAATTGGTTTGCGGAGAAATTTCGTGACTTGTGGATCCAAAAGGAGTATTTTACAAAGGATTTAAGGAGATGTCTGACCTTCAAGGAGATTCAGATGAATTTCTATGTATTTTTGAAGCAATTCTTTATGTTGGGGGCTGACCTATTTGAGTTTGCATGTTACCTTACTAGATGTTGCAATTAGGCTGACTTGATAATGATTAGAAAGCTTGTGGAGGATATTAATGGAAGATAGAGGATTGTTACAATTAGAGGGATTGATAACATGAAGTTAGGAAGAAAAATGAAGAAGTGTTAGGTAGGAGAAGAAGGAAAACTAGAGGGCATAAGAAGTTGCAAAATAGAAAGTTGAGAATTAGTAGAATCATATCATGGAAGAATGTTGATGTATAAATATTTTATAATCCCTGGGTTGTGGCCTAGAATATTTAAAGCCCTTAAGGCATGTGTAATTTTATTTGAAGTTATAATACATGAGGAATGAGCTTTGAAGGCTAGTTTTTTCCCTGTTAGGGTTTTCCCAAGATATATCTTGTGTCATTTGTTTTATCTTTATATTCATTAGTTCTTAGCTTTCATTGCATATCTGTTATGATCATGGAGTTAGTGGATTAGGCTGCAAGCCTAGATAGTCCTTCATTGGACCCTCCTACCTTGACCACATCAAATGGTATCAAAGTTGGTTGCGAATCTACGGGGATAATTGCAAAAAAATTTAGAAGAGAGAAAGTGTTGGAGAAGTGTGAAACCCTAGAAGTAGCAAGTGTCATCGCAGAAGAAAGATCAAGGTGAGAAAGATTTGGGTAAGCTTTTCAATTTAGTTTTTCATTTGATTTGTTTCAATGGGGAAATTTGGAAATAGGATGAATAAAGAAAATGAAACCCTAATATGCAAAAGGGATACTTTCGAAGAAGAATTGTGTGAAATCAAGAAGTTTAATTCATAATCGATGAAAAGGATGAAGGAACTAGGCGAAGATAAATATGATGCTCTTAAATAAGAATTGAAAAATGTAAAAGAAAGGAATGAAGAATTAGAAGCAAAGCCAAACTTGTTTGAAGATGTTGGAAAGATATTTGTAGAATTGGAAGAAGGATCCAAGTTGTTTGTAAAGGTGGAAAAGAGGAACAAAGATTTGGAGGAAAGTTTGAAAGAGCTGAACAAGGAGAATAGTTTCAAAAAGAATGAAATATCTAACTTGAAGGAACATGTTAATCAGTTGGAACAGTCACTTGTAGCATGCAAGAAGGAGAACGAGAATATGAGATCTAAGCCTAAACTTTGTCATGTTTCTTGTGATACTAATGATTTGTGTGATGTTGTAGAAGCCCCTTTAGGAAGTGAGATTGAAGATAACAATATATCTTTAGCCTACAATTGTCAGTGATAATATTGGCTTCAAAATCATGTAGAGAATGGGATATGAAGAAAAAGGATTGGGAAAGCATCAACAAGTAATTACAGAACATATTGAACTAGTAATGAGACCCAAAAGTGAAGACCTTGGATATGACAAAGGTAAGGATGTTGTTACAAGTTCGAACAAGTCAAATTAGGGAAGAAAAAGTATGTATTGTTCACATTGTAATAGGAATGGATATGAAAAGGAATTATGTTGGGATCTACACCCTTGTAAGTTTTGTGTATTAAGGAATCATTCTAAAAAGATGTGTTGGAATAGAATGAGAAGAAGAAATCCTATGATACACTATATGTAGATGTATTATGGATGGATTGATGGAGAAAATTGGAAAGATGTTACTTGTATGTTCAGAAGGTTTTATAGATGGAACTATTCATATGTTGAATGAAAAGAGGGATCGAGATAAAAGGAAAGAAGACCTTATGCAAAGAAGGACATATATTCAAACTACAAAGGGAGAGATGAAAAGAGTCACAATTCTTATCATAGTAAAGGATATAAAAAATATGAAAGAGGATTTGATAGAAGACCATTCAAAAGGACATGTTTTGAAGTTTGGAGAAAAGAATCAAGCACTAAATGTCATCAAGAACCCACTACCGGAGAAGGTAATGAAGGAGAAGCAATAAATAATATAGAGATAGTTTATGCAAAGGAAAATTAATACTTTGAATCATAAAATATGATAGAGAAACCAAAAGAAGGTGAAGCATTGATCTTAAGGAGAATTGTGTTGTAGACTAAACCTCTAAGAAGCTAGAACAAGTTTGTAAAACCAACTGAGAAGGTAGTGCAAGAGAAAGTTTGTGTGAATCATAATAGGAAAATGGGATTCATATTGTAGAGAAAGGAGAAGTGATAAATATTCTAATAAAAGAGAAGTTTCATACATCAGATTGAAGTGAATATGGATAAGGAAACATATAACAATATAGGAATAGTATATGCGAAAAGAAACTATAAGATCTTATGAGTGAAGAAGAAATTATATCCGGAATTAGAGATTAGATAGTGTTGCAGAGAGAATTCAATATTGTATCAGGAAGAAACTTGTTATTCTAGAGGATGCATGTATATATTGATTGACTCTTATTTGATTGAAGCAAACATTGATCTTAAGGAAACTTGTGGAGAAGACTTGCTCAGACCACCGATCATTGAGGTAGTACAAGGCTTACAAGTAGACCATCGAACCTAGACCTTGACAAGATGAAGTGGGTATGTGTAGGATCATCATGAAAAAAATAGACCCTTAAGTGGCAAAAAATTTAGAAAAATCAGAGTTAGGCAACTCGACGTAAAAATTTGAGTAAGTTATCTATATTATTTCAAAAAATATGTAAAAATAGAATCTGCAAAAAATTGAATGTACTTTCTAAAATACTAGGTTTATTTAAAAAAATAAAAAATTATTTGGTGAATTTTTGAAATTTCAATGTAGTAGTACTTAAATTTCAGGGAAAAAATAAGAAGTAGATGTTTTTCTGTCCACCCTAACCACAATAAAATGATAATATTTTTTTTATAAGATTTTACATATAAGTAGAGGACTCATGTCCCAATGTGATGCATATTTTTTTGTAATTTTTTTCTGAGTAAATAATTAATTATGAATCTTTTCTAACAACTTTTAAAAAATATAAAAACTCATTTGTCTGGCAACCTTAACTTGGTGAAAACTTCATGAAATTCAATTTTTTATTTTTTAATCCTATAGTATGTGAAGCATAGAATGTGACACATGTTTTAGATTAAAAAAAAATGATACCATTTGGAAGCTATAGATGTTTTTCAATCAACCTATCAATCAGGACTTTAGTCGTAATTCAAATGGAAAGTGAATAATGATTATTTATTAAATTCAAATTAAAGCATAATTTATATTGATGGAAAGTTGAGAATCTCCTTTAAAAATCCTTAAAGCATAATTTATATTCATGAATTTTGGGTAAAAAAAAGTCGTCGGCCACATACCCTACACATACCCATCATATCACCACTTTTTGGCCCATCATGATCCTACACATACCCAAGAACTTGAGGCAACTTGCAGGGAAGACTTGCTCAAATTGTTGATCATTGAGGTAGTACAAGGCTTGCAAGTAGAATGTCGAACTTAGAAGAACTTGAGGCAATTTGGTAGGGTGGACTTGAAAAGACCACCAACTTTGAGGAAGTTGCAAGTACCTGTGGATAGATCGTTGAGCCAATTCAAAGAGACATCATTGAACTTTACACAATATAGACCAAAGTGAAGAGGCTCACTTTTCAAATAACCCCAAGAGTCTAGTGTAGGATCATCTAGAAGCATTCAGAAAAAATTGAGATAGTTGACAGTAAGTTGTAGAGTGCCAAGGAAGCCCATTAGAGATTACCTCATTTTATTGCGTTTAATTGTTAGAGGTTGTAGAGCTAGAATTAGTTACTAGACATCATGAGTTATGACATATCAGAAATTCAGATCATTTGGGTTCAATTCCAGAGGGATATCATTATTAGAAGATTACATGTATTCATAGAGAAGATATGACAATGTTTGGTGAAGTCTAATTAGCTTGTAAGGTGATCTCACAAAGCTGGTTTACAATTTCTGGGAGGAAGTGATTTTTGCTGAAATCACATATTTTTAGAAAATATAATGATTTAATCCTTCAAAGGTTTCATTTAAATAATTCCAATTGAAGAGGATTTGATCAAACTACCTTAAATCAAACCCCCTTGGATAGAACCCCGCTAGTTTTAAACCATGCCTATAACAAAGTCTCCTTTACACCTATCGAAATGTTGATAAAAAACCACTTTTGATTTACCTTTTGGGGGATCAAATGAATTCATTTAAAATTTATTTTTTGCAAGTATGTAGTCCTTATTATAAGCTTCCCAAAAAGTACAATTTTAAATAAATTTAATTTTATTATTATATTTATTTTTTATTTCTCATGAATGTAGGTTTTTCACCGAAAATCAAGCTCTTTGTTCTACACATGTGGAAAAATAGCAAATTATTAAAAAAAAATAAAAAATATTAGTACACCAAATATTGAAGTCCTTGATCTAACAAAGAAAAAAAATGAATTTCTATACATAGAAAAAAAGTTACGCGTTATACGGTCGCGCTATGTCTAAATTATAATTGGTTTGAATTCAAAACTTGATTAAAGAAAAAATATTCAATAAAAAACTATCTAACCAAGTGGAAGCACTAGATATCAGAGTTACAAATCTAAATTCAAAAGAATTATAATTTTACCCTTCATGGAAAAAAAGTTATACATTATACGGTGAACGTCACTTCTTAAAAATGTTGTTTTCTAGAAAAAACTAGTTTTTGAGGGAGATGGAAAAAGAAGTGCAATCTAATTCCAAAAATTTTATATTTAGAATCTATAGAAAAAAAGTCACGAAACTCTAGTTTGCATCATCTTCAAATTCCTCATGGTTTAGACGCTATAGGTGCCTGAAAGTGAAGATTTAATTAAAAAGATTATTTCAGTGTCCAATTTGGCCAAAAATTATAAACCACTATTGTGACTTGTAGAGCCAAAAGGAGTATTTTCCAAAGGATTTAAGGACATGGCTGACCTTCAAGGAGATTCACATGAAGTTCTATGTATATGTGGAGAAATTCCTTATGTTAGGCGCTGATCTATTTGAGTCTATGCATTACCTTACTAGTCGTTGCAATTAGGCCAACTTTAATGATTAGAAGGCTTGTAAAGGATATAAATGCAAGCTAGAGGATTGTTAAAATTAGAAGGATTGATAACATGAAGTTAGGAAGAAAAATGAAGTGTTTTGATCCAAAAAAATAGGAGAAGAAGGCAAAGTAGAGGGTAGAAGAAGTTGTAGAGCAGAAAGTTGAGAATTAGAAGAATCATATCATGGAAGAATGTTGATGCATAAATCTTTTGTAATCCTTGGGTTTTGGCCTAGAATCTATAAATCCCTTGAGGCATGTGTAGTTTTATTTGAAGTTATAATACATGAGGAATGATCTTGGAAGGCTGGGTTTTTCGCTATAAGGGTTTTCCTAGGATATATCTTGTGTCATGTGATTTATCTTTTTGTTGATTAGCTATTAGCTTTCATTGCATATTGGTTATAATCATGAAGTGAGTGAATTAGTCTGTAAGGATGGATAGTCCTTCATTGGACCCTCCTACCTTGACTGCATCACTTTTCAATGTTTATGACCCCACACGAACATAAGATAAAAAAGAAACTTGGAATTCCCTAATTAATAAGATAAACTAGATTAGAGATAATTTGTATATAATGGGTAGTGATTTCAACATCTTCATAGATCTATCAGAGAAAAGTGGGGGCCTAAAGAAAATAACAAGAAACAAGCAAGACTTTGGAGAATTTGTGGAAAAAATCAAAGTTGTTGACTGTTGAACCTCTAATGGGATATTCATCTAGACTAGTAGGAGGAAAGGGTTCAGAAAAATTGTGGAAAGATTAAAAAGGTTTTTTATATCTAGAAATTGGATGACCATGGACATAAATTTGGGAACCACAATTCCCCTATTTCAGTCACTGATCACTTTCTAGTGCTAGTTGAAATAAGAACATGCCCCAGCATAGTCAAAAACTATTTTAAATTTTAAAATATGTGGTGGAGAGGGGAAGGTTTGATCCCATCCATAGAAAAATGGTGGAAGGAAAGAAGAGTTAATGGCACTCCAAGCTTGATATTCATGAAAAAAATCCATCTATCTTAAAAAAAAATTAAAGAAAAGGAATAAGGAGGTCTTCAAAAATATTTTTCAAGAAAAAGAGATAGTAGAGAAAGAACTGGAAGACCTAAACAAGAAAAACATAAAGCATTGAATGTTTAAGGAACATTATGAAAAATAAAAACAACTAAAAGAATACCAGAAGGAAATTTTAGCAAGAGAATAAGTTTTTTGGAGAAAAAAAAGTAGGGAATCTTGGTTACAAAAGGGGATGCCAACACCAAGTATTTACATGTGACAAAAAAAGACAAAAGTCACTTATTAGAATCAATAAAGTAAGAACAGATAGAGAAACAATTGCTAAAGATAAAAAGTCTATATAAGAGGAAACAATCAATTATTTTTAAAATATCTTGTAGGTAGAAAGGAAAATAGTTGAATTTTCCAACGAACGAATTCTATATTCTATACTTATTAATGTTGGATGTTGTGGCTATGTAGCTGATATGTGATTTTCATTTATTTCAACACTATTGGCATTAATGTCTTAAGAGTTGCATATGTCGAGGTTATTGAGAAAATTGTAATGAAATAAGTTACAGGTTGCTAGTGGTGAAGTGAAGTTTAGTCTATTGTTGAGCTCAGTACATTGATGATTAGAGGTTGTGGACTAAAGGGTTTCTTTTCAATTATATCTATTTTATCCATGTTAAGTTTCAAAGATCTACATGAATATTTGATCATGTTATGAAGATTTTTATTCTAACAATTTTTCTATTGCTTCAGTTGATGTTCCTGAATGAACATGATTTGGTTTTAGCAAGTTTAGTTGTTGTAGATGCTTCTCTTGTGATTCATGATGTTTTTGGATGTTTCTAGATCATGCTCTATCTGTGTTGCATGTCTGCATTGATTGTTGTTCTCACGATTCAAGATTTTCTCTTGTGTGTTCATGTTTTTCATGTTCTTGGCCGACAGGGTGCTATAGCATGTTGTGGATCTTAGTGGAATAATTTTTTAAGGTGGTTCATGTTTGAGAATTTTATTTTGGGTCCTCACTATGTTGTGGCTGACCTTGGTTGATTCACATTAATAATCTTTAATGTTTTGGGCTGACGGTTTGTATTCATTTTATTATTTTATTAAGGCCAACATGTAGTGATGTAATTTCTTGTTGTGGATATATATAAGTGAGTGTTTATACCATTTGAATGTATGGTTTGTGCGAATAATGTTTTAAATCTTTTGAAGGTAGAGAAAATTGTGAAGAAGAGTGAAGAAGAGTGAAGAAATGTTCATGTGCTTAACCGGAATTGTAATAAGGAATTAGTAGATGCTATTTTCTCAGTTCAAATCTTGTGGATGTAATCCAAATATTTTGTAAGATAGTGATTCTTCCTTTTGTAATTCAATAGTGAGCTCTACGAAGTGCACCTAAATGCATGTGCATTCCCCATTCATATTTCTTTATAAATTTAATAGGGTATAATCTTATGGACTGACCTCCACCATGTTTTTTCCCCTAATAGGGTTTCAACAAAAAAAATCTTGGTGTTATCTGTGTTTCTGATGTGTTATTGATTTATGCTTTCATGGTTATTGACCAGATCTGAGAATAAGGTTAGTAAGTTGAATAAGTTTGAAATTATGTGACAACTAATTCACCCCCCTCTTAGTTGTTTTCCCTTGTGTTGCCAACAATTGGTATCAGAGCAGGTTCCTTGGAAGAAGTTTAACAACTTGAGATGATCTGGGATGGCAACATATAAGAAGGATAGTCTAAGATTTGATGGAACAAATTATTCTCTATGGAAGAATCAAATGGAATGCCATCTGATATGCATTGGTGAACCCTACTAGAGCATTACAAGTAATAGGTATGCTATTCCTCATAATGGTCCTACTACTATTGTTGAGATTAGGGATTTCGAGTACAATATCAGGGCTAAGGAAGCATTGTTGAGTGCCTTGACTGATTCTGAGCTAAAAAATGTTATGGATCTGAAGACTACTTATGAGATCTGGAAAAATTTGGAAACTTTGTATGAAGGTGATGCTAATGTGAGGATTCCTAAGTTGCAAATTCTGAAAGGGAAATATGAAATGTTGAGAATGGGTGATGATGAGAACATTACTACTTTCATGCAAAGAGTGAATGAGCTTGTGTGTGGTATCAGATGTGTTGGTGGACAGTTAGAAGAATTAGAGGTTGTTTCTAAAGTGCTTAGATGCTTGCCTACTACATACAAATTCAAATCTACTGCTATTGAGGAGCTCTAGACTATAACAAATGTAACCAGAAACATGTTGATTGGTAAGCTTACCAATTTTGAGTTGAGTTAATTTGGTGATGCTCTTCCTAAGATAGAATATTCATTCAAGGATACTACTTATGGTAGAGGTAAACAAAGATATGATTCAGGAGAAAGTTCTTCTAGAAATTTATTCAAGTATGAGGAGGAGATGAGAGAGATTGAAGAAGAGGAGAGAAAGCTAGGGGAGCTTGAAACACTTATTATCAAAGGGAAGCTAGAGGAAAAGTTAAGTATAAAGGAAATTTTCCTATTAAATGTTTTTCAGTCATTTTGCATCAAGGTATTAGGAAAGAGTCCCTAAGCTAAGACATAACAAGCCTAGATTTCAAAGAAAGTGTTATTATGTTGCTGATGAAGGTGTGACAGATGATGAATCTAATAAAGGGAATGGAAGTGAAGATGAATGGGTATTTATTGCTATCAAGGAAAATGATCCCACCCCTACTAAATCTGTTAGTTGCTCAAATGTGGAGAAAGATCTAGATGCTCGAGTTGAAGAGAAAGATGAATGGGTAATTGATAGTGGGTGCTCTCATCACATGATAGGTGATAAAAGAAAGTTTGTGAGCCTTGAAAAGTATGATGGTGGTGTTGTGAGATTTGGTGATGATAAAGTTGGTGTAATTTGTGGCAAATGATTCATTTCTCTTGATGGTAAGAATAATAATAATGATGTTCTTTATGTGGAAGGTTTGAAGCATAATCTTTTGAGTGTCAGACAAATGGTTGACAAGGGATTAAATCTTCAATTCAAGAATACAAATTGTAGAATATTGTGAAGTTCTAGAAATGTGATTTCTTTAGGAACAAAAAAAAAAGGTAGCATCTGGGTATGTGCAGGATCATGGTGTGCCAAAAAGTGGCAATATTTGTAGGGTATGTGGCTGATGACTTTTTTTTCACCCAAAATTAATGAAACGAAAAGCATTTTTAGAGGAGATTCTCAGCTTTCCAAAAATATAAATTATGATTTAATTTGAATTTAATAAATAATTATTATTCATTTTCTATTAGAATTACGACTAAAGTCCTGATCGATAGGCTGATTTGAAAAACATCTATAACTTTCAAACAGTATCATATTTTTTGAATCCAAAACATGCGTCACATTCTATGCTTCACATACTATAGGATTAAAAAAAGAAAAATTAAATTTCATGAAGTTTTGACCAAGTTAAGGTGAGGGTGAACAGAGGCAGTTTTATATTTTCTAAAAGTTGGCAATAAAAACTCATAGTGGTATTTACTTGGAAAAAAATTGCAAAAAAGCCATCACACATCTGAACATGGGTCTCTACTTATATATAAAATCTTACAAAAAAAATAACATCATAAATTATTATGGTTAGGGTGGTCGGTGGAACAACTTACTTATTTTTTCCACATTAAGTACTACATTGAAATTTCAATTTTCACCAAATAGATTTTATTTATTTTTAAATAAACCTAGTATTTTAGAAACTACATTCAATTTTCTACAAATTCTATTCTTACATATTTTGAAATAATATAGATAACTTATTCAAATATTTACGTCAAGTTGCCTAACACTGATTTTTTTGAATTTTTTGCCACTTAAGGGCCTGTTTTTTGCATGATGATCCTGCACATACCCATCTTTCACCTAAATGCTGCTAGTAAAAGTTATTTGATTGCTCAAGTTGATGAAAGTTGGTTGTGGAATAGGAGAATGTGTCATGTAAAATTTGACAATATTATCAAGATAATTTCTACTCAGGCAGTGAGAGATCTTCCTAAGTTGGTAAATCCTACTAATACTATAAGCAAGGAATGTCAGTTAGGGAAGAAAACTAGAATTTCATTTTGGAGGAAACAACATTGTTCAAAAGAAGTGTTGGAGCTTGTGCATATTGATTTGTGTGGTCCTTCTAGAATTAGAAGTTTACAAGGAGACAATTACTTCATGTTACTTATTGATGATTAATCTAGATTGATGTGGGTTGCCTTCTTAAGGGATAAATTTGAAGCTCTAGAGAAGTTCAAGATCTTTAAGGCCATGGTTGAGACAAAGACAAGTCTGAAGATTAAATGTTTGAGATCAGATAGAGGTGGTGAATTCACTTCTCATGAATTTAATTCTTTTTGTGAAGTGCATGGGATAAAGAGACAATTATCTGCCCTGCAGACCCCTCAGCAAAATAGAGTTGTGGAAAGGAAGAAGAGGATAGTTCAAGATGCTCCTAGGACTATGATGTTGGAAGGGGATGTCCCTCATATCTATTGGAGAGAACCTGTGAGTACTATTGTTTACATCCTCAACCAAGTACAAGTCAAAGGTGATACTGGTAAGACCCCTTTTGAGCTATGGATTGGTCATAAGCCTATTGTTAGATATTTCAAGATCTTTGGGAGTAAATGCTATATCAGAAGAGATGAAGATATAAGAAAGTTTGATGCTAGGAGTGATGAAGGAATCTTTCTTGGTTATTCTACTAAAAGTAAGGCCTACCAGTGCTACAACAAGAGATTGAGGAAAGTAGTTGAAAGTGTAAATGTCGAGGTTGATGAAGACATAGCTAGACTATCCAAAACCTATGGATATGATTCAAATGATCAGAATAATATTTCAGTCACAAGAAAGAAAGTTGAAACTCAAAATCAAGTCCAGATTAATCTAGCGAATCAAGAAAATCAAGAGGAAGGAACTAGTGAAAGTGGAGAAAAGAGATCACAAGAGCCAGAAGAACAAGAACATCCTAAGACTCCAAGGCATGTAAGACTAAATCATCTAGAAGATCATATTATAGGTGATAAGAACAAAGGTGTTCAAACTAGGAGAAAAATTGTAGAAGAATACTGTTAGATTTCAAAGACTAAGCCTAATAGTGTGAATGAAGCATGCAAAGATGAACATTGGGTAGAAGCAATGAAAGAAGAACTACAACAAATTGAGAAGAATAATACATGGATTCTTGTTCCTAGACCTCAGGATAAAAATTTAATTGGAACTAAATGGGTCTTTAGAAACAAGTTGAATGAGTAAGGTGAAGTTGTTAGAAACAAAGCAAGATTGGTGTGTAAAGGATATTCCTAGATGGAAGGAATTGACTTTGAAGAAACTTTTTCCCCTGTTGCTAGGATTGAAGCTATGAGATTATTTCTTGCTTATGCTTCTTATAAAAAATACAAGGTTTATTGAATGGATGTCAAGTCATCATTTCTAAATGGAAAACTGGAAGAAGAGGTGTATGTTGAGCAACCTGGTGGATTTCAATTGACTGATTAGGGAGATATGGTTTGTTGGTTGAAAAA
Organism: Sequoia sempervirens; assembly: GCA_007258455.2. NCBI lineage: Eukaryota > Viridiplantae > Streptophyta > Pinopsida > Cupressales > Cupressaceae > Sequoia > Sequoia sempervirens. The sequence continues at coordinate 317,966,070 of VDFB02058242.1, read as the reverse complement.
AGCATTGTATGGACTTAAGCAAGCCCCAAGAGCATGGTATGTCAGATTGGACAAGTATTTGCTGAAACTTGAATTTAATAAAGGTATTGTTGATAGTAATTTGTATTTCAAGATTGATGATGATAAATATTTTATTTTTGAAGTCTTTGTTGATGATATCATTATTGCAGGAGATGATAGTTTGTGCATGAATTTTTCTCAGTTAGATAAAGGGATCTTCATATCTCATTCCAAGTATGTGAAAGAATTGCTAAAGAACTTTGGTATGGAAGAGTCAAAGCCAGTTGGTACACCTATGGTGACCAGATGCAAGTTGACACAAGATGATTCTCTAAAAGAAAATCAGACTAGATACAAATTGATGATTGGTGAATTTCTCTATTTGACTCAAACTAGACCAGATATCATGAATGTTGTATGCATTGTTGAAAGATTTCAAACTGATCCTAAGGAATCTCGTGTAACTATTGTGAATAAGATTGTTAGATACTTGAAGGGGACAATTGATTTTGGGCTATGGTATCCTAAAGATAATGATCTTACTTTGAGTGCTTTTACTGATGCTGATTGGGAAGGTGATGTGGATGACAAAAAGAGTACTAGTGGTGGTGCATTTTTCTTGGGTAAGAAGTTGATTTCATGGTCAAGTAAGAAGCAGAATGCCATTTCTTTGTCTACTATAGAGGCATAATACGTTGTTGTTGCTAACAATTGTACTCAAGTATTGAGGATGAAGCAGATGTTGAAAGATATCAAAGTTGTGTATGATGAGCCCATTGCTATATTCTGTGATAATTCAAGTGAAATTAACATTTCTAAGAATCTGGTATTGAATTCAAAGACCAAGCATATATCTGTCAAGTTTCACTTTTGGAGAGAGAAGGTGAGTGAAAAGGAAGTCAGATTGGAGTATGTGCCTACTAAGGAACAAATTGCAGACATCTTTACAAAGCTATTGCCTAAGGATACTTTTGAGTATCTTAGAGGGAAGCTCGAGGTGATTACCCCTCCTAATCAGAACTGAGATGCATTAACTTGCATCAATCTGTGCATTTCATAGTCATATCCTGATCTGAATTGATGTTGTGGTGGTTGTTACTCAGGGGGAGTAGTCAAATGTTCAGATATGTGGTTCAGAGCTTGTGTGGAGAAAATAGATCTTTTTCATTGATGTCAAAGGTGGAGAAGATTCATGTGAAAAGCTGTGAATTATCTAAGGGGAAGATTCATATGGGACAAGAGTTGTGTAAAAGAATTGAGGAGAAAAGAGTTTGAACCTAAGGGGGAGTAAGTGTTGAAGATAGTTGAATTGATGATGTTTTCACATCATGTGTTTCCATAAATTCCAAAGGGGAGATTGTTGGGCGTTGTGATTATGTAGCTGATATGTGGTTTCCATTGATGTCAACACTATTGGAATTAATGTCTTAAGAGTTGTATATGTCGAGGATATTGAGAAAATTGTAATAAAATAAGTTGCAAGATGACAGTGGTAAAATGAAGTTTAGTCTGTTGTTGAACTTAGTACAATGATGATCAAAGGTTGTGGACTAAAGGATTTCTTGTTGATTATATCTAGTTTATCCACATTAAGTTTCAGAGATCCACGTGAATATTTATATTTTGATAGTTTTCCTGTTGCTTCAGTTGATGTTCTTGAATGAAGATGATTTGATTTTAGCAAGTTTAGTTGCTACGGATGCTTCTTCAGTGATTCATGATCTTTTTGGATGTTTCTAGATCATGTTCTATTTGTGTTGCACATTTGCGTTGATCATTGTCCTCGTGATTCAATATTTTCTCTTTCGTGTTCATGTTTTTCATGTTCTTGGCCAACAGGGTGTTGTAGCGTATTGTGGATCTCCATGGAATAATTTTTGAAGGTGGTTTATGTTTGAGAATTTTATTTTGGGTCCTCACTATGTTGTGGATGACCTTTATTGATTCGCATTAATAATATTTAATGTTTTGGGCCAACAGTTTGTATTCATTTTGTTATTTTATTTAGGCAGACATGTAGTGATGTAATTTCTTGTTGCAGATATATATAAGAGATTGTTTATACCATTTGAATGTATGGTGTGCACATATAATGTTCTAAATCTTTTGAAGGAAAATTAGAGTGTGAAGAAGAGCGAAGAAATGTTCATGGCTTAACCAAAACTGTAATTAGGCATTAGCAGATGCTATTTTCTCAATTCAAATCTTGTGGATGTAATCCAAATCTTTTGTAAGACAATGAGTCTTCCTTTTGTAATTGAGTAGTGAACTCTAGGCAGTGCGTTTGAATGCATGTGCATTCCCCATTCATATTTATTTATACTTTTAATAAGGTATAATCTTGTGGAATGAACTCCATTGTGGTTTTTCCCCTAACAGAGTTTCCACAAAAATATTTTGGTGTTATGTGTGTTTCTGATATGTTATTGATTTATGCTTTCATGGTTATTGACTAGATCTAAGAATAAGGTTAATAAGTTGAATAAGTTTGAAATTTTCTGGCAACTGATTCACCCCCCTATTAGTTTTCTTCCCTTGTGTTTCCAACAATTAACACCATTGAAGAGGTAAACAATAGGTTAACTAAACCTATCACACTAGAAGAGGTTAGAATCACCACCCTCCAGGTTCACTCAAACAAGCACCAGGCTCTGACGGTTTCCCCATAAGCTTCTACCAAAAATGTTGGAAGACTATTGGTGTGGATGTGTGGAAGGTAGTAGAAGAGTTTAGAGGAAAAGAAAAAAATGTTAGAGATATGAATAATATAGTCATTGCGCTAATCCCCAAGAAACTAGAGTGTGATGTATTTAATGACTATAGACCAATATCACTATGCAACACAATATACAAAATCATTACCAATATATTGGGAAATCATCTCAAGAAAGTTCTCAAATCTATAATATTAGAAGAACAAAGTGACTTCTACCTATGTAGGGAAATCATTGATAGGATAATTGTAGCAAACAAAGTGGTGTACTCCATACAATTAGAGAAAAGTAGGTGGATGTTGATCAAACTAGACATAAGCAAGGCTTATGATAGATTAAGATAGAAATCTCTATTGGAAGTCCTAAGAAGATTTGACTTTAATAACAAATGGGTATCTATGATTACAACAACAAGGTACTCACTAATAGTCAATAGATCATTATGCAACTTCTTTGAAGGAACAAATGTCCTTCATCAAGGGGACCCCTATCCCCCTTTCTCTTTATTATTATGGCAGAAATCATTGGTAATTCTATCAAAAGAAAAGCAGAAAACACCATATGGAAAGGTATAAGGGTGACCTTTGATATGGATTCAATGACACATACATAGTTTGCAAATCATATGCTTCTATTTGGGGAGGCTAATATGAGATAAGCAATAGTAATCAAAGAAGCTCTTAAAGACTATATGGCATGTTTAGGACAATTAGTAAACAAAGAAAAATCCTCAATAATGTTCTTTAATACTAAAAAATCCATACAAAGAAGAATAGCAATTAAAATTTGGAATTCATAGTAGCGATTGTTCCAGCAAAATATCTTAGGGCTCCTCTATTATATGCATCTTGTAAGACACAACATTGGATGGAAATAATAGAGAAACACATACAAAAATCCATGGCATGGAAAAATAAGTAGCTAACACTAGTAGGCACATTACTCATGATTAAGACTATGCTATTAGCAGTTCCCACATATGTACTATAATGATTCAGAATCATGAACAAGATAGAATCCAACCTAGAAAGCTATTTCAAGAAATTCCTATGGGAAAGGGCAAAGGAAAATAAGAAAATACCATTGGTGCATTGGGATAAGGTATGCATGCTTAAGATGGATAGTGGTGTAGGTCTGAAAAAAATGAAGGAAAAAAACTTAGCATTAGGTGCCAAATTGGCATGGGAAATATACAGAGATCCTTGTCGACTGTGGTGTAAGATACTCCAAGAAAGATATTTAGACAGTATTGACCCTTAGAGAATATTGAAAATAGAAGCAATGAATGGGGGCTCAACAATATGGAAGTTCTTATAGGAAATAAAAAATATAATAATAGAGCATCTTACATGAAAAATAAATAATGGGAGACAAGCTAAATTCATGTCAGACTCTTGGAATGACTATACACCATTAGAAGAGATAAAAGGGATAAAATAGCATGTAAGGAAGCCATTGAAAGCATATTTGGAAGCAAAGTAATAGACTATGTCAATTCAAGCAACTCCAAATATGACTTCCAGTAAGCATGGAGAGATATAGAATTGCTCTCCATCCCCACATAAGATAAAAAAAAATTACAATAGGAACTAAAAACATGAGGATCTTACTAACTAAAGAAGAGGATGACATCATCTAGTGTAGAGCCAAATCAGGAGAGTATTCCATTAAGATGTGATATTTGATACAAAATACTACAAGATAAAATCTTGATTGGACTACAAAACTATGTTGGCATCCTGCAGTGCTCCCTAAGGCTGGAGCCTTTCTTTGGTCCGCACTTCATAAGGGGATACTCACAATGGAAAATTGAACACTATAGGAATTGAAGGTCCAAACCCATGCATTAAGTGCTATAATCAGTGTGAAAATGTTGATCACCTACCATTAGAATCCACATATGTGTCCAAGTGCTAGGAGTTGATTCAGAGTGCAATAGAATGGTTGGGCCCTAGACAAAAGGATTTCAAAGAATGGATTACCGGTTGGCCAAGGGGAAAGAAGGATACACTATGTGGTGATTTATGGATAGTAGCTCCATCCATGATAGCATGAATATCTAGAAAGAGAGGAATCATTGAATCTTTCAAGAGAAAACTATGAAGGTGGACAAGGTTATACAAAAAATAGAAGAAGGGATCTGCAAGGTTCTTGATGCAAAAAACATGATAAAAAATGTCACTATATTGACTAAATGGGATGAAGATCTACAAAAGAAATGGGTAAACCTGAAAAGAGCAAAAGGAAACTCCAAAGAAAAAGAAAAGAATAGGAAGGGGTTCAAGTGGAAAGAGCCGGAGCAAGGTAGATACAAGCTAAATTTCGACGGCTCTGCAAAAGGGAATCTAGGACCTATCGAAGCAAGAAGCATACTAAGGAATAATAAAGGGCAACTTGTTTGGCAGTGTGAAAGAAAATAGAATATGCAACTAATAATGAAACAGAAATGGAGGCCTTAGCCACAGGACTATAGATATGCACACAAAAAGAACAAAAAAAGAGTGGACATAGAGGGAGACTCGTTAAAAGAGACTCCCCAAACTAGATCAAAAAGAGACTCCCCAAACTAGAAACTAAAGAGTTGGATATTCAAGATCTGGGAGCAACAAGAAAAATTAGAAGATTATATGCTCTCTCACATCTACAAAGAAGCTAACAAGGCAGCAAATGCTTTAGCAAACTTGGATTTTCTGCAAATAGAATAATGCAAAGTAGAAGTAGACGCTGAAAAGTGGACGGGACTGGCAAGAATTCTCATAGAAGATTAGAAGGAAGCAAGTACAAAGAGAGGAGTAGAACAAGAGAAAGTGGCCAGGTAAGTATAATCGACTAGGAGGTGAGTATTAACTGACTGTACTTCAATTTTAATAAAGACTCACTATACTTAAATAAAGCCTAACCAAACCAAAACTTAGAATTGAATTGCTCTCTTCCCAAAATTTGATCCAATCAAACTGACAATTTTAGGTTTTGGAAAGAATATCATAGCATCACAATCTGAAACTCATTCACTAAGCCGCTGATTATTTGAATCATCTAAGAGAAGTGGATGTCATCCTGAGAATGCACAATGAAACACTCCCATGTGAAATCCATATCGCATAAATGTACTAAAATAGTAATGGGAACTCACATACAACTAAACCATCCTATATAGTTTTCTTGCTGGATAAATCGAATCTGAAGCCAATTCATTACATCAGTGCAAGTCATGGAATGACAATCCTGAATCCTTGGCTTTAGATCTGATTAAATTCTAAAACATTTTACAAATTAGGATGAACAAGATTAACAATAATGTGAAAAGAAAAGAAAGCTGAAGGAATTCCATGCATATGAACTTCTCTCTTTATCAAAATCACAGAAATATGACAAATTCCCAAAACTCTACTTTCGTGCTCAACAAAAACACGAGGGTTTTCATGACTAGGCTTCTAACGATCTCAAAAATCAAAGCAAGAGATAAGACAATACAGCAGAGTAATTTATGACTCATTATGTATACCAAGCAAGCAGAACGAGGTATGGGAACCAAAATGTCCATTTTCACATGTACCTCTTGTCATTTCGACCTCGACGACAACAAAAATTCAATTGTATACATAGATAGAGCAAAGCTTTGAAACGCTTAATCTGAAATGGTTGCAACACGAGATTAAACGAAAAATCCTGGTTGAACTGAAACCCTCGTCTCCTCCATAGGCATAAAATCAAATGTGAGTACATTAAAGATTAACATCTCTCCCGTGTTCCAGGCCCTAACTTCACATTATGACGGTAGATAACTCCGCACATTTGTAAAAAATGAAAGATAATATGTAGATGTAAAACAAAGGATGCCCTCCCTAGGGCACATTAGACAAAGTCGAAATTAATAATCAGGTGGCACATGCGGGCAAACAGAGGAATGAAGGTTGGATAGTCCAATATCCAAATATAATTAGAGTATGTGTGGCCCACTCAAAACTAAAGACCCTGACAAGATGTAAAACATGGATTAGTTATAGAAGCCAAGAATAAATCAGGGGCCCTTACATTATGGACTCAAAAATTATCAGGTTAAATGATAAAGGGTTCCTAAGAACAAAGAGAGAATATGGGTGAATGGAGCATCTTCCATTAAGCAAGCAATCAAATTTTTTATGGGAGTTATTCTCTTTTTTGGTAACATTTATTTTTAGGGAAAAAAAAATGGTACACTGAGTTGTAATGGAATTCCCAATGATATTAAAGTTGTCAACAAATCAACCAAACAAATTATATATAGGACAAGCATAGTCTCAAAAATTGTTTCAATCTATCTTAGAATAAATGAGAGAGAAACAACTACGATTTGTAATGGAATTCACAATGATATTAAAGTAGTTAAAAAATCATCCAAAAAATTTATATACAAGACATGGAAACAATTATGAGTTGTAAAGGAATTCTTAGTGATATTAAAGTGGCCAACAAATCAACAAAAAAATTATATAGGGGACAGACATAGGCTCAAAAATTATTTGAATCTATCTTAAAATAAATGGTATGGAAACAACTATGAGTTGTAATGAAGTTTCCAATGATATTAAAATGGCAAACAAATCAATCAAAAAAAATATATCAAGATAGTCACAGGCTCAAAAACTGTTTGAATCTATCTTAGAATAAATGGTGTTGAAACAACTATGAGTTGTAATGAAATTCTCAATAATATTAAAGTGACCAACAAATCAACAAGAAAAATTATATATAGAATAAGCACAGCCTCAAAAATTGTTTGAAGCTACCTTAGAATAAATGATACTGAGAGTTATAATAAAATTCTCAATAATATTAAAATAACCAACAAATCAATCAAAAAAATTATATACAGAAAGACACAAGATCAAAAAAATTATTTGAATCTATCTAAAATAAACTGTATGAAAACAACTATGACGTGTAATAGAATCTCAATGATATAAAAATAACCAAAAAAATCAAACCCAAAAAAAAATTATATGCAAAAGAAACACAGACTCCGTTTTCCCGAAACATTGTTGTAGATTTTCTCTTCATTGCTCCGTTTTCCCGAAAAATATGGTCGCGTTATCCTACAAATCTTGGTCCCCGTCTTGTAAGAGGATTAGTTTTTTCTTTTATTGTTATATTGAATATGAAGTTTTATGTTAGATTTTTCATGTTATAATAACTATGTTTTTTTCATTTTTAATCTTTTAAAACTGGAAATGCATTGTTTTTGAAGTTAAAAATTATAAAATATAGATAATTTTTTATGGGTTTTAAGTTTTTTAATTTGAAATATTTTGAATAATTATATAAATATTAAAAAATTAATTTGAAATTTTATTTTTATTACATTTTATTAGTATTAAAATATTTATATTTATTTATGTAAGATAATATTTTTATTGCATAGTCAGTAAATTTGAAATATTATATAAATATATATAAAAAAAATTTAAATAATTTCTAAATGTATTTCTATTTTACTTTTGAATGATATAGGTTTGAAAATTAACCATATTATGTTAATTCAGTTTCATTTTATAATGTGATGTTTTCTCTAGTGTATCAAATTAGAATATTTATATTATTTTGAGTTCCATCTTCTCAAGATTAGTGGTTCACATAGAATCAATGATCAACTTCACATTCATTCCATCAGATAAATGAAAGCTTGAAATTTCGGAGATAACCCATCTCAATACTAATCTGACTCAAAAGCCTAAAAATACAGATAAATGAAAGCTTGAAATTTCCAGATAACCCATCTCAATACTAATCTGACTCAAAAGCCCAAAAATATAGAGTATGTTCTTGCAATTCAGCTTAAGAGTTTGAGCTCCAAAATTTAAGAACTTTGATAAAAATTAATAAATAAATAAAAATTCTCTCATTTTTATGGTTTTTTAGGAATTTAAAATTTTAAGTGATTGACAAGTGGCAGCAAAAATTCCTAAATTGTAGGGGCAATTTCTAGCCCCACCTCACCTGCTGAAATTTATAGTCCTAAAAATAGGAGCTTTATTTTTCTGAAAAAGATTCCAATTAATCCTGTAGTATAATTTTTTTTTTACTTCGTGAGACCATGATCCCTGAAAATAGAAACCCAAGCCCCCATAAGAATCAGTTCCATCAAAGTCGATTGGAGCTACATCTAATCACATGTAAAATGGCAATTTGTTGTCAATATCCAAGATCTCTACGATTTTTATTGTACTCCAATTGATATTATCATCGGTTCCAGATAAGCTTATTGTTCCCGTACCTGACTCCGCGGAGAAGGGCATCCCGCTTGATAAAAGGCTCAAGAGCATCCGGATTTTTCTTGTTTATGATGAAACTTCTGAATCCTGCTTAAAAATTAGAAAGCAGGTACATGTCATTTTATCTGGCTTCTGCGCATCCCTGTGTGTTTAAATACTGTTTTAAAAGATTAAAAAGAGACATAGTTTACCGGATCATTGTGTTTTATAGGGCATTAGAGAAACGAGGAGCGAAGGATGGGAATAGTGAAATAGAGTAAAGAGACAAGGCAGAATCATGGCAGATCAGTTTAGGGCACGTAACTATCATCGTTTCAGTAACGAATGTGACCAGACTGGAGAATATCTACATATAAAGAGTACTTCAGTGGAGAGACCCGAGTATAGACATTACAGATGTTTAAAGATTGAGGAAGATCAGTCGAAACCAGGGTGCTTCACAATAGAATGGAGGAATTTGTTTTCTAAGCCGAGATCAAGACTTACGAGAATGTGTAAACGAAGGCCATCACATAGTTTGGGATATGATGCCTCAAGCTATGCCCAAAACTTTGATGACGGCAATCTTCAGAATGCTGAGAATTCTATGTATATTAAAAGAAGTTAAATGGAAAAACAGTAACATTTGGGCCGGGCCATTTCAGTAAATCCAGGCTTTACAGTATTTGGATTGTGTACTGCCATGTTTGTCATGCAGAAGGGTTTAGGTGCCTTCGTGTTCATGTCCAACTATGGAATGCCCATTAACTTTCATGATTGTGTTGAGGAGATAAAATTGAATATTATGTTGGTGTTTGGAAAGATTTTTAAACTAAAAAGGTTACTGAAAACATCTGGTGCTAATTGGAATAACCTATATAATGAATGGGTTGATTTGTGATGAATGTAAAATAAATTGTTAATAATAATGTATCTTTGATCTCCTCTTACAATTTTCACTGTAGATCCATTTCAATCTAGTCTTCAAAATTTTAGATTTGATTGTAGGGCCATGTATTTAGTTTGTGTAAATGTCTAGTTGTGGAACACCTGCCAGCATTTAGGAGCTGTTTCCCGTTTGATTTCTCATATATGGTAAATAAATTATTTAACAGTTAAAATGTATCAATCAGATGATGTTTCCCTGATAAGAGGACATCATATTTAATATTTATAGTGTATAAGTAATTGAAGAATATTTCTTCATTTCTGTTCAAGAATGTTTAAATTCTTTCTTAAACTCTTTTCAAAAGAAATAATTATTTTTAAGAAATAAGATTTGCAATACAGCTGGAATCCTTTCCAAGACCTGCAAAATCAATGGAATTTCTCAGTAATGTGGGGTTACCGTGTCACTTGGTTGCCTTTGTGTCCAATCATTGTCCTTTTACATCATGCATTGATTTTTTAAATGTTTAATGTTGGAAAAAGGCGGTGTCTCAATCTTTGATTTTTTAATAATATTGATTTTCTAAATATTAAATGTTGCTATTTTTTTCACTTTATCTTGTGAGTTACAATTTGCAAGTTTCTATTGGGATGATGAGTCAAGTTGGAAAGTTGATTTTATAAGTGGGGTTGTGCATAAATGATTTTTCTATTTCTGTGTTGAGTTTACATGGAATGTGAGTTTTTGCGGTGTAGTTATTTTGGAAAATGCAGATTTTGCAGTGTGGCATGTGGTGATAGTTGCAAACTTACCATTATGCCTGTGCAATGGTTTTTGCGCTTTCCGTGGTTTTTGGGTTTTTCGTGTTGCATTTTTAACTTTTGGCAGTTGTTTTAGAGATGTCTAGTTTATGTTTTTGGAACTTTCGATGTTACATCTTCGGCCTTTGGCAAATATTTTAGAAATGTCTAATTTATGCATTGTAAGCTCTTATATATTGACCACTTGTATTTTGGAGTTGTTGTTGTTTCTTTATTTGAAGTGCCTATTGGAATTACTTCAAAATTGTGAAGAAGTGTGAAGATTCGTTCAAGAGCATAGCTAATGATATAATTGAGTTGTGTTTTGGAGTGTGAGGTTTTTCTCATAAAAGGGTTTTCCCCACATAAAATTCAATGTTATGAGTTCATTGTTTATCTATTTTTTATATGTAGGTGCATCTAAATCTGTCACAGTTAAAGGTGCTTATTCGATTTGTATGTGCATCTAAATTTATCACAGTTAAAAGTGTTTAAGAAATTTTTGCAATTCTCTCTTGTTTAGATTAGTGTAGGAAACTACTTCCGCTTAGTCTTACCTGACTTTCTTTCATCCAAGAGGCAATATTTTATTGGCTTTAACGTCATGATTTGTAACATAGAAAATAAGCGAACTATTGAATGAAAAAAATACACTATTTGCTGGCACATATAAACATGACACATAATCATGGATGCCAAAATTTAAAGCAAAATAATGGTAGATTGATCTTAATCAATGCAAGATTTATCTTTGAAGTTGATACATAGGCATACACGGAACATTTGCAAAGTACTTGAACATGCACAAAATACTCTTTTTGTGTAGGGGCACCATGGACACATGTCATGCTATGGTTGGTAGTGCATAGCAATGGGTTAGTGAGTAATCCGACAATGATTTGATCCATTCTTTGCATTTGTTGGAAGATTGACTTAACATGTTCACTTATTAATATCTTTATAGGTCATGTCAGGTTTGGAATTTGACGGTCACTCTTACCTGTCATATGAAAATTTGATGACGGTTTGGTCATTTAAATACATGTCAAAAAATGTTTAATTTATGAATTTTCACTGTAGATCCAATCCAATTTAGTCTTCAAAATTTTAGATTTGATTGCAGGGCTATGCATTTAGTTTGTGTAAATGTCTCAGGTTTATCTTTTGTTAGTTGTGGAAGACCAACCAGCAATTAGGTGCTGTTTCCCGTTTGATTTCTCATATATGGTAAATAAATTATTTAACAGTTAAAATATATCAATCAGATGACGTTTCTCCGAGAAGAGAAAATCATATTTAATATTTATGTATAAGTAATTGAAAAATATATTTCTTCAATTGTGTCCAAGAATGTTCTAATTCTTCCTTAAACTTTTCAAATGACACATAATGGGGGTGCCAAAATTTAAAGCAAAATGATAGTAGCGAGAGTGTGAAGGCACATGCCATATGGAAGAGGACCACTAGCCAAATGAGTACTAAGGACTTTTAAATTAAAAATTTGAATATCCTCCCCTACTAGATTGATCTTAGTCAGTGCAAGATTTATCTTCTAAGTTAATACATAGGCATACACCCAACATTTGCAAAGTACTTGAACATGCATAAAAGACTAATCACATAAAATGGACAATTTATTATTAATATCAATGGTTTCTATAATTTTTATTGTACTCCAGTTGATATTATCATCGGTTCCACATAAGCTTATTGTTTTCGTACCTGACTCCGCGGAGAAGGGCATGCCGTTTGATAAAAGGATAAGGAGCATCCGGGTTTTTTTGTGATGATGAAACTTTTGAATCCTGTTCCCATCAGCAACGTCTTAGAGTTTTTATTAATAGTGTTTTTCAAGATTTCTCTCCCAATTTCGCAGGTGCATGTCATTTTATCTGACTTCTGGGTATCCCTGTGTGTTTAAACAATGTAAGAAAAGGATTAAAAAGAGACACAGTTTGCCGGATCATTGTGTGTTATAGGGCATTAGAGAAACAAGGAGCAAAAGATGGGAATGGTGAAATAGAGTAAAGAGACAAGGCAGAATCATGGCAGATCAGCTTAGGGCAGGTAACTATCATCGTTTCAGAAACGAATGTGACCAGACTGGAGAATACCCACATATGAAGAGGACTTCAGTGGACAGACCCAAGCATAGACATTACAGATGTTTAAAGATTGAGGAAGATCAGTCGAAACCAGGGTGCTTCACAATAGAATGGAGGAATTTGTTTTCTAAGATGAGATCAAGACTTACGAGAATGTGTAAACGAAGGCCTTCACATAGTTTGGCATATGATGCCTCAAGCTATGCCCAAAACTTTGATGATGGCAATCTTCAGAATGCTGAGAATTCTATGTATGTTAAAAGAAGTTAAATGAAAAAACAGTAGTATTTGGGCCAGGGCATTTCAGTAAATCCAGGCTGTACAGTATTTGGATTGTGTGCTGCCATGTTTGTCATGCAGAAGGGTTTATGTGCCATCGTATTCATGTCCAATTATGGAATGCCCATTAACTTGCATGATTTTGTTGAGGAGATAAAACTGAATATTATGTTAGTGTTTGAAAAGCTTTTTAAACTACAAAGGTTACTGAAAACATCTGGTGCTAATTGGAATAACCTATATAATGAATGGGTTGTTTTCTGATGAATGTATAATAAATTGTTAATAATAATATATCTTTGTTGTCCTCTTACAATTTTCACTAGATCCATCTCAATCTCGTCTTCAAAATTTTAGATTTGATTGCAGGGCCATGTATTTAGTTTGTGTAAATGTCTCAGGTTTATCTTTTGTTAGTTGTGGAGAACCAACCAGCAATTAGGTGCTGTTTCTCATATATGGTAAATAAATTATTTAACAGTTAAAATGTATCAATCAGATGACGTTTCTCTGATAAGAGGACATCATATTTAATATTTATGTATAAGTAATTGAAAAAAATTTCTTCAGTTCTGTCCAAGAATGTTATAATTCTTCCTTAAACTTCTCAAATGAAATAATTATTTTTAAGAAACAAGATTTGCAGTACAGCTGGAATCCTTTCCAAGACCTACAAGATCGATGGAATTTCTCAGTAATGTTGGGTCACCGTGTCACTTGGTTGCCTCTGTTTCTAGTCATCGTCCTTTTACATCATGCATGATCATCTGTATTTAATAAATTATATCTTGCATGCACCAACCTATCTTTGGCATCATTCCATATTTTCAATCTTGGAAAAAGAAGGCGTCTCAATCTTTAATCTTTTTATAGGTTTGATTTTTTAAATATTATAGGTTGTTAATTTTTTCACATTGTCTTGTGAGTTACAATTTGCAATTTCTATTGGGAGGAATCAAGTTGGAAAGTTGATATTAGGGTATGGTCCCATGGAGGGGGGCTTCCTAAAAAATTTCTGCTGAGAGTTTTTAGGAATATTTTAAAGCTGGTGGTCCCATGAATTCAGTTTTGCAATTCAGCTTAAAAGCTTGAGCTCCAAAATTTAAGGAACAAACTGGAGTATTTTGATAAAAAATAAAAAATAAAAAAAAATTCTCTTATTTTTTGGTTTTTTTAGGAATTTAAAATTTGAAGTGATAGACAACTGATAGAAAAACTTACTAAAAAAGGGCAATTTCTAGCCCCACCTCAATTTCACCAGCTAAAAGATGCATTCCTATACTGTAGGGCACCTATTTTTCTGGAAAAGATTCCAATTAATCCCATAGCACAATTTTTTTTTTCCATGGGACCTTCTGCTCCATGAAAATAGAAGCCCAAGCCCCACCATGGAACCACTCAGTTATAGGTAGAATTGTGCATAAATGATTTTTCTATTTTGTATTGAGTTTACATGGAATGTGATATTTTGAGGTGGAGTTATTTTGTCAAGTACAGATTTTGCAGTGTGACATGTGATAACAATTGAAAACTTATGCGTGTGCAGTGTTGAAATGTCATGATCTGTAACATTATGATCTGTAACATGAAAAATAAGCGAACCATTGAATGAGGAAAATACACTATCTTCTAGCACATATAAACATGACACATAATGGGGGTGCCAAAATTTGAAGCAAAATGATGGTAGCGAGAGTATGAAGGCACGTGCCATATGGAAGAAGACCACTAGCCAAATGAATACTAAGCTGTTTTAAATTAAACATTTGAATATCTTTCGCTACTAGATTGATCTTAATCAGTCCAAGATTTATCTTCTAAGTTGATATATAGGCATACACCCAACATTTGCAAAGTACTTGAACTTGCATAAAAGCCTCTTTTTGTGTAGGGGCACCTTGGACACATGTCATGCTATGGTTGGTAGTGCATAGCAATGAGTTAGTGAGTAGTCCGACAATGATTTGATCCATTTTATCCTTGCATCTGCTCGAAGATTGACTTAAACATGCTCACTTATTAATTTCTTTATTGGTCATCTTAACTGATTATTTTCTTATTTTTTTTTATCTGGCAAGTCCATTTGAGGCATTTTCATTATTGTAAATTGTCTATGCACATTGTCTATGCACATCTTGTTCAATAATTTTGCTTATTATCTAAATACTTTGTACAAACTTCTATTATGCTATTTGATTCATTCTCTAAGAAGGTATTTTCTCTATTATTTTTAGTTCTAGTGCTTCCCTCATTCTATTAGATAAATGAAATCTTGGAAATTCTCAAACAGATGACCCGAATGATAAATGAAACCTTGAAAATTTCCAAACAGATGACCCGCTCCGATACTAATCTGACTCATAAGCCCAAAAATACAGGGTATGTTCTTTCTACATTGATACTGAAACAACAGATAACACATCCCAAAACTACTGTTTGTGAGTCCCTGTTCTAAAAGTACGTGGAAATCAGTTCCATCAAAGCCGATTGGAGCTTATTTACTACGTCTAATCACAGATAAAATGGATAATTTATTTTCAATATCCATGATTTCTATTATTGTTATTGTACTCCAGCTGATATTATCATCCGTTCTGGATAATTATTGTTCCCGTACCTGACTCCGCGGAGAAGGGCATCCCGTTTGACAAAAGGATCAAGAGCATCTGGGTTTTTTTTGTTTATGATGAAACTTTTGAATCGGATTTAGAAATTAGAAAGTCCAATGGCAGCTTCTTTGAGTTTTTAAAAATAGTGCTTTTCAAGATTTCTCTCATAATTTCGCAGGTACATGCCATTTTATCTGACTTCTGGGTATCCCTGTGTGTTTAAACACTGTAAAAAAGGATTAAAAAGATACTTAGTTTACCGGATCATTGTGTGTTATAGGGCAGTAGAGAAACAAAGAAGGAAAGATGGGAATGGTGAAATAGAGTAAAGAGACACGGCAGAATCATGGCAGATCAGTCTAGGGCACATAACTATCATCGTTTCAGTAACGAATGTGACCAGACTGGAGAATGCCGACAAATAAAAAGGACTTCAGTGAAGAGACCCGAGCATAAACATTACAGATGTTTAAAGATTGAGGAAGATCAGTCGAAACCAGGGTGCTTCACAATAGAATGGAGGAATTTGTTTTCTAAGATGAGATCAAGACTGAAGAGAATGTGTAAGCGAAAGCCGCCACTTAGTTTGGGATATGATGCCTCAAGCTATGCCCAAAACATTGATGATGGCAACATTCAAAATGCTCAGAATTCTATGTATGTTAAAAGTTCAATGGAAAATCAGTAACAGTATTTGGATTGTGTGCTGCCATGTTTGTCATGAAGAATGGTTTAGTGTTTCTTCATATTAATGTCTAATTCTGCAATGCCCATTTACTTGCATGATTCTGTTGATGAGATAAAATTGAAAATTATGTTAGTGTTTGAAGAGCCTTTTAAACCAAAAAAGCTACTGAGAACATCTGGTACTAGTTAGAATAGCCTATGTAACGAATGGGTTGATTTCTGAAGAATGTATAATAAATTGTTGTGATAATATATCTTTGATGTCCTCTTACAATTTTCACTGTAGATCCATTTCAATCTAGTCTTCAAAATTTTAGATTTGATTACAGGGCCATGCATTTAGTCTGTGAAAATGTCTGATGTTTATCTTTGCTTAGTTATGGAACACCTACTAGCAATTAGGTTTTGTTTCCCATTTGATTTCTCAAATATAGTAAATAAATCAGGGAACAGTTAAAAAGCATGAATAAGATGATGTTTCCCATTTGTTAAGAGGACTCCATATTTAATATTTATGTATAAATAATTGAAAAATATATTTCTTCAATACTGTTCAAGAATGCTTTAATTCTTCTTAAATTCATTTCAAATGAAATATTATTTTTAAGAAATATAATTTGCAATACAGTTGGAATCCTTTCCAAGACCTGCAAGTTCAATGGACTTTATCTGTAATGTGGGGTCACCGTGTCACTCTGTTGCTTCTGTGCCCAGTCATTGTCCTTTTACATCGCATGCTTCATCACCCGTCTTTAGTAAATTATATCTTGTATGCAACAACCTATCCTTCGCATCATTTGAAAGAGGCAATATTTTATTGGCTTGAACAGCGTCATGATCTGTAACATGGAAAATGAGCGAATTAGTGAATGAGGAAAAACACACTATCTGCTAGCACATATAAACATGACGCGTAGGGGTGCTAAAATTTAAAGCAAAATAACGGTAGCGAAAGCGTGATGGCACAAAATATATATATATATATCAATATATCAGATAAAAGCGCATAATTCTGCATACAGAGTCTGGCCTTAGAAAAGACTGAATCTCATACAATAAATAGTAGTACCTTTCCTTGATGCAAAGACACAAATGAATATATTGATTGGAAGTAGAGTGTTCGTTGTGTAGTACTCATTTGATTCATTTTATCATGCATTTGCTAGAAGATTGACTTAAAAAATTTCACTTATTAATGTCTTTACAGGTCATGTTAAGTGACTCTATTTGAGGTAGTTTCATTATTGTAAATGGTCTATGAACATCTACGCTCAATAATTTTTCTTATTATCCAAAAATTTGGTACAAATTTTTACTATGCTCTTTCACCCATTTCCTCATCACATTTGCCACAAGATTGATTCAAAAAAATTGTATTAGATAATCTCTTTACAAAGCACATTCAAGTGATTGTTTTCTATAAATATTTTCTCTATATCACATAATGACAAATTCACAATGTATTTTCACTATTATCAATTACTTATCAACATTCATGCTCAATAGTTCTACTTATTAGAAAAATACATTGACACAAAATTTTGCTATGATACCTTAATTACATCTACCACAAAATTAATAAAAAAAAAGCACTGACTATTTTTTTTACATATCACATTATAGACCATCATAAAAGTGACTAGAACTTCTTCCGAAGTTGTTGTGAATTTTGAAAACCCGAACACAACAAACCTTAGAGTAGAGAAGCTTGATGAAGATGGAGTGCTTTTCATTGGGTCAAACTTGTATAGTTGAAAGGTGAGTTCATTACCATCTAATGAGTCATTTAGCCACATGTTGAAGCATACCAAGGGGAGAGAGAGAGAGAGAGCTTACGAACAATCCTATATCACAGAGTTATTCCCTAAATCCCCCCTACTAGCTTATATTCAAGGGTATCCTTCATCTTAGAACTACCTCCATACCCTCTACCAAATGGTATCAAAGTCACGTGTTCTTGTCACTGTAATGTCTCAAGGAACATAAACATAGGTTCATATCCCTAGTGTTTCATAATAACATATCTAGTTTTCCCTCATAGAAGTGAAATAGAATGAATACTATAAGATGAAAAACACGAAAGGGTTTAAGACCTAATAATGTAATAGAATCACTACTTATCAATACCCTTTCCAAAATAATCCATTATTGATAAGGTTTATTGATTAAAAATAAAACTTCAAATTCCTAGAATATTATCTCATGCCCCAACATGATTCATTGAAATGGCTCACAATAGTGAATAATGCTTAGTAGTATGTAGGGGAACCCAACCAAGTTCCTAATTTAGAAAAATTTTCCTCAAACACTTCCATCTAGGCATTGAGATCTAAAAATAAGCTTCACCTAATTATTATTGATAGTTCAAGATGAACCTTTGAAAATTCCTTACAAGATAATCTCATTAACACATAGGCTAGGTTGATTACTCATGAAGAAGAAGGAACCATATTATGACCATTTCATAGAATATCATAGTTGTTATAGAGCCGATGTTATCACTACTTTAAGTATTCACATAGACCCACTTTGATAATTGAGATTCATTAATTCCATGCAACCACTTTTGAAATTTCTCACTAGGTTTGATAAAGTTGCATTCATTAATACCAAAAAATGTAGTAAATATTTCATCCTAACATAATGATATTGGTCAAGATTAATCTTGACAAGGACCTCATAGGGAATCAAAGGGTATTAATTTATTTATAATATTTTTAGGTAAAATTGACTTTCATAATCCTAACATTGATCATAATGTGACCACCAATATTGTATCCCTTCATTGAGATGGTACAATTCTTGGTCTAATTTGGACATGTCTTGGGTACCCTTGCATTAATTATCCTTTATAGTGTAATAGACCCATTATTTCAGATCTTGAGGCTTATTTCACTTAAAAATCCCATGAAATCACTCAAATCACTGAAAATACTGAAAACCCGCCTCAAAAACCTAAGGTGGGACTCATTATCCACCTTGGGGATATGAGTCCCCTTAGGTGGGACCCATTCGTCAAGGGTGGCAAATGAGTCCCATTTGGGGTCTTTTTCAATTTTGAGCAAGAAATTCACCATTTCAATTCAAAGTTTTAGTGGATGTCAGCTTTTGAGATCTAAATAATGATCAATTAGGTGTTAATGCTTATATAAGCAAGTTTTCAAGCCATTTTTATCATATTCTAAGCAATTTCACAAAACATTTTCAAGAGAAAATTCAAGATTCAAGTGTTGAGAATCTTTCACAAGTGCATTCAAGTTTCAAGAGCAAGTAAAGTTGAAGCATTGGAGCATGTTCATTAAAGTACTTTTGTAGGTCTTCAAGCTCACTTTCATTCAAGATCTAGAATTGTCAAGGGTTGATCATGGTTGTCTATGGTGAATTATGATGGATTCTAGGTTGGGGAGATTAAACTAGCCATCAAGCCAAGTCCAAAGACTTATTTCCTAAGTGATTCCATCATGTATCATCGCTCTACATTCAGCCTAAGGAAGGTATAAGCATCATTATGTTTCATTTGGGGTGATTGGGGATCTCCTCAAGTGAGTCATTCATCTTCATATTTCCGTTATTGCATCATATTCTTATACATTAGAATAGGATTGCATCATGTTTCAAATTTCTTAGTCTTAGACACACTTAAGGCTAAGGTTTTCATGCACATTTTATTATTTTTATCAAGGTTTAATTACCAAACTAGGGGTTTGACCAAGGAAAAAAACCCATTAGAAAATCAAGTTTATATTCTATTTTGTAGGTATTTTCATAGATTTGGATTCAAAACTCAAGTTGCAAAGAAAGAGCAAATGTTGAAGTGCAGATCAGAAGTTTCAATTTTTGAAAAGGCAAGATGGGACTGATTCACTAAGAGTGGCGAATGAGTCCCATTTTAGCATTTTTTAGATCTATTTGTAGATTTAGATACCCTTTTTCCAGAAACAGACTCGCATACAATAACTTAGATTTGGGACTGATTTGCCCAGGTTGGCGAATGAGTCCCAGTTGGTCAAAAAGCCAAAAATTCTAGTGTTTCAAAGTTGCAAATAGTCACTCCCAAATTCCCAAGTGCACATTGATTATCTTATTTCTTTTATGTGTTGTTTTACTAGCATTTTTAGATCATCTTGTAGGTTATTGCATCAAATTAGGGTTTGGCATTGCATCTTACATTTCATTATCTTTTCCAAATTTAGCCTTGGTGGGGAACCCCTCATTAGATGATATTCAATTCCTAGGATTTCCCTATTGCAAGATTTCTTTCTCTTTTGTATTGAGATCTCTAGGGTTATCCTTGAGTGGAATAGCTTGGAAAGTGTGTGTGATAGCACTTGATCAACATATCCCCTATTTTCTAAGGTTCCATTTTGGTGAACCGACTCTTAGAACATTATAATTCTAATTTGGTGTGCATTTTCATCCTAGATTTAGCTTGCATTAACATTGCATTAGGATTTGAATTGATTAATTTTTATTCTAGGGTTTCCAATTTTGCAATAGTAAAAGATCATTTAACTTGTATTTTTGCATTTCATTTCATTAAAAAACATTAAAAATCTGTGTTTGCATCTCAGACCTAGATCATATATCATACAAAACATAAAAATTAATTTCAAAATTTTGAAAATTTTGAAAAAAATACCAACTGGGACTCATTCGACACTTTGGGTGAATCAATCTTGGTGAAAATTTTGAATTGTTGTTTATAGAGTTAAATTTCTAGTTTTCAAGCTTCTATTTGTTGTTATTGCTTTTTGGTTTTAGTTTGATTGCTTTTTGTTACATTGAAATTGTTGGTTATTTTTTTAGAACCAAAATTATTCTTACCACAGACCTATGAACTTGCCAAGAACAATTATCAGTAAGGGCAAGGATTTTCTAACACATAAATAAAGACATTTAGGTCTTCACTTCTTCACTTTAGGCTCTGTGAAACCTAGGAGGGTAATCCTATACAATGTGTTTGTAGATATTGGTGTGTATTTAGTATCAAACACAAAATAAATAGATATTTTTCCTTAAATGTTTTAGAGGCATCATACCCTAAAGATTTGGCTAATCTTCACAATAGTGACTAACTTAAACAAGAGAATATATAATCCATTTATCATTCCCACACACCAAGAGAGAATTCCATAAGTGATTTGATTATATTTTGTGATCAATAGTCGAGTTGGTCACCAAAATTGGACCATGACTACTTTGCCAGACCAGTGCTATATTATGGGAAATGGAGTCAAACTATAAACCTATATGACTAGATAACAATCCTATATTTAGAAAAATACCTGCAACCATGAAAATATTGCATTACAATACTCCCACCAGTTATTTCCATAATTAACTTCTTACTAGCATCTACACACAAGATTTATATCAAACCCAATGTTCAATTCAAGCATTTGCATACATTCATTGAATGAATAAACAAGAATAAAACAACACATCTATTGGAATCCAATAGAGACAAATAAGATAACCAATTATTATATTATTCATAGTTTGTATAATTTGTACACAAAAGAGAAATGTACAGAAATTTAGTACTATTTTTATATATGTATTGTTATCAAAATCATATTGGTTGACCTTTCCCTAGAACATATTTCTAGAAAACTTAGTATTTATTTTCCTTCTATGTATAACCCTTTTTAGAATGGACTACCTACTGACCTCCTGTCTAACCAACCTTGAAATCCCTTTTATAAGATAAGGAAGCAACAAGAACCAGGTTGAATTACACTTACATTCCACATTTCACTTTCATTCCAAAATGAATTTCAACATAAAGTGAGAATATTCCCCAATCAGTTGCAAAAAAATCATTTGTAAGTCAAGGGAGAACAAAAGTAGAACTCAAAAAAATGTTAACCAGAGCAACCCCACCATTCTTCAAAAAGTGTCACTATCGCAACACCAAAAATATGTAAATTCATCCCAACCCGAGAAACTTCACCATCAACACCAAAGGCATAAAATAAACGAAGACCCATATCATAGCACATCAACCAATGAAAACAAATCATCACAAAGGACCCAAAATTTTGAGCATCCATTGGGAAAAGAAACACGATGCTACTTTTCCTTGTCACCAGCAAAGTAGGTGTTCCCACTCGGTGTCCTTATTGTCAGTAGAGTAGCAATCACTACCTCATCCTCAGAATTAGCCCAATCCTTCATAGCCATGAGATATTGATGATAACTAGAGTTAGTCTCATCTCCACTATCAAAGGAATTATCTGAGACCTCAATAGGAGAATCATGATGTCCCATGTAGCCCTGATGATACCTATTCCTTCAAGTAGCTTCCCTCTTAGGCCTTTCAACTTTCTTCTCCTTTCCTTTGATCAATTCCTCAGGGACAATTCAGCCTCTCAAGTGATAAGAATGTTTGAGAAAACCCCATGCATAATTATTAACAAATTTGGCTTTCTTCTTTGGTGTCATAGGTATTTCTAGCATATCCTATTTGGAAGATGGGTCAAATAGAAGAAAACACTAGAGTAAGAGAAGCTTGTTGTAATCAAGAATTAATTGTTGCAAGAGGATCTAGATCCCTCCCTATAGTGAGGAGGTTGATAGCTATTATTGGGAGCATATAGATTGGCATGTGTGTGTTGGGACTTGCCTTACAATTTTTAAGGGATTTTTGGGAACTAAATGCCAAGGTCGGTCTGATGGTTGATCACTTCATACAAAAATGTTCACCCCAAGGGGAAAATTCCCAAAGTTTTATCTCCAAATTGAGCATCACCATTGATCAAATTCTTAGAAGAGTGGGAATCCCTGATCTGTAGGTCACCTCTGTCAAAGCCAACGAGATCATCAATTTCCATGTGGTTGCAGCAAAATTTAATGATCACTAGATGGTGTTGAATAAAAGGGTCATTGATATCAAAAAGGACTTCACCGTCTTGGTTGGTTTTGGGTTGCCTCCTCTTCTTTCCCTAGATGAAGATGTGCTAAGAATGGAGAAAATCAATGAGGCAATTCGATGCAAGATCCAAACTGTTACAAAACTTCCAAGCTCGAGTGTTGTACCGATGGTGGATGATGTTGAGTGCAAAATCTACCCTCTTTCTTGGCTCTATTCTCACCTAGGTGCAATTTCTTCTAGATGGGGTGTCATCTCTTTTAAGGATATTTTTGATCTTGAACAAGCATACAAGTAGATCCGGACCCTTGTTCTACAAATCGATGTAGATTGGAAGGCTAAGCACACCACTTTCATCGAACTCCAGGAAAAAATAGAGGCCTAGGTTTGAATCTTCACAGAGTGAAGACCCCTATGAGTCACTAGAACTGTGAAGTACTTTTTCCTTTAGTCTTTTTTTTAGTTTGCATAAATGTCTTTAATATCAAGTGCACCCATGCTCATAAAGTCATTGAAAAGTTGTGCAATGTGCCACATGGTCGCTACACAACTTTTACCTTTTCATCTTCCTTTCGGGAAAAGGTTTGGGATACTTTTTTACTTGTTAGGACTTTCCTTGGGAGCTATATTTGCAAGCTCAGGAGTTTCCCCCTTGTTGACACATCATCTCCTCGTCATGGGTTATTTGTACAGCTTATAAAGTTATCTGATTAAGGAGTTTGTTGGAGCTGGTTGGCCCTTTCTTCTCTTTTCCTTAGTTTCTAGGATGGAAGTTTCAATATGATACCTAGGAGTGATGTGATTGATCAACTGGGTCCTCTGCTAGGCTATTATTTTTAGGATATGATTATGTATGAGCTTCTATCTTTGCTAAAATATCTAAAGAGTATTAATGCAATAGCTAAGAGTTAATGAGCAAAGATATTTTGTGGCCTAACCAAGGGTCTATGATTGGATCATGTGCTATCAATTGTAAAATCGAGTGGCAATTACTTCGGTATTGAGGTGGTGTTTCTTTCTTTCTTTCTTCTTTTTTCCTTGGTTTTTGGGATGGAAGTTTCGAGATGGTGACTAGGAGTAATGTGATCGATCAATTGGGTCCTTTATCAGGATGTTTTTAGGATTTGATCATGTATGAACTTCTCTCTTTTCTAAAATATCTAAATACTATTAATGTACTAGTTGAGAGTTAATGAGAAAAGATCATTTGCGGCCTGACCAAGGGTCTATGATTGGATCATGTGCTATCAAGTATCAACACCTGGTGGAAATTACTTTTGTACTGAGGTGGTGTTTCTTTATTTTGGTGACTATATAAGGAGGGCAATGACATAAAAAAAGATAAATTTTTCAAGGAACTATTTCTTTTGTCAAAAGAAGTGTTTTCTTAAGGTTTTTAGAATTATTTTTAGAAAACAAGTTACAAAACAACTTTATTTTGGCATGTTATTTTTATTAAGGTTTAAACTATTGTCAGAGTGGCATACGACCTTTGTTTCAAAGTTCATTTTATAATTAAAGAATGAACTATTGAGGAGAATTTGTTGAGACTGTACATGTATAGCCTTTTTTAAGCTTTCTTTCTTTATATTGTCATTTTGAACGAAACACTGTGTCTTTCAAGCTATATCTAGATAGTTTAAGTAGTGAATTTCTATGCTTTATGCTTGTAGGGTAGAATAGTGGTTTAGGAAAATTGGACTGTCATTGGACTTTTTTGTTTTTCTTAAAGTTGTTATTTTGTTGTGCTATGTTGTATTAAGAGATAGAGTTCTTGTGATTTATGAAATATTGTTGGTTTACTCTTAAGAAATCTTTACGTTTGATCGGACCATAACGAACACTGCCTGTGGAAAGATCTGAAAGTTTGCAATATTCTTGAAGTTAGCCTTTTTTGTTCTTTCTCTTTCCAACAATGAGGGGTTGTGGAATTCTGTGTCTATTTATATCAATAATAGGAATAATTTGGGTTTGAAATGTTGTAAAAGTTTTGGCACATCACCTTTTCTATTTTAAATTTATATTTCCTTTCTCCCTTTATCTCAAAACCCCAAAAGAAGAGTTGACATTCTATAAAAACACCTTGCGGTATTCAGTGAAATGCAATTTGTCCTCCACTCCCTAAATTTCCCATAAGACTATCAGAGAAGCGTAAGCTTTGATGATCAACATGATTGATAGGGAAGATTTTTCCCCTTGCATTTTTTATGTTATAGTATTTTTTTCATTCTTTTTAAAATTTTTGTTTAAGTTATATTTTTGTTTGGCTAAAAGACATTGTATTCAAGTATTTTTGAAAGGAAGAGGAAAAATAGAATATTGAGA
The DNA here is from genome assembly GCA_007258455.2 of Sequoia sempervirens. Lineage (NCBI taxonomy): Eukaryota > Viridiplantae > Streptophyta > Pinopsida > Cupressales > Cupressaceae > Sequoia > Sequoia sempervirens. The sequence goes on along the minus strand of VDFB02058242.1, from coordinate 317,940,561 downwards.
GGAGAAGGAGATATTTAAGAAATGTTATGATTTGCTTTGGTAATTGTGGCTCTTCATGTTTCTCATTTAGATGGGATTTGTCTCAAACATTAGTGATATGTGGGTAGGACTTTTTATTTTTGAGTAGGAATTTTTATATGGTTAATATCTATTAAGGTAATTTGGAATTGGATAAGAAGAAGTAGAAATTAGAAAAGAAAAAGAAATGTTTGGTTTCTAGGCTACTTTTTGGTTGGAATTATATTTTTATCTATGAAACACTAGAAGTTTTGAAATGGCTTATGCAAAATGCAAAATATGATGAAAGTCTAGCACAACATACCATAGTATATACCATAGTGTGATCCAAAACATTGAAACAAACTTTAACACATTTTTTCTAACACTCATAGACTGAAAAATATAATAAAAAATAGTATATACTATTGACATGTGATATTTGTTTAGATGTACAAAAAAATTAGTTCATTTTAAAATAATTATAAATTTATATGTTATTCTATTAATGTATGAATGTATAAAATTTATTTTGATAACGATTTAAGTAATTATTCATAATAAACATAATATTTTTATACAAAATTAGGTGCATAAAATTTATATTTTGAAAATGACTTAGCAAGTATTCATCATAAAGATAGGTGCATAAAATTTATATTTTGAAAATGGCTTAGCAAGTGTTCTTCATTGACAAGTTTAGCCATACAAAGGTTAAGTAACAATAAAATACTAAAAAAAAATTACTAAAAAGAAATTAGAGTTATGCAATGAAAAAACCACCTATTTTTTGTGGTTTTAGTTTTCTTTTTTCTCAAATGCATTACTTCTTATTATTTTGTTTTTAATGTCTATCAACATATATATTTTTTGTCCTAAAAAAGAAATTGCTTGCATCTACATATTTTTCTAAATTTTTCATTAAATATATCTTGGAAGAATATTTTTCAAAATTAAATAGATTTATTTTACATACAAAATTGGCTATAGAATTTATCTAATTATTTATTTTAAAATAATTCAAGAGTTTCTATTCTATTTTTTTTTGTTTGCACACAAATTATTTCATATTCTAAAATTACAATGAAATTTGATTTTCTAAATTAAATTAGGGATGAAAAAATGATGAAAATATGTGCTTCTAGAAGGATAACTCTCGCGTATTTTATATATATTAATATTTAATATGTGTATGCTAGTTCACTCATCTTTTTCCTCCACAATTGAATAAATATTATTTATTTAAATGACTTTCTAAATAGACTTTCCCTCCCACCTTTTGTTGAATTAAATTTTACTTAATCTAAAAATAATAATTTGCCCTTTTTCCTTTTCCATTATTTAATTATTCACTTTCTCATTCCAACTAAATGATTTTTTAGTTCCCCACTCAATCTCATTCTTATCCTCACTTGTCACAATCAATCTCAACTTTTGATTAATCCTTTTTAATGTCGACCATTCATTGAAATCTGACTCTTTTGTAAAAGATGCTTCTCATCGTCATTTTGATATATCCGGTTTATGCAAGTAAATGCTAACTACTTCAATATTTTGCTTGTCATTTAGACTACATTTGCACATGAGGACATTGATCAATCAATGCAAAATGGAGAAGGATAATAGAGGTGAATCAATGGAGGCTTGAGACTTTGGTGAGAAGGATAATAGAGGTGAATCAGGATCATTACAATTGTTTTTTAATGCTTTATAAAAAATTATATACATGATAGGCATTGGCTCAAACTTCGTTTGAATCTATTTTAGAATAAATGGTGTTGAAACAACTATAAGTTGGAATGGAATTCTCAATGATGTTAAAATGAACAAACAAATCAACCAAAAAAGTTATATACACAAGAGGCACAGGTTCAAAAATTATTTGAAGCTATCTTAAAATCAGTGGGATTGAGAGTTATAATAAAATTTTCAATGATATTAAAATAGCCAACAAATCAATAAAAAAAGAATATAAAAAAGACACTATCAAAAACTGCTTGAATCTATATTAAAATAAACCCTATGAAAACAACTATCACCTGTAATAGAATCCCAATGATATAAAAAAAAATAACCAACAAATAATCCAAAAAAAAAAAAAAAAATTATACACAAGAAAAAACAGAGACTCAAAAATTGTTTGCGAAAACCTGTTCCCGTCATAAACGGTTGTTTTAAAAAAACGTTTCTCAAATCCGCAATATTGTTGTAGATTTTCTCAGGAACAGCTGAAGTTTTCTCTTCATTATCCCACAAATCTTGGTCCCCGTCTTTTAAGAGGACTAGTTTTTTCTTTTATGGTTATATTGAATATAAAGTTTTATGTTTCATTTTTAATCGTTTAAAAATGCAAATTCAATATTTTTGAAGTTAAAAATTATAAAATATAGATGTTTTTTATATTTTATTTTTATTATATTTTATAAGTATTAAATTGTTTATATTTATTTATGTGAGATAATATTTTTATTCCATAATCAGTAAATTAAAAAAATATTAAATAAATATATACAAAATATTCTATATAATTTCTAAATATATTTCAGTTCTACTTTTGGATAACATAGGTTTGAAAATGAACCATATTAAGTTCATTCAATTTCATTTTATAATATGTTGATAAATTTAAAGATTATCTTATAAGGAAGAGTATCAAATTAGAATTTCATTTTTTCAAAAGTTATGATTCACATAGAGTCAATGGTCAACTTCACCTTCATTCTATCAAGTAAATCAAACCTTGAAATTGACGTTCAAATGACATGTAAATCCATATTCACTCTTAAATGCCTCTCATTTCATGTTCAATTCCCAAATTCATCTATCTAAAATCACATTTAAATTCCAATTTCAAACCTACCAAGAAATAATTATATAAAATTAAAAATAATTTAATCCTAAAATTCACCTATCTATAAACATAAATTATTTGTATAAACCAATTACCTGTATCTAAAAGTTAGAAAACAGTCATATTCTATTTTAAAAATTAGAAAGTACTATATTTTACTTTTAAAAGATTCTATTTTGAAAACATTTTGAATTACTATATACTTATTACAAATCACATATATTAATATAAAGTAATGATAACTGATAGTAAAAATGTCAAATCTTAAATTCCTGAGTTTAACATCTTAAAATGAATTTAGAAAACAGGTTTCTTTTTATGAAAGCTCTCAGTTTGGTTGGAGATTCTTCTTTTTTTAATTTTTTAAAGTATTTTCAATAAAACTTAAAAAATGAATATAAAAAACAGTATTCGTTTTAGGAAAGCTTTCAGTTTTGTTCAAGATTCAGTTTTTTTAATTTTTTAAGAATTTTCAATAAAACTTAAAAAATAAATATAAAAAACGGTTTTCTTTTTTCAGTTTTGTTTGAGATTCTGCTTTTTTAATTTTTTAAATATTTTCAATAAAACTTAAATATTATTTTAAATATATTTTAATATTATTTTTTGGGAAGATAAATATGATACAGTAATCTAAAGTAAAAAAAAATGGTTACAAATTTAAAATAGCATTCACAATTAAAATTAGAATTTTCATTACAGAAAATATAATTAAAATAAAGCCTCAGACAAAATAACTCTTAGACACATTTTATTATTAACATTTAATATATGTATGCTAGTTGTACTCCAGTTAATATTATCATCCGTTCTGGATAATTATTGTTTCCGTACCTGACTCCGTGGAGAAGGGCATCCCGTTTGATAAAAAATTCAAGAGCATCTGGGTTTTTTTTGTTCATAATGAAACATTTGAATCGGGTTTAAGAAGTAGAAAGCCCATCGGCAACTTGTTAGAGTTTTTAAAAATAGTGTTTTTCAAGATTTCTCTCATAATTTCTCAGGTACATGTCATCTTATCTGGCTTCTGGGCATCCCTGTGTGTTTAAACACTGTAAAAGAGGATTAAAAAGAGAGTTTACCAGATCATTGAGTGTTATAGGGCATTAGAGAAACGAGGAGCGAAAGATGGGGATAGTGAAATAGAGTAAAGAGACAAGTCAGAATCATGGCAGATCATTTTAGGGCACATAACTATCATCGCTTCTGTAACGAATGTGACCAGACTGGATAATCCCCATATATAAAGAGGACTTCAGTGGAGAGACCCGAGCATAGACATTACAGATGTTTAAAGATTGAGGAAGATGAGTCGAAACCAGGGTGCTTCACAATAGAATGGAGGAATTTGTTTTCTAAGCCGAGATCAAGACTTACGAGAATATGTAAACGAAGGCCATCACATAGTTTGGGATATGATGCCTCAAGCTATGCCCAAAACTTTGATGACGGCAATCTTCAGAATGCTGAGAATTCTATGTATATTAAAAGAAGTTAAATGGAAAAACAGTAACATTTGGGCCGGGCCATTTCAGTAAATCAAGGCTTTACAGTATTTGGATTGTGTACTGCCATGTTTGTCATGCAGAAGGGTTTAGGTGCCTTCGTGTTCATGTCCAACTATGGAATGCCCATTAACTTGCATGATTTTGTTGAGGAGATAAAATTGAATATTATGTTAGTGTTGAAAAGCTTTTTAAACTGAAAAGGTTACTGAAAACATCTGGTGCTAATTGGAATAACCTATATAATGAATGGGTTGATTTGTGATGAATGTATAATAAATTGTTAAAAATAATGTATCTTTGATCTCCTCTTACAATTTTCACTATAGATCCACTTCAATCTAGTCTTCAAAATTTTAGATTTGATTGTAGGGTCATGTATTTAGTTTGTGTAAATGTCTAGTTGTGGAACACCTACCAGCATTTAGGAGCTATTTCCCGTTTGATTACCGTGGGATTACCGTGTCACTTGATTGCCTTTGTGCTCAATCATCGTCCTTTTACATCATGCATTGATTTTTTAAATGTTCAATGTTGGAAAAAGAAGGTGTCTCAATCTTTGATTTTTTAATAATATTGATTTTCTAAATATTAAATGTTGCTAATTTTCTCACTTTATCTTGTGAGTTATAACTTGCAAGTTTTTATTGGGATGAGGAGTCAAGTTGGAAAGTTGATTTTATAAGTCAAGTTGTGCATAAATAATTTTTCTATTTCTGTGTTGAGTTTACATGGAATATGAGTTTTTGAGATGTAGTTATTTTGGAAAATGCAGATTTTGCTGTGTGGCATGTAGTGACAGTTGCAAACTTACCGTTATGCCTATGCAGTGGTTTTTGTGCTTTCCGTGTTGCATTTTCAACTTTTGGCAGTTGTTTTAGAGATGTCTAATTTATGTTGTTTGGCACTTTCCATGTTGCATCTTCAACATTTGGTAAATGTTTTAGAAATGTCTAATTTATGCATTGTAACCTCTTATATATTGAGCACTTGTATTTTGGAGTTGTTGTTGTTTTATTTGAAGTACCTATTGGAATTACTTCAAAATTGTGAAGAAGTGTAAAGATTCCTTCAAGAGCATAGCTAATGATATAATTGAGTTGTGTTTTGGAGGGTGAGGTTTTTCTCCTAAAAGGGTTTTCTCCACATAAATTTCAATGTTATGAGTTCATTGTTTATCAATGTTTTATATGTATGTGCATCTAAATCTGTCACAATTAAAGGTGTTTATTCTGATATATATGTGCATCTAAATTTGTCACAATTAAAAGTGTTTAAGAATTTTTTGCAATTCTCTCTTGTTTAAATTAGTGTAGGAAACTACTTCCGCTTAGACTTACCTGACTTTCTTTCATCCAAGGGGCAATATTTTATTGGTTTTAACATCATGATTTGTAACATAGAAAATAAGCGAACTATTGAATGAAGAAAATACACTATTTGTTGGCAATATAAACATGACACATAATCGTGGATGCCAAAATTTAAAGCAAAATCATGGTAGATTGATCTTAATCAATGTAAGATTTATCTTTGAAGTTGATACATAGGAATACACAAAACATTTGCGAAGTACTTGAACATGCACAAAATACCCTTTTCGTGTAGGGGCACCATGGACACATGTCATGCTATGGTTGGTAGTGCATAGCAATGGGTTAGTGAGTAATCTGAAAATGATTTGATCCATTCTTTGCATTTGTTGGAAGATTGACTTACCATGTTCACTTATTAATATCTTTATAGGTCATGTTAATTGATTAGTATTATTATTATTATTATTTATTTATATCGTTAAGTCTATTTGAGGCACATTTTTATTATTGTAAATTGTTTGCACATCTTGTTTAATAATTTTTCTTATTATCCTGTATAAAATTCTATTATGCTCTTTGATCCATTCCCTCATCATATTAAGTTCATTCAAATTTATACTATGATGATAAATTTAAAGATTATGTCATAGTAAGATATTTTCTTTATTATTTTTAGTTCCACTTTTTCAAGAGTAATGGTTCACATAGAGTCAATAGTCAACTTCCCTCATTCCATCAGATAAATGAAACATTGAAATTTTCCAAAGACTGTTCTAATACTAAACTGACTCAAAAGCCCAAAAACACAGATATGTTCTTTTGTTCTTTCTACATAAATACTCAAACAACAGATGACAGATCCCAATACTACTCTTTGTTAGTTCCTATTCTAAAAGTACAATGGAAATTAGTTCCATCAAAGCTGACTGGAGCTTATTTACTATGTCTAATCACATGTAAAATGGGCAATTTATTGTCTATATCAATGGTTTCTATGATTTTTATTGTACTCCAGTTGATATTATCACCAGTTCCAAGATAAGCTTATTGTTTTAGTACTTGACTTCGCGGAGAAGGGTAACCCATTTGATAAAAGGATCAAGAGCATCTAGGATTTTATTCTTTATGATAAGACTTTTGAATCGTGCTTAAAATTTAGAAAGCCCATTGGCAACCTTTTAGAGTTTTTAAAAATTGTGTTTTTCAAGATTTCTCGCATAATTTAGCATAACTGGCTTCTGGGTATCCTTGTGTGTTTAAAGACTGTAAAAAAAGGATTAAAAAGAGACTTAGTTTTCCGGATCAGTGTGTGTTATAGGGAATTAGATAAATGATGATTGAAAGATGGGAATGGTTAAATAGAGAAAGGAGACAAGGCAGAATCATGGTAGATCAGTTTAGGGCACATAACTATCACTGTTTTAGTACCAAATGTGACTAGACTAGAGAATACCCACATATAAAGAGGACTTCAGTGGAGAGACCCAAGCATTAACATTACAGATGTTTAAAGATTAAGGAAGATGAGTCAAAATTAAGGTGCCTCGCAATAGAATGGAGGAATTTTTTTTTCTAAGATGAGATCAAGACTTACGAGAATGTGTAAATGAAGTCCATCACATAGTTTTGGATATGATGCCTCAAGCTATGCCCAAAACATTGATGATGGAAATATTTAGAATGTTGAGAATACCTCATACTTATCAATTCTATGTATGTTAAAATAAGTTACATGAAAAATCAGTAACATTTGGGCTAGGGCATTTTAGTAAATCCAGGATTTACAGTATTTGGATTGTGCGTTGCCATGTTTTTTAGGAGTTAAAATTGTGAAAGAGGGAGTAAATTTAGGAAAGAAAGGAAACACGTGTTGTTGCAAAGGAGCAGAAGGATCAAGTCAAACTAGATAGAAAGATTGCATGGAAAGTAAAGGAACAACAGAAAAAGGAGAAAGAGCTCAAAAGGGAGAAAGATACGATTCAAAAGGAGCAGGATAAAAAGGAAGACACACTTGAAATGGCAAGGTTGGATCTACAAAGAAAAAGGAATTTAAGCAACCCCTTAAACCCTTTTCCCAAAAATCATGCCTTGTTTAGGGAGATGGTTAACATTCATATCCCTAGCTATCATACAGTTGTGACCACCACTCAATTTTCTTTAAGTCTAACCCCACCCATTGTGACCAGTACTCAATTTCCAAGTGTAACCCCATCCATTATGAGCAGTACACAAAATCTAGGCCTAAGGCCATCCCATTTGAACAACACTCTAAGTCCACCAGCAAGGGAAGAGAACACAATTGGGAGTAAGTTGTCAAGAAGTCAGGAAACAACAACCTCTACCACTTCGAATCCAATAAGTTTTCTAGTATTGTTTAAATGAGATTGGTAGCAATCAATCATTCTACACAAAAAAATTTCAAATTGCAGCTAGGGAGGCATTTTTTTCCATTTTGTATTAGGGTGCATACAAAAATGATTTACAAGGATTTGAAAAACATAATTGCAACTGACATGGTTTATACACATATAAAGTTTAATACATCATGGTTTTGTAAGAAATAATTGCAACCTCCTTAGAGGTGATAAAAAAATTTAATGTTATCTAGAATATGTGAAATTAAATGTAGGTCTCTAGTTGGTTCATTCCTTGTTTATGGAAATTCTAAATTAGTTTTCCATGTGTTTTTATTATGTCTTTGATTAATGTAGTGCAACCTAACTGTCAAGGACAACATGGGCTTCACATTCTTCACTATTATAGATGGCATGTCTCCATTTCAGTCATATGCATTTATACTCAAACATGCATGCAATGAGGTGGACAACCTAAATATTTCATTTTAACATGTTGGACATCAATTTACCATGTGGATGATGCATTTCTTTGGTGGGGTCAAATTTTTGGCCATTTTTTACTGTCGACCGAAGACTAGACACACCATACATTGGTGGTGAGAAATGGCATCATAAGTTGTGCTTGTGATGTCATGTGGCATCCGAGCAACTTGCCATCTTTTAATCAAACACCAACATTAAAGAGAAGTTCAGTCACATTTAAGATGAAGTTTAGACTCATTAACTCATATTCCTTCCTTGTTTTGTTGGTTATCGTGCCTTGGATTTTTGCAGCCATGGAGCATTCAATGCTCTCCTCCTTCAGACTCGACAAACCCTTTGACACCATTATTGACTATGCTTTTTGTGTTTGGTAGTTGTAGATGGCACCCATAATGGTTATATATATATATATATGGCATATGCATATGCATATGCATGATATATATATATATATATATATATGTTCATAATGTAATATATACATACACATGCATATATAAACATACATATGCAAATGCATATATATTGTAGACATGTAAAATGTACATGAACTCAATCCTAATCTAATAAGCCTCATCCTAATTATCCCTCTATCTAATTAAATCATTGTCTCTATGTAATTAGCTAGGTCATTTCATCTTCCTATCTTTATTTAGTTAAATAATCCATATTATTTGATTAACTCTCTAAAGTTCATCTAATTAAATTAAATAAACCAAACATTTAACTAATTTAATCTAACATCACCCCCTTTGGTTAAATAAATCAAAATATTTATTTAACTAGGTCTTAATCATTTTCATCTCTTTTTGATTTATTTCAACCCACAAATCTAAATCAAATAGTCAAATCACCTAATCTCCTCTTAAATTAATCAAATCCTGATTAATTTAATCTTAATCCATCAAATCCTCTAGATTTTGCAACTTGCACATTAAATCATTTAGTTGATTTATAAATCATCTATTTTCATTCAAAAAATGCATCAAAGATGGAATATTCCTCAAATTTTAAATCTCCCCCCAAAAGGACTTGTCCCTTCCAACAAAGCATTTAAAATCTCTTACATGTCCTTTTCTTGAGCCATGTGCATTTGCTTCACCTTTAACCTCATCCTTCAAGCCATATTTTGAATTTGAATCTCCCCCTTCTTTGCACATTCTTCAAAACTTGCACATCCTCCATCCACTCATAGGTTGACAAGTGGCACTTTTCCATTGGTGAATTCTTAGTCCCACATTTCTCTATTTTGGACATTAATCCATCATCTAATTCTATAAGTAAGAGGCTAAAATCCTCATTCTATCATCCACAATCTGAGCAAAGTTACTATACTCAAATTCATAGCAATCTTCATTCATTTCATCCAAGCATAGTTAGGTTTTTTGCAGATTTTCAACATGGAGCTCTATTGAAGTCATCACTACAAGCATCCATCCTTCATCAAGCATTTTTTTCACACTATTGGAGTTGGGAAAGGGCCAATTTTTACATCAAATTGGCACCAACTCTCTCAAGAGATTGAGAGTTTGTTTGGTTTTAGAAAAGGATTTGATATTTTGTTTCAAGTTTATTGTGTTCTTCATTTCGTTCCTCTTCTTTTATATTCAAATGAATTTCTTGAGGAATCATGATTTTAACCTTGCATTTAATCTAATAAAATGTGTGAACCTCAATCTGAATACGTGTAAAACAACATAAACAAACACATTAGATGGTGAAATGCAAGCAAGGACAAGGATTCCCCATGGAATCCATTTACAAAGTTCAAATTAGGAAAAGCAAATGAAGAATACAATGAAATAACAATAAAAAAGATTAAATCCTAATTAAACGAGCAAACTCATGATCCCATGGGGGAATTGGTGTCAATTTGATGTGAAAATTGGCCCTTTCGCAATTCCTATGATGCAAGCTTGATGAATGTTGATGAATGATCCACTTTGATGAAGGATGGTGAGTGCTCCAATGGAAAAATCTGCATAACCTAGCTAAGATTCAATGATAATGCATGGAATTTACTAATGATTTGAGCATAGTAGGTTTACTCAAATTGTGGATAGATCAAATGAGGAGATTAGCCTCTTATTTATAGATTGACAAGTTGAAAGCATTCCCAAAATAGAGCACTGTGGGACTAAGAATTAACCAATAGTAAAGTGCCACTTGTCAACTTGTGAGTGGATGGAGGATGTGCAAGTTTTGATGATAGTGCCAATAAATGCATATTTTTGAATTTTAAATTTGTTGAAATGACATGCAAGAGGGAAGAAAGAATGAATTGAATGCCACTTGGCTCAAGGTAAAGGACATGTAATATGGAGTAAATGCCTTGTTGGATGTACATGTCAACTTAGATTTTGAATTCAAACTTGAAGAATATTCCTTGAAAGATGCCTTGTTGAGGAAAAAAGAGATTTAATAAATCAATTAAATCTATTTTCATGTGCAAGTGGGAAAAGCTAGAGGATGGGACATGATATGAGATTAAATTAATCTGGGTTAATTAATTTAATGAAAGGATTAAGTGATGTGACCTATTTAAATTAAATTTATGGATTTATTTAAATCAAATATGAGATGAATGTGATTAAGAGATTAATTAAATAAAGATTCATGATTTATTTAATTAACAAAGATAATGTTAGATTAAACTAAATAAAGTTTTAATTTATTTAATTTAATAGATAGCCTTAAGAGATTTAATCAAATAAATTAATTATTTAATTAAATAGTATAATTAAATCAAAATGGTTAATTTAATTATTGAGAAAAGGTGACTTAATTAGATAACTAATTTATTTAATTAAGAGAGGAATATTGGTGAATTTAATTAGATAAAGGCATTTGATTAAATGGTTAGACTGAAGGATGATTCAAGATGAAATGACATTAGTGGATAGGATCAGATGCATAATTTCAATGAGTACATTTTACGTGTCTACATTTTTCCCTTCTTTGAAGCATTGCACTTGTTACGTTGGTTCAAAGAATAAACAATTTCAACCAAAGTAAAAAAAAAAATTGTTTTCAAAAATCTTGCCCCATTGCTGCCTAGTGAGAGAAAACATGCCAATATATTTCCCCCTCAAGAGATTGGACGAAAATTTCAATATTTAGGCGATCTTGTGAAAAAAAGAGGACAAGGTGCCTGATAGGGCCAAAAAGGCTCTAGGAGGCTAAAAATGTGTCTAAACATAATAAAACATTGTAAGACAGGCCTCAACTAGACAAAAATAGGTTCAACGGTCCAAAGCCCTGACAAGATAGCCAAACAAGGTGAAAAACCCTAACTTTGAAGGATAAAATGGCCATAAGGGGTCACTTTCAAGTCACTTTCACACCCAGCCTTTTAGCAATTCAACAATTTGAGCTCTAACCTCCTGACAATATGGCATAGTGATAGCTCATGATGCACATTTCTAATTGAGTTTGGACATACTAGTGGCCACCTAACATTGGGGCAACAATAAGTGATCCTTACTTGAGCCTCATTTGTCATTTTTAGCATTCATTTATTTCTTTCAAAGTTAGCCTTCTTTTGCAGCAGTGCTATATAGCACCACTCAAAATTCAAATTGCATCACTCGGTGTCAGATTGCACAATGGGGGTGGAGTTTGGAGTTTGGAAATAAACTCCAAACTCTAATGCTAAGGTTATGGCCTGTGAGGTCATATTCAAAGTGTGATACGATGGTGGCATTTTAGATAGATTCTTTAAAAACTGCATCGCTTGGAAAGAAAGTGCATCGCAATGATGCCCTTGGGGAGTTTAACTCTCTAGCATCACAATTTGGAATTTTCAAACTGCGGCGCCTTTATGGGTAGTGATGCTGGGATGGTTTCTTGGCTGCTAGAAATAAAAAAATTCAAATTTTTAACATGATGACCTTCCTTGATGCAAGATGTGGCAAGGGGCCAATATTGCTAGGAACATAGATCTCGAGAAATCTTTGGTTACTTGTGGGACTTCAACGACAAGGACTAGGAGCGATTATGGGTCATGGGGCTATGACACATTGCATACATAGTGCCAATACATTTGATCCTGATCTACTAACATCACCTCATCCTGAATTATCCCTCTGTTTAACCATTTAATCGAATAGCCTTATTTGATTAAAGTCACCATAATTCTCCTTTTAATTCAATAAAACCCTCAATTTAATTAAATCATCATCTCTATGTAATTAGCTAGGTCATTTCATCTTCCTATCTTTGTTTAATTAAATAATCCATATTATTTGATTAAATCTCTAAAGTTCATCTAATTAAATTAAATAAATCAAACATTTATCTAATTTAATCTAACATCAGCCCCTTTGGTTAAATCAATCAAAAATATTTATTTAACTAAGTCCAAATCATTCTTTTCTCATTTTGAGTTATTTAAATCTTAAAATCTAAGTCAAAATGGTCAAATCACCTAATCTCCTCTTAAATTAATCATAATCCTAATCACTCAAATCCTCTAGATTTTACAACTTGCACATGAAAATCAATTTAATTGATTTATAAATCATCTATTTTCATTCAAAAAAGGAATCCAAGTGGGAATATTCTTCAAATTTGAAATCTCCCCCAAAAAGGAGTTGTCCCTTCCAACAAAACATTTAAAATCTCTTACATGTCCTTTTTCTTGAGCCATGTGCATTTGCTTCACCTTTCACCTCATCTTTCAAGCCATATTTTGAATTTGAATCTCCCCTATCTTTGCACAATCCTCAAAACTTGCACATCCTCCATCCATCCATAGGTTGACAAGTGGCACTTTGCCATTGGTTAATTCTTAGTCACAAATTGCTATATTTTGGACATTCATCCTTCAATCTCATCTATAAATAATTCACTAATCTCCTCATTTCATCATCCGCAATTTGAGTAAACTTACTATGCTCAAATTATTAGCAAATTCCATCCATTATCATTGAATCTTAGCTAGGTTATATAGATTTTGGTCTTGAAGCACTCACCATTCTTCATTAAAGTGGATCATTCATTAACATTCATCAACATTCATCAAGCTTATATCATAGGAGTTGGGAAAGGGGCAATTTTCACATGAAATTGGCACCAATTCCACCATGGGATAAAGAGTTTGCATTCTCTTCAATAGGATTTAGCTTGATTTATTGCTCTTTCATTTCATTCTTGTTTCATTTCCTATTTTAAACTATGCTAATGGATTTCATGGGGAATCCTTGTTCTTCTTGCATTCCATCTTCTAATGTCTTTGTTCATGTTGTTTTGCAAGTATTTGGATTGGGGTTCACACACCTTATTTGTAAGAAGGTGAAAGGACGAGGTCTTGTTGTGTCATCTCTCAGAAAGCACTAGCATCATCCCAAGATGAGTACATATGGGCACTGCGTATGCAATGTGCCACAGCATCATGAACTGTAATAGCTCCTAGTCCCTATAACTGAGGTCTTGCAAGTAACCAAAGATCTCCCAAGATCTGTGCTCCTGGGAATACAACTTCCTTGCCACATCCTGCATCAAGGAAGGTCATCATGTTAATTTTTTTTTAAAATTTCATTTCATGCAGCCAGGAAACCATCCCAGCGTCATTACACATGAAGGTGTCGTATTTTGAAAATTCCAAACTATGACGTTGGAGGGTTAAACTCCCAAAGGGCACCACCGTGGTGCGCTTTCTTTCCAAGTGGTGCAGTTTGTAAAGATTCTATCTAAAATACCACTGCCACTTCGCACTTTGAATATGACCCCACAGGCCATGACCTCAACATCAAAGTTTGGAGTTTATTTCCAAACTCCAAACTCCACCACCATGGTGCAATCTAAGACTGAGTGACACAATTTTAGTTTTGAGCAACATTATATAGTGTCGCTGCAAAAAAAGGCTAACTTTGAAAGCAATAAATGAATGCTAAAAATGACAAATGAGGCTCAAGTAAGGATCACTTACCGGTGCCCCAATGTCAGGTGGCCGCTGGTACTTCTAGACTCAAGCGAAAATGTGCACCATGAGCTATCACTATGCCGTATTGTCAAGAGGTCAAAGCTTGAATCACTAAATTGCTAAAAGGTTGGGTGTGAAAGTGACTTGAAAGTGACCCCTCGTAGCCATTTTAACTTTGAAAGTTAGGGTTTTTTCACCTTTTTTGGTTATCCTATAAGGGTTTTGGACCCTTGAACCTATTTTTGTCTAGTTGAGGCTTGTCTTACACATTTTATTGCATTTAGACACAATTTTGGGCTCCTAGAGCCTTTTTGGACCTATCAGGCACCTTGTCCTCTTTTTTTTGAGAGATCACCAAAAAATTGAAATCTTTGTCCAATCTCTCGAGGGGAGAATATATTGCCATGTTTTCTCTCAAAAGGTAGTAGTGGGGTAATATTTTTGAATTTTTTTTTTTGGCTTTTGATCGAGATCGTTTATTCTTTGAACCAATGCAACAAGTGCATTGCTTCAAATAGGGGAAAAATGTAGACATGTAAAGTGTATTGATTGACATTGTGCATCTGATGCTATCCACTAATGTTATTTCATCTTGAATCATCCTTCTTTCTAACCATTTAATCAAATGGCCTTATCTAATTAAATTCATGAATATTCCTCTCTTAATTAAATAAATCAGTTATCTAATTAAGTCACCTTTTCTCGATAATTAAATTAACCATTTTGATCTAATTATCCTATTTAATTAAATAATTTATTTTATTTGATTAAATCTCTTAAGTCTATCTATTAAATTAAATAAATTAAAACTTTGTTTAGTTTAATCTAACATTATCTTTGTTAATTAAATAACATTATCTTTGTTAATTAAATAAGTCATGAATATTTATTTAATTAATCTCTTAATCACATTACTCTCATGTTTGATTTAAATAAGTCCACAAATTTATGTCAAATAGGTCACATCACTTAATCCCTTCATTAAATTAATTAACCTGGATTAATTTAATCTCATATCATGTCCCATCCTCTAGCTTTTCCCACTTGCACATGAAAATAGATTTATTTGATTTATTAAATTTGTATTTTCCTCAACAAGGCATCTTTCAAGGAATATTCTTCAAGTTTGAATTCAAAATCTAAGTTGACATGTACATCCAACAAGGCATTTACTCCATCTTACATGTCCTTTGCCTTTCTCCAAGTGGCATTCAATGCAATCTTTCTTCCCTCTTGCATGTCATTTCAATAAATTCAAATTTCAAAAATATGCATTTACTATCACAATCATCAAAACTTGGACATATTCCATCCACTCACAAGTTGACAAGTGGCACTTTGCTATTGGAAAATTCTTAGTCCCACATTGCTCTATTTTGGGCATGCTTTCAACTTGTCAATCTATAAATAAGAGGCTAGTCTCCTCATTTGATCTATCCAAAATTTGAGTAAACTTACTATGCTCAAATCATTAGCAAATTTCATTCATCATTATTGAATCTTAGCTAGGTTATGTAAATTTTTCCATTGGAGCACTCACCATCCTTCATCAAAGTGGATTATTCATCAACATTCATCAAGCTTGCATCATAGGAATTGGGAAAGGGCCAATTTTAACATCAAATTGGCACCAATTCCCCCATGGGATCATGAGTTTTCTAGTTTAATTAGGATTCAATCTCTTTTATTGTTATTTCATTGTATTGTTCATTTGCTTTTCCTAATTTGAACTTTGTAAATGGATTCCATGGGGAATCTTTGTTCTTGCTTGCATTTCACCATCTAATGTGTTTGTTTATGTTGTTTTGCAGGTATTCATATTGGGGTTTGCACATTTCGCATTAGAAGGAGGGCCTACTTGAAGATCAAATTATGTTTTTTATGAAAATTATGTGGTTTTTGATGTTTTTGGTGTTTACATCAAACAAAACTGCTCACAATCTAGCATAACCATACAAAACTACTCAAAAATTCAAAGGGCACCACTTGAATCAAACTACACTGCTCAAAAATTCAAACTACACTACTGAGTCTCCAATGTCTCCATATAGCGCCACTACAAAATCAAACAGAGCCGCCATCATAGACAAAACCGTTGGAATTTGTTACTTTTTCATTCAAACTTAAAATGGCTAGATCTTGGTCATTTTTTGGTTTTTTTCAAAGTTTTTTTTTTTAAAATGGGGTATAATTTCATAAGCTATCTAATGTTGTAGGTTATTATCAACTTTTCTTGAGTTAAAATTTTCAAATTTTCATTTAATGACAAATCATAATGAAACTTGGTCTAACTTTTAGGGTTTTTATGCTCAATCATCTATCTAACCCTCATATCTTCTTGTTTCTTAATTTCATTTGACATTTGGAGCTTGTATTGTAGGTTTTAAAGGATCATGGAGCATGGAAGTTAAAGAAAAAGTATTATCACATCATTGTAACAAGTGTTTTTAAACACTTTGAAAAGAAATTATAATCCCTCTTCTAAGGATTTGCTATCTTTCAAAATTTTGGGACCTACTAAATTTCTTTTGGGCTCTAAAAAGAACATTTCAATTTTTTGCTACAAAGGGCTAAAATGAACTTTAGGAAAAACTCACTAGATTTTGTTTGAGGCTAACAATTAAATAAGACAAATTCCACACTTGATTTGGTGCTATAAAAAGAGTCACTTTTTCTTTGTGGAATTAAAATAAACAAGTATTCTCATTGTTTTGTAATTACTTACACAAAGTAATATCATCAAAAGCCATATGCACTTCTCTCGTGCTTCATAGTGATCTTGAGAATCAAAAGGCTTTTGGTGACATTAGGTTGAATAAGTAATCAACTCCACACTTCATTTTGGGTTTAAAATTGAACAAAACACTTTTCGATTGTGAGTAAATGTATTGCATACATTCTCCCTTTGTTTCTAAATGAGGTTCAATCAAACAATGAATGCATTTATTCACTTTTTTTTTATCTTAGAGGGCATTCCTTAGGGAAAAAGTACTCACCCAAGGGAACGACTCAAACGGTAACACTCTAAAGCCAAGAGTATTTCCAACCGAGATATAAATGTGGTTATAGAAATAAATGCTAGTATCACACGGTTGGCTCTGATGAGATGGATCTGAAAAAGGACTCTTGCCATATGGGTCAATCTCCATGAACGGAAAGTCCTAATTGAAACCCATGTTTTAGAATTTCCAAAATCCTTGATCTATTAGTTGGTGCAAGAACTGTCATTTTGAAGCTGCCCCACACTTTTATGGTCTTTTAGTAGAAATGGAAAGCATGCCATGTGAGTTTCATGGGTGTTGATGCTTGGATACCCCACACAAGTGAGTGTTGTGGAGGGGAGCCAATAGGGTCAAGCATCTAACCATTCGCTAAAGATAAGCATAGCTTGACTTGTCCAAGTGGGGACTCAACAAATATTGTCTTCAATATCCATAGAGTTGTACTTATTCTTGGTTACAAAACACTTTTCTTGTTCAAAAAAATCTTAGAAACAAGCACTTAAACAACATCGTCAAAATTTCAAACTCTTTAGGAGGTAAATACAATTGACCAAATTCATGTGTTATTGCTTGCCCTTGGGATTCACATCCTTAGAGGTTTCTAAACACTTGAACTTAGATCTCAATTTACCTACTAAAGATAAACAATAGGTAACCATTGACTTGATTTCCTTGAATTACACATAGCACTTTGTGGGATGAAAATAAGTTAGGACATTGGACATTTAGTTTGAAAATTTAATCAAGAAAGTGTTTGTGGTAAAAAGAAATTCACTAATCAAGATGAAACCAATTCAACTGCACACATGTGCTTGTGTATCTTTTTTCTTATGGTCTTTTGAACAAACATTGATCTTTTGGTTTGAAGGGAAAAGCATGTTCTTCAAAACCTTGGCCTTGTAAACAAGTCCTTCTTAGGTTCATTTAGGATCAAAATCAAACACTTCATCCACCCCAAACATTTGTCATCTCCATACCACAAAAGAACTTTGGAAACATCATTCTAGATTTGGGTAAATCATCAAAATTAAAATCACCTTATTTAGTTAGGTGTATAGGAATGCATCCATTCTCATACATTTAATTGAATTAGGAATTCTTTGAACAAGTTCATCCTAAACTCTAGCATTGATCCAAAGTTCCAAAGAAGAAAAACACCCATATCATTCACCCCTTTCATCCTTCATCTCATTATTGGTCCTAACCATCTTAGGGGTCACTTTTGCAACAAGTTCAAAACACAAGAAGAACATGGAATATAAACTTGATTCATTCAACATGAGTGGTCTAAATCAACCAAACTATCAAAGCCTTACAATACCAATTGATTTTTAAAACTCACATTTATACAATCCATAGATGGGATCATTATCTCCTACAAACCTCAATGGTACAACAAATGTGAGTATACCCAATCTAAATTTTGAAACAGCTTTTCCAATGGTAGATTTAAATCCAAGTTCTAGCTTACAAATCTATCAACCAAATACTCAATGCATGAGTCTTCAACAAAGAAACATTATCCCACCAAATCCATACATGCAAAGTGAGAATATACAAAATACAACTATACCAAGCATGACCAGTTCAAATCCACATTTTGTAAAATTTTGGATAGATATGTTTGAAAATCACATAAATGTTGTTCAAAATCCATCACACCAATATGTCCTCACCTTTCACAATGACCCATCATCATCATCATTTAATGCAACACCGCAAACCTCTTTCCCCATGACCTCATAAGGAGAAGGTGACTTATTTGGACCAAGGGACATTTTTTATCAAACATCATCATTTCCCCAAGGGAGCAAGCCACTCACTTTCCCACCACTCCCACCCTTGTCATTAACATTCATATCACCTCTTGGTTTGGGGATACCTTCGCTACCACCGCTCATCTGAAACATCCCCCTAACCATCAATCAAGGCATAATACAAAATCCTCCCCCCTTTCTATCAATATCACAATAGTAGATGGAAACCATCCCCATAGCACAAGCAACCAACACATCATATATCATCCCTCAAAACATGGTCTCTCAAGGATTAACCATATTGATCACATGATCCACCACTCAAATCCTAATCATCAATGTGGTGATACCTCTTATCACCACAACAAGAACTATTCCAAATCCACCTCTGCCACCACCACCACCCAAACCAAACACATCAAACCAATATAGCATTGCATTGCAAGCTGATCAGCAGGCTGCTTATTAGAAGGCACTCCAACAAAACCAAAATTGACAAGTTGCATAACTAGTTGCTCAACAAGCTGCACAAGTTGCTCAAGTTTCCCAAGCTACACTACAAGCCCAACAAGCACAAGCCTAGGCTCCAATGCAAGCACAAGATGAAGCCCAATGCCAAGCCTAATAAGCAAATGTTGTTCAAATTCCCAACAAAATGTTAACGAATCCATGAATCAATCCAAGTCAATGATCACATAATCAAGAATTATCCATCAACGAATACATGGAAGATATTTCTACCTCATCCAAAGATAAAATCAACATACATCAAAAGTCATTTTTTTATCATGATAAGAATCCCTTAACAATATTTGACAATGATCTATTTCAAGGAATGTTAACATTATTTGATCTTGTAATCAACAATCCATTAACCAATGATGATGTTTAAAATGTCTCTACATCACCTA
The DNA here is from genome assembly GCA_007258455.2 of Sequoia sempervirens. Taxonomy (NCBI): domain Eukaryota; kingdom Viridiplantae; phylum Streptophyta; class Pinopsida; order Cupressales; family Cupressaceae; genus Sequoia; species Sequoia sempervirens. Next base: position 317,920,459 of record VDFB02058242.1, on the reverse strand, counting down.
ATGAGCTAGAGGACATTCTCAAAAATATATTCTAAAGCATGATCAACATCCTTCACCAAATTCTAGCAATGGTCCTTTCCAAGACATATTGACATCCTTTGACCTCATGATTGTTGATATTGAAGCAATCTTCAACTCAACACTTGATCCAAACTCACTCAAACATCAAGAAGATATTGAGCCGCTTCCCATCCAAGAACCCTTTATAAGCAATCCATCCTTTGAAATTGACCCATGTCAAGAACTTGATCCAAAGCATGTTGAAAGCAATTCTAATATCATTCAAGATCAAGAATACATATCTCCAAGATATTACAATGATCTAATGGACACTCTCCTATCTATACAAGATGTACTTACTCCTCCATCTACCCATGAGATAGTTTCTATGGATGGACACATAGATGATCTTCATTGAGAACAAGATTATTTTACTCCTAACATTATTACATAAATAGAGCAGGTTATTGATTTGATAGCGTCAGGATTAGACATATCCCAAATTAAGACTGAGGACATCATGTATGAAGATATCTAGCATTATCCAATCAAGGAAGTAGATCAAACAGAACAAGATATTTCAGAGTCGGCAGAGCAACAAATTGAAATAACATCATCTATAGTGGTCATTTATCAAAGAGTGCTTAATGAACAAGACATCTCAAAACAGGAAGAATCAAAGCATGAAGGTAACAATTCCACAATACTGGGGGAAACTATGTCTCAAGAAAATGTCAACATAGGGAGCATGAAGAATCCTTATGATGAAGCAAGTGCCAATACTACAACTAGCCACATCATGAATCTTCAGCCACCCATCACCCCATCCACGAATTGGGACCAACATCAAAAGAAAGATTTGAATCAAAGCACAAAGAACGCTATCAAAGAAGAATAATGGAAAAATCAAATACACATGGATACCAAAGAATACAAAGAAAGATTATCCCTATCAAACTCCATTAGTCAAAGAAACTATGGGAAAAAATTAAAAAGGGAAAATTATCCATCAAATATGTCCACAAAAGCAAAAGAAATCTTTGCAAATGACATACAAAGTGTATTAAGCAGTTGGTCCTAATTCCATGCACACTTCTGTATCCACCCATCATTGCTCATATTCCTAAGTTTGAAGACTCAAAGGTTCCAAACTATCAACCAATCCATCTCTTATCCCTAAACACACTCCATCCATGCCTCCATGCATGATATATAATTCTCAAATTGACCATGTGTTGGAAATGACCCTTCATCATAAGGATTCTAAAGGCACTCTATCATGATGTGCACATAGAGATAAAGTTAACCCTGATATCAATAAAGCAAATCAAGAATCTAAAAAGTTGCATTGAAGTGCATGTATCTTAGTAAAGGAACTTCTTCAAGTAGGCTATGAATGGCACATTATGATAGAAGCATCTACATCAGCAACACCTTGTGGTTCAACATGAGCTTTAAATCTTTCATAGAAAAATACAAAAAATAAAAAATATGAAAAAAAAAAATCAGAAAAATAATTGAAAATAGTAAAGAAAAAAATCGTCCTCTAGTGGAAACCACTTCAGTGGTGCTTTAGGCAAGTACCATGATGAAAACCTAGCAAACAGGTATCATATGTAGAATCGAGCATCTACGTGTGCTAGTTCAAGTGAAAGCATCTTATCCCATCCATAATAAATCCAAAATTCTATCCATCTCATCCATAATAAATCCATTCATCAATGAACCATTTATCCAATCCATCTTTATCCATTTGCATCCATAGTCCAAATTATCTTGATATTGGTAAAAGTTTGGTGCACACTTTATGCTTGCTTATGGTAAACATCTTGACATGGGTCATTTTCATTGATCCTATCCTACCCAGCATTATCTAAGCCATGAAGCATTATCCAAATGAGCATTCTTTAACTGAACACCTTATCTTATCACAAGATAATCCATATCCCTCAATCCATACACCTATTCGAGCATCCACACTTTGCATTCCATACATTGCTAGACACTAGGAGTAGATATTTACATCTTTCTTCGGGAATAAATCTTGATCTATATCCTCCAACTAATGTGGTGATCCGAGCATTAGAAAATGTGAAATGAAATTGGTCCACCACTTGTGGGAAAAAATCCAAATCACTAACCCATGGCACATTTTGACGAGAAGACATTCCTTATCAATCTTCATTTTTTATTGAATATCAATCCAAACAATTAGTATCAATTGCATCTAACGTGTGCTTCAACATCACATTGAATCATTCAAAATAATTTTGTTCCAAATTAATCTTCAAAATCTTGATCAATCAAGTCCAATCAATCCATAATCTTGGGATATCCTTTCTGATCATTGTGTTTCTTAACACTATCCTTGCATTGTTGTACATCCTCAACAATGTTATCATCATCATCAATTCATCAATTCAATCAGTTAACCTTAGCTTGTTCTTCAACAGAATCCTAAATAGAGCACTGATATCATCACACACATCCATATCTGAGTCATCAAAATTGTGTGAAAAGTCCAAAAACATCCAAAACACATCAAAATAAAAAACACTCATAAAAATAGAAAATGTAAAAAATATGGAATCTGAACTACATCGTCTCTGAGGTTAAATGTAGGCAAGGCTAATCTTTGATGAGCCCCCAAGACACAAAATCTAAGAACATTCATAAAATCTCACAAAACCCAAAAACATTTAAAAAACTCAAAAATCAAAACATTTGAAAAATCCAAAAAAGCTTAAAAGTAGCCTCAAAACATTCCAAAAAAGTCAAAAACATCCAAATATTTGAAAAAATCCATTCATCCCATTTCACTTTCACATGCAATAAATCAATCATCACACTCACCCTTTGGAAAAACAAATAGAAACAAGTACAACAATCATCAAAAGAAAGCTTCAAACGTAAAATTAAAAGGAAACTTCAAACTTTTAAATGCAAAAATCAAAATCTTGATCATTTTCAAACATGTCAGCCAACCTTATACCAATAGCTTATCAAACAACTTATCAACCCATCATCATCCTATACAATGCATGTCCTAGGATATATCATTCTGACAATGGCCATCATTTTGGATATCACTTTGGATTCTTATCCTATAAAAGAAATCCCTTTGGTTGAAGGTATGAAGAACATTGGCTTGTTTGTGTACTTGATCATTTCTTTTCATTTATCTTATTGCACTCATTCCAAGGACCTCTCGATGATATCTGAATGAAGGATTTAGAGAGATAGGAATGGGGCAACAATCATTATCTTTTTATCTATTGTGCTTGTTGGACATTCTTGTAATATAACTTGGTGAATAATTGCTTTGTTAGGTACATCCTGGCAAGGTTTCCGTATGTCAAGTGTGAACAAGAATACACCTATCTATTTTTTGAGTCAAATTCCATCACACTAGGTACAATGCCATCCTGTTTCTTTATACCCTGATGCATCGTGCCTACATGTGTTATCAAACATAAGGTAATGGCCCTTTGAAAATCCCAACTCCTTGACAAGTAATCATCATCATCATCATTATCATCATCTCTAATAAAGTTGGCTTGTTGGTGTCTCTTGTCATCATCTTATTTTCTTCCTACTTCCTTTTGTGCTAGCATGGTACCATGACAGTTAATCATAAATCATTGCTAATGCATCCATCCCGTATCCAAAAACTGCCAACACACAACATAATGCATATCATATCATATAGAAAGTATTAATCAAACCACATGCATTCATCCCTATCATTGCATAATATAGATTGGTTATTCTAAGAATTTCATAAACCATACATCTATCACCCATATGCATAATAATAAAAGAATCATCATATCATATCATGTGCATCCATATCATCCATGCATCATCATATCATCCATTACATATAAAAATAATAATCATCTCATTTATATCATCAATAATGTAACTATCATGGTACAAATCAGGTTCAATTGTGTGTAATATATCAAAATAGGCATGAGGCTACCCGTGGTTGATGACTGTCTACATCATCAAATCTGTCTACATCAAATATTTGAGTTGAACTATTCTTGAACCTCTTTGTCAAGAGATCGACCCTCAAATCAAACTTTTTTGCCCAATCTCTTAAGGGGGCAGTATACTAACGTAATTCTTTTCACTGGAGCAATAGTGGGGCATCCAAAAAATCATAGAATTTTTGAACTTTGATCTTAGCAAGATTATTCTTTGAACCAACATAATGAGTACATTGCTTCAAAGATGGGAAAAATATAGACATCAAAAATACATATTGATATCGCATGCTTGATCATAATCTACTAACATCACCTCATCCTGAATTATCCCTGTGTCTAACCATTTAATTGAATAACCTTATTTGATTAAAGTCAACATAATTCTACTTTTAATTAAATAAATCCCTCAATTTAATTATATCATCATCTCTGTGTAATTAGCTAGGTCATTTCATATTCCTATCTTTGTTTAATTAAATAATCCATATTATTTGATTAAATCACTAAAGTTCATCTAACTAAACTAAATAAATAAAAAAACTATCTAATTTAATCTAACATCACCCCCTTTGGTTAAATAAATCAAAAATATTTACTTAACCTTGTCTAAATCAGTCTTTTCTCATTTTGAGTTATTTAAATCCTAAAATCTAAATTAAAATGGTCAAATCACCTAATCTCCTCTTAAATTAATCAAATCCTAATTATTTTAATCCTAATCACTCAAATCCTCTAGATTTAACAACTTGCACATGAAAATCAATTTAATTGATTTATAAATAATCTATTTTCATTCAAAAAAGGCATCCAAGTGGGAATATTGTTCAAATTTGAAATATCCCCCCAAAAGGACTTGTCCCTTCTAACAAAGCATTTAACATATCTTACACGTCCTTTTCTTGAGCCATGTGCATTTGCTTCACCTTTCACCTCATCCTTCAAGCCATATTTTGAATTTGAATCTCCCCCCTCTTTGCACAATACTCAAAACTCTCACATCCTCCTTCTATTCATAGGTTGACAAGTGGCACTTTGCCATTGGTTAATTCTTAGTCGCACATTGCTATATTTTGGAAATTCATCCTTCAATCTCATCTAGAAATAAGAGGCTAATCTCCTCATTTCATCATCCACAATTTGAGTAAACTTACTATGCTCAAATAATTAGCGAATTCCATCCATTATCATTGAATCTTAGCTAGGTTATACAGATTTTGGTCTTGAAGCACTCACCATTCTTCATCAAAGTGGATCATTCATCAACATTCATCAAGCTTGCATAATAGGAGTTGGGAAAGGTCCAATTTTCACATGAAATTAATACCAATTCCCCCATGGGATCAAGAGTTTGCATTGTCTTCAATAGGATTTAGCTTGCTTTATTGCTCTTTCATTTCATTCTTGTTTCATTTCCTATTTTAAACTATGCTAATGGATTTCATGGGGAATCCTTGTTCTTGCTTGCATTCCATCTTCTAATGTGTTTTTTCATGTTGTTTTGAAGGTATTTTGATTGGGGTTCACACACCTCACCAGTAGGAAGGTGAAAGGACGAGGTCTCATCGTGCCATCTCTCAGAAAGTGCTAGCATCATTCCAAGATAAGTACATATGGGCACTGCATATGCAATGTGCCACAACCCCATGACCCATAATTGCTCCTGGTCCCTATCGCTGAGATCCCACAAGTAACCAAATATCTCTCGAGATCTATGCTCTTGGGAATATAGCTCCCTTGTTGCATCTTGCATCAAGGAAGGTCAACATGTTAATTTTTTTGAAAAATTTCATTTCGAGCAGCCATGAAACTATCCCAATGTTGCTACCCATGAATACGTCACAGTTTGAAAATTTCAAACTATGACACTAGAGGGTTAAACTCTCAAAGGGCAGTGTTGCGGTGCATTTTCTTTCCAAGTGGTTTAGTTTGTAAAGATTCTATCTAAAATGCCATCACCGTGTCACACTTTGAATATGACCCCATGGGCCATGACCTCAGCAACAAAGTTTGGAGTTTATTTCCAAACTCCAAACTCCACCATCACGGTGCAATCTGACACTGAGTGACACAGTTTGAGTTTTGAGTGGCACTATATGACATCGTTGCAAAAAAAGGCTAACTTTCACCTTTTTAGTGATTGCAAAAAAAGGCTAACTTTGAACTTTAATCTTAGCAAGATTATTCTTTGAATCAATGCAACAAGTACGTTGCTTCAAAGATGGGAAAAATATAGACATCGAAAATATACATATTGATATCGCACACTTGATCCTGATTTACTAACATCACCTCATCCTGAATTATCCCTGTGTCTAACCATTTAATCAACAAATAGCCTTATTTGATTAAAGTCACCATAATTCTACTTTTAATTAAATAAATCCCTCAATTTAATTAAATCATTATCTCTATGTAATTAGGTAGGTCATTTCATCTTCCTATCTTTATTTAGTTAAATAATCCATATTATTTGATTAAATCTCTAAAGTTCATCTAATTAAATTAAATAAATCAAACATTTATCTAATTTAATCTAACATCACCTCCTTTGGTTAAATAAATCAAATATTTATTTAACTAGGTCTTAATCATTTTCATCTCTTTTTGATTTATTTCAACCCACAAATCTAAATCAAATATTCAAATCACCTAATCTCCTCTTAAATTAATCAAATCCTGATTAATTTAATCTTAATCCATCAAATCGTCTAGATTTTGCAACTTGCACAATTAAATCATTTAGTTGATTTATAAATCATCTATTTTCATTCAAAAAAGGCATCAAAGATGGAATATTCCTCAAATTTGAAATCTCCCCCAAAAGGACTTGTCCCTTCCAACAAAGCATTTAAAATCTCTTACATGTCCTTTTCTTGAGCCATGTGCATTTGCTTCACCTTTCACCTCACCCTTCAAGCCATATTTTGAATTTGAATCTCCCCCCTCTTTGAATATTCTTCAAAACTTGCACATCCTCCATCCACTCATAGGTTGGGGTGATCCTACAATAGTGGTTTACAATTTTTTGGCCAAACTGGACACTAGAATAATTTTTCTTAACTAAATCTTCACTTTCGGGCACCTATAATTGCTAAACCATGAGGAATTCGGAGATGATGTAAACTAGAGTCTCATGAAATTTTGTCTGTAGATTCTAAATATATTTTTTTCAAAATTTTTGGAATCAAATTGCACTTCTTTTTCCATCTCCCTCAAAAACTAGTTTTTTTCCAGAAAACGACATTTTTAAAAAGTGACACTCACCGTACAACACATAAATTTTTTTCCATGAAGGATAAAATTCTAATTCTTTTAGATTTAGATTTGCAACTCTGATATATAGTGCTTCCACTTAGTTAGATAGTTTTTTATTGAATATTTTTCCTTTAATCAAGTTTTGAAGTCAAACCAATTATAATTCAAACAGAGCGCAACCGTACAACTCGTAAATTTTTTGAATGCATCAAAATTCAATATTTTTTGTGTGTGCTGGATCAAGGAGTTCAATATCTGGTGCACTCATATTTTTAATTTTTTTTAATAATTTGCTATTTTTCCACATGTTATAACATAGAGCTTGATTTTTCGTGGAAAACCTACATTCACATGAAATAAAAAATAAATATAATAATTAAATTAAATTTATTTAAATTTATACCTTTTGGGAAGCTTATAATAAGGACTACATACTTGCAAAAAATAAATTTTAATTAAATTCATTTGATCCCCCAAAGTTAAATCAAAAGTAGTTTTTTATCAGCATTTTGATAGGTGTAGAGGAGACTCTGTTATAGGTATGGTTTAAAACTAGCGGGGTTCTATGTAAGGGGGGTTTGATCTAAGGTAGTTTGATCAAACCATCTTCAATTGGAATTCTTTAAATGGAACCTTTTAAGGCTTTAATCATTATAATTTCTAAAAATATGTGATTTTGGCAAAAAATAGTTCCTCCTAGAAATTGTAAACCAGCTTTGTCAGATCACCCATTGACAAGTGTCACTTTTCCATTGGCTAATTCTTAGTCCCAAATTGCTCTAGTTTGGACATTCATGCATCTTCTCATTCTATAAATAAGAGGCTAAACTCCTCATTCTATCATCCACAATTTGAGTAAACTTACTATGCTCATATAATTAGAAAATTCCATCCATTATCATTGAATCTTAGCTAGGTTATGCAGATTTTGGTCTTGAAGCACTCACCATTCTTCATCAAAGTGGATCATTCATCAAGCTTGCATCATAGGAGTTGGGAAAGGGCCAATTTTCATATCAAATTGGAACCAATTGCCCCATAGGATCAAGAGTTTGAATTGTCTTCAATAGGATTTAGCTTGCTGTATTGCTCTTTCATTTTATTCTTGTTTCATTTCCTATTTTAAACTATGCTAATGGATTTCATAGGGAATCCTTGTTCTATCTTTCATTCCATCTCCTAATGTGTTTGTTCATGTTGTTTTGTAGGTATTTGGATTGGGGTTCGCACATTTTGGTGCTAGAAGGAGGGCAGTCTCACTTTTCAATCACATTTTTAATCAAAATTATCCATTTTTATTTGTCCACAAGGAAACTCTGGCACTAGAAGCTCAATGTCATTTTTTAGCAGTGTTGGATTTCTAGCGTTATTGTATAGGACCATTGAAAATTCAAACTGTGATGTTATATCCTTCCCACCCAATATTTTGAATTTCAAATTGCACCGCTTGACTAATCGAACCCGCGGGAATTTTCAAAAAAATCAAACTACATCACTGAGCAAAAGGGTGACCAATTTGAGCTCACTTGTTTAGGTACAGAGCACTGCTGACTGGTAAGCGGTGCTAGATGGCACTGCTAGAGAAATCAAACTGTGATGCAATCATGGGTTGCGCTGCTGATAGGTAGTAAAAAATATGAATTTCATTTTAGCATGTGCCTTTTGTCAAATGATAAGTTTATCTTCTATTTTTTTCTTTTTAACCTCTATGGTTTTCAAAATCTGATTGATCTTCATTCTTGTAGGTTGGATCAATTAAAAACAAAATAAAGAGAAGCATGATGATGATATTTCAAGAAATCAAAGTGTTTTTAAGTACTTTAGTGTTTGTTTAACACTCTTAGGAAACTGCTACCTCTTCTTGCTTAGGATACTAATTTCATTTGGGCTTTAAAAAGAACCTTTTCAATTTTTGTAAAGGCTTAAAATGAACATTAAGACTACAACTTACTAGAGTTTTTTTTTTGGTTAACAATTGAACAAAACAACTCTCATTTGTCTTTTGGTGCTTAAAAAAAAAAACTCAGAATTGCTTTGTGGCTCTAAAATGAACAAGTGTGACTTTGTCTTCATGATGGCTTACTTAAACTAACTTCATTGAAAAAGGATGTATGTGCTTCTCTCATGCTTTATAGCGATCTTGAGAATCAAAAGGCCCTTTTTTGTGATTTTAGGTTGAGATAAACCAATCATCTCCACACTTCATTTTGGGTTTAAAATTGAATAAAACATTGTATGAGTGTGAGTAGATCATTATTGCATATATCCTCTTTCTTTGTGTTGCAAACAAAGATTGATCGAGTTACAAATATTGTCTTTACTCACTTTTATTTATCTTAGAGGGTCTGCCTTGGGGAAAAAGTACTCACCTAAGGGAACGACTCAACTGGTAACACACTAAAGCCAAGATTATTTCCAACTGGGATATAAATGTGGGTATTGGAATAAACGCCACTATCACGTAGTTGGCTCTGATGAGATAGATCTAAAAAGGGAATCTAACTGTGTGGGTCAATCTCCATGAATGAAAAGTCCTAATTAAAACCCATGTTTTAGAATTTCCAAAATCTTTGATCTATTTGTTGGTGCAAGAATAGTCATTCTGAAGCCGCCCCACACTGTTACAGTCTGTTAGTAGAAATGGAAAGCATTCCATGAGAGTTTCATGGGTGTTGATGCTTGGATGCCCCGTATAAGTGAGTGTCTTGGAGGGGAGCTACTTGGGTCAAGCATCTAACCATTCACTAAAGATAAGCTTAGTTGGACTTGTCCAAGTGGGGACTCAACAAATATTGTCTTCCATATCCATAGGGTTGTACTTATTCTTGGTTACAAAATGCTTTTCTTGTTTGAAAACATCTTGGAAACAAACACTTAAACATCATCATGAAAATTTCAAACCCTTTAGAAGGTAAATACAATTGACCAAATTCATGTGTTATTGCTTTCCCTTGGGATTCACATCCTTAGAGGTTTCTAAACACTTGAACTTACATCTCAATTTACCTACTAAAGATAAACAATAGGTAACCATTGCCTTGATTTCCTTGAATTCCACATAGCACTTTGTGGGATGAAAAGAAGTTAGAATAATGGACATTTAGATTGAAAATCTAATCAAGAAAGTGTTTGTAGTAAAATCAATTCACTAATCAAGATGAAATAAATTGAACCCCACACATGTGCTTCTGTATCTTTTGTCTTATTGTCTTTTGAGCAAACATTGGTCTTTTGGTTTGGAGGGAAAATCATGTTCTTCAAAACATTGGCCTTGTAAACAAGTCCTTCTTAGGCTCATTTAGGATCAAAATCAAACACTTCATCCACCCCAAACATTTATCATCTCCATACCACAAAAGAACTTTGGAAACATCATTCTAGATTTGGTAAATCATCAATATCAAAATCACCTTATTTAGTTAGGTGTATGGGAATGCATTCTTTCTCATACATTTAATTAAATTAGCAATCCTTTGAACAAGTTCATCCTACTATTACATCCAACATCTTATGGTTTTTAAGTCCATTATACAAATCCAATCAAAACCAATCAAAATCAAATCCTAAAGACTAGGATTGATCCAAAGTTCCTAAGAAAAACAACACCCATATCATTCACCCCTTTTATCCTTCATCTCATCATTGGTCCTAAACATCTTAGGGGTCATTTTTGCAACAAGTTCAAACCACAATAAGAACATGGAAAAAAAACTTGATTCATTCATCATGAGTGGTCTAAATCAATGAAACTATCAAAGCCTTACAAAGCCAATTGATTTTCAAAACTCACATTTATACAATCCATACATGGGATCATTATCTCCTACAAACCTCAATGGTACAACAAATGTGAGTATACCCAATCTAAATTTTGAAACACCTTTTCCGATGGAAGATTTAAATCCAAGTTCAAACTTACAAATCTATCAACCAAATACTCAATAATTGAGTCTTCAACAAAGAAACATTATCCCACCAAATCCATACATGCCAAGTGAGAATATACCAAGTACAACTATACCAAACATGAAATTCTTGAATCCACACTTGGTAAAATTTTGGATAGATATGTTTACAAATCACACGAATGTTGTTCAAAATCCATCACGCCAATATCTCCCCCTCACCTTTCACAATGACCCATCATTATCATCATTTAATGCAACACCGTAAACCTCTTTCCCCATAACCTCACAAGGAGAAGTTGACTTATTTGGAAAAAGGGACATTTTTTATCAAACATCATCATTTCCCCAAGGGAGCACGCCACTCACTTTCCCACCACTTCCACCCTTTTCATTAACCTCCATATCAACTCTTGGTTTGGGGCTACCTTCACTACCACCGCTCATCCAAAACATGCCCCTAATCATCAATCAAGGCATCAAAGAAAATCCTCCCCCCTTGCCATCGATATCACAACAACAGATGGCAACCATGCCCATAGCACAACCAACCAACACATCATCTATCATCCCTCAAAACATGGTCTCTCAAGGATTAACTATATCAATCACACCATCCACCACTCAAATCCCAATCATCAATATGATGATACCTCTTATCACCACAACAAGAACTATTCCAAAACCACCTCCACCACCACCACCACCAAACCAAACACATCAAATCAATATCGCATTGTGTTGCAAGCTGCTCAGTAGGCTACTTATTAGAAGGTACTCAACAAGACCAAAACTGACAAGCTAGACAACTAGTTGCTCAGCAAGCTGCATAAGTTTCTCAAGTTGCCCAAGCTGCAATACAAGCCCAACAAGCACAATCCCATGCTCAAATGCAAGAAAAAGCTCAAGCCCAATACCAATCCCAACAAGTAAATGGTGTTCAAAATCCCAACAAAATGTTAACGACTCCATGTATCAATCCAATTCAATGATCACACCATCAAAACCTATCCATCAATGAATACATGGAAGATATTTTTACCTCATCCAAAGATCAAATCAACATACATCAAGAGTCACTTTTTGATCATGATAAGAATCCCTCAACAATATTTGACAATGATCTATTTGAAGGAGTGTTAACATTATTTGATCTTGTAATCAACAATCCAATGACCAATGATCATGTTGGAAATGTCTCTACATTACCTAATGAGTGAGAGGACATATCTCAAAAATATATTCTAAATCATGATCATCATCTCTCACCAAAGTCTAGCAATGATCCTTTCCAAGATATATTGACATCCTTCGATCTCATGATTGCTGATATTGAAGGAATCTTCACCTCAACACTTGATCCAAACTCACTCAAACAACAAGAAGATACTGAGCCACTTCCCATCCAAGAACCCTTTATAAGCAATTCATCCTTTGAAATTGACCCATGTTAAGAACTTGATCCAAAGCATGTTGAAAGCAATTCTGAAATCATTCAAGATCAAGAATACATATCTCCAAGATATTACAATGATCTAATGGACACTCTCCTATCTATGCAAGATGCACATACTCCTCCATCTACCCATGAGATGCTTTCTATGGATGGAAACATAGATGATCTTCATTTAGAACATGATTCTTTTACTCTGACATTATTACACAAAAGAGTAGGTTATTGAGTTGACAACATCAGGATCAAACATATCCCAAATTAAGACTAAGGACATCACGTATGAAGATATCCAACATTATCCACTCAAGGAAGTACATCAAACAAAACAAGATATTTTAGAGTCAACATAGCAACAAATTGAAATAACATCATCTACAGTGGTCATTTATTAGAGTGTGCTTATTGAACAAGACATCTCAGAATAGGCATAATCAAAGCATGAAGGTAATAATTCCACAATAGTGGGGGAAACTATGTCTCAAGCAAATGTCAACATAGGGAGCACAAAGAATCCTTATGATGAAACAAGTGCCAATACTACAACCAGCCACGTCATGAATCTTCATCCACCCATGACCCCATCCATGAATTGGGACCAACATTAAAAGAAAGATTTGAATCGAAGCACAAAGAAAATTATTAAAGAAAAATAATCAAAGAATAATAATCGACAAATTAGATACACAAGGATACCAAAGAATACAAGAAAGATTATCCCTATCAAACTCCATTAGTCAAAGAAACTATAGGAAAAAATAAAAAATGAAAAAGTATCCATCAAAGATGTCCACAAAAGAAAAACCAAGCTTTTCAAGCGATTACTTGAAGTGTATTAAGTAGTTGGTCCTAATTCCATGCACACTTTCGTATCCACCCATCATTTCTCATCTTCCCAAGTTTGAAGATTCAAAGGTTTGAAATTTTCAACCAATCCTTCTCTTATCCCTAAACACACTCCATCCATGCCTCCACGCATAATATCCAATTCTCAAATTGACCATGTATGGGCAATGAACCTTCATCATAAGGTCTCTGAAGCTCTATCGCAATGCGTGCACAAAGACAGAGTTAACCCCGGTATCAATAAAATAGATCAAGAATCTAAAAAGTTGCATTCAAGTGCACATATCTTAGAAAAGAAAATTTTTCAAGTAGGCTATCAATGACACATCATGACAGAAGCATCTACATTAGCCACAACATGTGGTTCAACATGAGCTTTAAATCTTTCATAGAAAAAAAAAAAAAAATCCAAAAAAATTTGAAAAAGGATTTAAAATAGTAAAGAAAAAAATCATCCCCTAGTGAAAACCACTTCGGTGGTGCTTTGGGTAGGTACCATGATGAAAACCTAGCAAACATGCATGATATGTAGAATCGAGCATCTATGTGTGCTAGTTTAGGTGAAAGAATCTTATCCCATCAATAATAAATCCAACATTCCATCCATCTCGTCCATAATAAATCCACTCATCCATGAACCATTTATCCAATCCATCTTTATCCATTTGCATCTATAGTCCAAATTATCTTGATCCTGGTAAAAGTTTGGTGCACACTTTACACTTGCTTACTATAAACATATTGACATGGGTCATTTTCATTGATCCTATCCTACCCAACATTATCTAAGCCATGAAGCATTATCCAAATGAGCATTCTTTATCTGAACACCTTATCTTATCACAATATAATCCATATCCCTCAATCCATACACCTATCTAAGCATCCACACATCACATTCCATACATTGCTAGACATTGGGGGTAGATATTTACATCTTGCTTTGGGAATAAATCTTGATCTATATCCTCCAACTTATGTGGTGATCTGAACATTAGAAAATGTGAAATGAAATTGGTCCACCACTTGTGGGAAAAAATCCAAATCACTAACCCATGGCACATTTTGACAAGAAGACATTATTTATCAATCTTCATTTTTCATCAAACATCAATCCAAACAATCAATATCAATTGCATCTAATGTGTGCTTCAACGTCACATTGAATCATTAAAAAAAAATTTGTTCCAAATTAAGCTTCAAAATCTTGATCAATAAAGTCCAATCAATCCATAATCTTGGGATATCCTTCATGATCATTGTGTTGCTTAACATTATCCTTGCATTGTTGTGCATCCTCAACAATGTTATCATCATCATCAATTCATCGATTTGATCAATCAACTTTAGTTTGGTCTTCCACAAAATCCTAAATAGAGCACTGATATCATCACACACATCCATATCAAAGTCATCAAAATTGTGCGAAAAGTCCAAAAACATCCAAAACACATCAAAATCCAAAAACACTCATAAAAATAGAAAACATCAAAAACAAGTAATCCAAACTATGTCATCTCTGAGCTTAAACATAGGAAAGGCTAATATTTGATCAGCCCCTGAGACATGAAATCCAAAAACATTCATAAAATCTCAGAAAACCCAAAAACATCACAAAAAATTGAAAAATCCAAAAACAGTGATAAAATTAGGAAACCCAAAAAATAGCCTCAAAACATTTCAAAAAGATCAAACATATTCAAAAAACCCAAAAAATCCATCCATCCCATCTTGCTTTCACCCACAATAATCAATCATCCATAATAAATCAATCATTACACTCACCCTTTGGTAAAACAAATAGAAACAAGTACAACAATTAGCAAAAGCAAGCTTCAAACGTAAAATCAAAGAAAACTTCAAACTTTTAAATGCAAAATCAAAATCCTGATCATTTTCAAACATTTCAGACAACCTTATATCAACAGCTTATCAAGCAACTTATCAACCCATAATCATCCTATACAATGCATGTCTTAGGATATATCGTTCCGATAATGGGTGTCATTTTGGATATCACTTTGGATACTTATCCTAAACAAAACACATCCCTTTGGCTGTAGGTATGAGGAACATTGACTTGTTTGTTTACTGGATCTTTTCTTTTGATTTATCTTATTGCACTCATTCCATGGACCTCTCAATGATGTCCCAAATGAAGGGATTTAGAGAGATAGGAATGGGACAACGATCATTATCTTTTTATCTGCTTCGCTTGTTGGATGTTCTTGTAATATAACTTGGTGAATACTTGCTTTGTTAGGTACATCCTAGCAAGGTTTCCATATGTCAAGTGTAAACAAGAATACTCCTATCTATTTGTTGATTCAAAGTCCATCGCATCAGGTACAACACCATCCTAGTTCTTTATACCTTGATGCATCATACATACATGTGCTATCAAACATAAGGTAATTGGCCCTTTGAAAATCCCAACTCCTTGGCAAGTAATCATTATCATCATCATCATCTCATGTCTTGTTGGAATCTCTTGTTTTCTTCTATCTCTTTCTTTTTATGCTAACATGGTACCATGACAGTTAATCATTAATAATAAATCATCACCATTGCATCTATCTTGCATCCACAAAATCATTAGCATACTACATAATGCATATCATATCATATAGAAAGCATTAATCATACCACATGCATTCATCCCCATCATTGCATAATATAGAATGGTTATTCTAAACATCTCATAAACCATGCATTTATCATCCACTGTATAATCATAAAAGCATCATCATATCATATCATGTGCATCCATATCATCCATGCATCATCATATCATCCATTACATATAAACATCATAATCATCTCATTTATATCATCAATAATGTAACTGTCATGGTACAAATCAGGATCAAGTGGGTGTAATATATCAAAATAGGCATGAGGCTAGCCATGGATGATGACTGTTTACATCATCAAAATCTTTCTACATCAAACTTTCGAGTTGAACTGATCTTGAACTTCTTTGTTGAGAGATCAACCCTCAAATCAAACCTCTTCACCCGATCTCTCAAGGGGGCAGTATACCAGCGTAATTCTTCATTCATTGGGGCAGCAATGGGGCATTCAAAAAAATTAGAGAAATTTTGACTTTTGATCATGGCAAGGTTATTCTTTGAACCAACGCAACAAGTACATTGCTTCAAAGAGGGGCAAAATGTAGACACGTAAAATGTGCATGCACTCGATCCTGATCTACTAACATCATCTCATCCTAATTATCCCTCTATCTAACCATTTAATCAAATAGCCTTATTTGATTAAACTCATCATAATTCTCCTTTTAATTAAATAAATCCCTCAATTTAAATAAATCATTGTCTTTATGTAATTAGCTAGGTCATTTCATCTTCCTATCTTTATTTAGTTGAATAATCCATATTATTTGATTAAATCTCTAAAGTTCATCTAATTAAATTAAATAAATCAAACATTTATCTAATTTAATCTAACATCATCCCCTTTGGTTAAATAAATCAAAACATTTATTTAACTAGGTCTTAATCATTTTCATCTCTTTTTGATTTATTTCAATGCACAAATCTAAATTGAATAGTCAAATCACCTAATATCCTCTTAAATTAATCAAATCATGATTAATTTAATCTTAATCCATCAAATCCTCTAGATTTTGCAACTTGCACAATTAAATCATTTAGTTGATTTATAAATCATCTATTTTCATTCAAAAAAGGCATCAAAGATGGAATATTCCTCAAATTTGAAATCTCCCCCCAAAAGGACTTGTCCCTTCTAACAAAGCATTTAAAATCTCTTACATGTCCTTTTCTTGAGCCATGTACATTCGCTTCACTTTTCACCTCATCCTTCAAGCCATATTTTGAATTTGAATCTCCCCCCTCTTTGCACATTCTTCAAAACTTGCACATCCTCCATCCACTCATAGGTTGACAAGTGGCACTTTTCTATTGACTAATTCTTAGTACCACATTGCTCTATTTTGGACATTCATTCATCTTCTCATTCTATAAATAAGAGGCTAAACTCCCCATTCTATCATCCACAATTTGAGTAAACTTAATATGCTCAAATAATTAGCAAATTCCATCCATTATCATTGAATCTTAGCTAGGTTATGCAGATTTTGGTCTTGAAGCACTCACCATTCTTCATCAAAGTGGATCATTCATCAACATTCATCAAGCTTGCATCATAGGAGTTGGGAAAGGGCCAATTTTCACATCAAATTGGCACCTATTCCCCCATGGGATTAAGAGTTTGCATTGTCTTCAATAGGAATAAGCTTGCTTTATTTCTCTTTCATTTCATTCTTGTTTCATTTCCTATTTTAAACTATGCTAATGGATTTCATGGGGAATCCTTGTTTTTGCTTGCATTCCATCTTCTAATGTGTTTGTTCATGTTTTCTTGTAGGTATTTGGATTGCGGTTCGCACATATATATACATTTGTAATGTAATATATGCATACACATGCATATATACACATACATATGCAGATGCATATATATATAAATATATATATATATATATACATATGTATATGTATATATATATACATATGCATATGTATTAACATACATATGTATATGCATGTATACATACATATACAGATGTATTAGCATACATATGCATATTTGTATACATAGATATACATACATATGCATATGCATATGCAGAGTGTTTAATTTGCTTGTAAATGGAAGGTTCTTTTCATTTTCTATTTGGTTGTGATCATGTGGCTTTGGTATTGAACTAGGGTTATTGTTATATGTTTATTTTTTGCAATGGCTTCATTCATTTATCCTTCGACCCTGGTAAGGATATCCTATCTTTCTTAGGAGATGATCTTTTGGTTTCATGTGTTTACACACACACATACATATACATATACATACATACATATATATATATATATATATATATATATACATATATATGTATGTATATTTATATGTATGTATATATGTATACAAAGAACAAAAGATGGAAGAAAACCATTGCAAACCAAAAATAACAATCAATAGACATGTGGCGACACTCCTTGTTTTCTAGTTGATGTCTTTGAAGCAAGGGAAACCTTGCAGTCTTTTAACTCAAGCCACCCACCACTATACAACTTAGGTTTATTACTGCAATGCTTGCAGTCTTGGCTTGCTCTTTCTTATTTTAGTTTTGGGAAGCCAATATGGGTACCTTTCTCATCAATTCCTTCCTTTTTTCCATTATAGTTTAGTTTTGGAAATAGTATGAGGCTACTTGGATGTAAAGGGAGGAACAGATAGCCTGCGCTTTTAAGGGGATAGATTTGAGTTGGTTTTTTCCCATCATAGAGATGGTAGAGATTCTTCGTAATATCCTCAATTTTTATTTTTTTGGTAATACCATTGATGCATGTTTCTTTTGGTTGGAAGTATCTAGGATTTATGATTATTAGATAAGAAATCTTTTGTTCTTGAAGCTTTTATGGGCCTCATATAGCCAACAATGAAGGATACAGTGGTCAAATTTTCTTTTTCCTTAAGATAATGTTCACTATTTTTTGTTACATATGTCAACATCATGCAATTTTTTATCCATCCAAGAAAATAGGTGCTATTTCTAGAAATTCCAAGGATGGTTTAATAATTCACTAATGTAAGTGCCAAGAAAAACTCATGATAAAGATAGAATACCCAGAAAAATTTCTAATAATATGGAAGAATAATTTCAAAGTTATCAAAAATAAAAGTTAATGACTTGCTATTTATGGTTAGACTATGCACATTGGTGTAAGCACTCCTTAGTTTGCTTGCACAATCAAGTAAGAAGACTTTTCACTGTCTTCATCCAGGAACCTGATCCCTTTCTAGGTTCTTTCTAGGCTTAGATTATCAACTAAGTCATGTCTCAACTCTTCTCAAAGAGTCTCACTCCTTGTGCTTCACCTTAGAGGACTGACACCACTTGAACTTGCAAAGCTCTCTCCTACACTTAGAAGACTCTAAGTGCCAACATCACAAAACACCTTGAACTGCTTGTAGGGGCGCTAGAGATACTAGAAACATGCATTTCACATCCAATTAGATCCATATTGAATGGTCTTCAATCTTCACACTTACCGATTTCAAGAGTTTTCCTTGAGAAGCCTAATTCCTTATAGCCCTTGACAGTGACCTTTTTGAATTTCTTGCCCAAACTCTCCAAACAACTTGATAAAAAAATTGCACTTTCAGGCACCCTTTTTGGTTTTTTAAAAGATTCACAGGGTTTTAGACCCCTGACTCCTCTGTACAATGGGTTCCTACAATCTAGGGAAAATAGGGCTAATAGGCCTAATTCCTAGGGTTACACTGATTTCTTGCTCCTCTCTCACACAAATGGATTGGATAGGCCACAATCCTTCTAGCATGTCAAGATGTGACTAAACCCCACCTGGAACCGTACTTGTTCCATACTATACCTCCTTCCCCTGCCTATGTTCTTCAAATTTTTCACTGCCAAACCTCTAATCAGGCACCTTTAGCTCACCTAGGATTTGTTAATACATTCTACTGCTCAACTCTTCAAGACTCCTACCACTACCTATGTATAGACCAATGACTCCCCTAGCAAATCCATCCATTCTCAGGAAATTCTCGTGGCTAGATTTCATGGGGGAGCCATGAAAAGAAAAACTGATCAAAACTAAACCAGAAAAACCTCAAGACTCTAACCTATGAATTCCAAACACTAATTTAGCACAAAACAACTTGACTACTGAATTAAAAAGACTTGAAACTTCACTATGAACATGAATACAATGCCAAATCAGTATATACAATGCATTTTATATCACTGTTTCTCAAGATACTTAGGAAAAACACAGAAATTCTAGAATTCTCTCTATTCCCATCAACCAAAAACTTGATTACAACAATACACACACCATGCATTCGAGACACACCTTACATAGATGCCATTTTCCAAGTTTTAAGGGATGTTGGTCGATCCCACACTCCTAGCTTTTAGGGGATCCGAGATAACTAAGTTGAATGCAACCTGACAAATGTTGTCATGCAACTTTGCAACAACCTGTCATAGCTTCCCATCATTGTGTCCTCTTCCTAACTTCTAGGACCTCTAAATCCTTGATTTCGAACCATCAACTCCCTTAACTACCTCTTGGAATCTTCTAACAACTTAGATGTGTATAGAACACATTTAATTCTCTATTCCAAACTTAAGCTACTAAGGCTAATTAAAGCAAAAGATAATTAACAAAGACTAAGCTATGGTGACCTTAGTCCTAATGACTAATTCACTTATTCCACACACAAGCAAGACCTTCTAAGGTCCAAAATATACACACTATTACCATGACTTGGCTAAGGTCAGGTACAAGCCAAAATTGATCATTAACAAAATGGAGGTTAGCCTAGGTGCTCCTGCACCACACATGTAATCAAATTAGGAAGAAAATTGACCTTAAAAAGAAAGGCAATTCAATTTCTTACAAAGTGCACAAAATAATGCCAAATTCTAAGCATTGTTGAACCAGAAGAAATATGCCAAGAAGAAACATTCACACCAAGACTATTCACATTCTAAAACTCAAAATGATTGCCTACTTCAACACCTATATGATTGCCTACTTCAATACCTATTTAAATTAATTACTGTAAACTTTAAGTAGAATTTGGGAAAGTAAAAATAGTTTATCAAAAGATACTAAATCAACTTTTCTTCTAAGAAGATCACCCTCAACTATTCTAATTGGTTGGGAAAGGCTAAGACTCACGGGAGAGGGAAAAAATGCCAATAAAAATGTTGCTTCTAGAAGACAAAGAATGGCTCTAATGATTCATTAAAGGGAGTGCTGGGTAAAATTCATGTAAGGATAGAATAACTAGAAACACAACTATTTAAGTGGAACATGAATTTGAAATGTTTCAAGATAAAAATTAATAAATTTCTATTCACAATTCAATTATGGACACCATCAAAATTAAGCTACAAATTGACCCCAAAGGAAGACAACTCAAATTTTTCTAAAGTAGGAAAAATAATTTCTAGGCATACTCACACCAAAACAAATATGGTTAGAAGAAGCATTCACACCATGATTACTAACGTCCTAAAACTTGAGATGATTTCCTATTTCAGCAACTATGTACATTACTTAAGAAAAACTTGGAGAATGAGGATTTTAGGAGAAAGCAGCCCGAAATGCCATGCATTGGGAAATGAAATGGGAAAGAAGGTATAAAAAAGAGCCAAAGAAAACATGAAATGAAAGGCATTCAACTGTTCCCATTTTTACAACTACACATTCATTTTTTTGTTGAGTTGAGTTTTCCTTTTATTGCTAGACTAGTGCATGCTTCTCTGCTTTTGTTGTTTGTAACTCATAAATGATTTAAAGCACACAATATTTCATTTAGTGTTTGTCACCTTCATTCTCCACTAACAATAAGGCCACCCAGTGACCTTATTCCAAACAAGGAAAGAATCCATGACATATTCCATGTTACTTGTTTGTGAAAGAAATTGTGTTTAAATGTCTTTCAAAGTGAAATTCCTGCCATTTTATCAAGTGAAGGTTGTGTTGGAATCAAAGGGAATCACTAGGGGAGAGGTGAAGATACTCCACATTGGGTAATTTGAACATACAATGTAAAGTGGAGAGGTCTACCCATACAAGATGCAAACTTGGAGAATGAGGATTTTAGGGGAAAGCAACCCCGAATTCCATGCATTGGGAAATGAAATGGGAAAGAAGGTATAAAAAAAGAGCCAAAGAAAATATGAAATGAAAGGAATTCAACTATTCCCATTTTCATAGCTAGACAATTAGTGTTTTTGTTGATTTGTGTTTTCCTTTTGTTGCTAGACTAGTGCATGCTTCTCTACTTTTGTTGTTTGTAACGCAAAAATGCTTTAAAGCACACAATCTCGCCTTCAATGTTTGTCACCTTCATTCTCCACTAACAATAAGGCCACCTAGTGACATTATTTCGCTCATTTTTCTATTTATTTCTGGTATAGATCTCTTCAGTCTCCTAATACAAGAAAGGAAAAATTGATGGTAGTAGAAAAGCCATGACACAAACCCAACACAAAACTACCCAACTTGGTTTTAATACTAACCTGGGTTGCGAGTGTCCTGGGCTCATAATGATTTTTTAAAAGAATCTTTGGAATGCTCCATATCTACTCCATAGAGGCTTATTAGTGGGAGACTGACAAGATAACAAAGTTCAAAAGTAATCTAATTTAATAAAAAATAACCGATTGACCTATTGACGAGCACACAGGTTAAAAATAGCCCGCCCAATGGAAAACAACATTTCTCTCATCTCCTCAATCCCAAATGGCCATCTCTTTGCACAACCTCTATTTTCTTTTCATTTCAATTTGTCTTCTCTTTTGCCCTTCTCTTTCCCATTGATTAATGTCCAATAGATGTCCAAAGAGGCCTTGAATGACTCCTACGAAATTTTTAGTTCATGGGAAAATGAATTTGTAGAGTAAAAATAAATAAAACTCCTTATTTACATACTGCATCAAAAACAAAAAAAGGAAAGCCTTTCATGAACCTCAGAACGATTAAGTTGCAAGAAATTTAATCATCTATGGGAACTACCAGAATCAGTATCTAAAACTGAAAAAATGAGCACAAAAATCTTCACAAACCCAAAAAAACCAAATAAATCCTCTTTTTTTCAAGCTAGAGAGGTCAATGCCTTAGTAGGATAAGGAATCCTTACCAGGTTTGAAGTAAAAATGAGTGAAGCCAGCGCCAAGGTGAACAAGTATGGGTGCCATCTGCAATGAGAAAATATGGAGAGAGGATTGTTAATGGTGTCAAAGGGTTCATTGAGTGTGAAGGATGGTAGCATTGAACACTCCATAGTTGCAAAAAGCCAAGGCATGATAACCAACAAAACAATAAAGGAGTAAGAGTTAATGAGTTTGAACTTCATCTTAAATGTGATTGGACTTCTCTTTAATGCAGGAGTGCAATTAAAAGATGGTGAGTTGCTTGGATGCCACACAACATCATGAGCACAACTCACAATGCCATTTCCCGCCACCAATGTATGGTGTGTCCGGTTTTCAGTCATCAGTAAAAAAATGGCCAAAAATTCGACCCCGCCAAAGAAACGTGTCGTCGACATGACAAATCGATGTCCAACGTGTTAAAACAAAATATTTAAGTTATCTACGTCACCGTCTACATGGAAAAGTAAAAATAAATAAATATTTGAATGATGTGCCGTGCTAGGTGGAGGGGGGAAGTTAGGGTGACCCACTATGGGTCCCTCTCCCCTATATGATTATTATTATTTTTTTAAAATCTATAACGTATAAAGTCTATTTGAGCCACATTTTCATTATCCTAAATTGTCTGCACATCTTGTTTAATAATTTTGGTTATTATCCAAATACTTTGTACAAACTTCTATTATGCTCTTTGATCCATTCCCTCATGATATTAAGTTCATTCAATTTTATACTATGATGATAAATTTAAAGATTATGTCATAGTATGATATTTTCTTTATTATTTTTAGTTCCATTTTTTCAAGAGTAATGGTTCACATAGAATCAATAGTCAACTTCCCTCATTCCATCAGATAAATGAAACGTTGAATTTCCCAAAGAGATACCATTCCAATACTAATCTGACTCAAAAGCCAAAAAATACAGATATGTTCTTTCTACATTGACACTGAAACAGCAGATGACACATCCCAATACTTCTCTTTGTTAGTTCCTATTCTAAAAGTACGTGGAAATCAGTTCCATCAAAGCCGATTGGAGCTTATTTACTATGTCTAATCTCATGTAAAATGGACAATTTATTTTCAATATCAATGGTTTCTATGATTTTTATTGTACTCCAGTTGATATTATCATCAGTTCCAAGATAAGCTTATTGTTCCCGTACCTGACTCCGCGGAGAAGGGCAACCCCTTTGATAAAAGGATCAAGAGCATCTGGGTTTTTCTTGTTTATGATGAAACTTTCGAATCGTGTTTAAAAATTAGAAAGCCCATCAGCAACTTCTTAGAGTTTTTATAATTAGTGTTTTTCAGATTTCTCTCATAATTTCGCAGGTACATGCCATTTTATCTGACTTCTCCAATACTAATCTGACTCAAAAGCTCAAAAGTATGTTGGAATTAATTTCTACCACCTGGAATACGTACCTCATTAAATGCAGGGTGCCCAGAGAATTCGATGCAAGAAGAGACTAGAAAGGTGGCTGTCAGTGATAGAAGAGTCTAGGAAGAAACGTGAAGAACAACTTCTAGAGATTTCTGCATACTCCTGAGACATCTATAAAAGGAGGTGGTTGTAAACGTTTCAGACAAGCAATATAAACGTGCAGCAGCACGTGTTGAGGAAGTTCTGAATCTGTGTGTTTATAAGTTTGTGTTTTAATTTCTCAAAATTAAAACAGCTGATCTCCTCTTAGCATCCTTTCTCAAAATCTATAATATCCACTGCTCCAACTTCAAAATGGACAACACACAACACAAACATACTATGACATTACTCACATCTTTTTGAGATTATCATCTTCTTTCATTGATGCTGCGATCAGTATGCCTTGCCTACCGCCTCAAGAACAACTACGGCTTCCTTTGGACTGGAGCAGCTACAGCAACCACGATCTCCTCCTGATTTCAACAGCATGATAAGTCCTTCATTTAATTCTTTAGAGGCAGTTACTGCGTGTACAAACTAATTGAATTATTATTTATTCAATTAGTTAAATAATCCAATATTCCATCTAGTAAAATCAATTAGATAAATATAAAATTAATTATTTTAATTAAATATCAATTGATATTTTTATACAATTAGTTATTTTAAAATATTTGATTATTTAATAATAATTAATTAATCAAATTTTAAAATAAATTAAAATAAGTTAAATAATTTAATCTTTATTCACCCAACTTAGTTAAATAATCAATTGATTTTACTAGCTGTTTAATTTACTAATATAAATAATTTATGCTCATTTTAAAACTGTTAATAATTATGTGCTAATATGTTTTTTTTTTTTTTATTGATTTTACTAATAGTAGATATTATTGAATCAGTGAATATGGAACTATTTTAAATTGAATTAAACTATAAATTAACTAATTATGGTAAATATGAAGAGACTTAATAGTTAAATTCCATAATAATATTTTATTTTCTATCTATTAATTATTTAAAATATACAATCAACTATTAAACTATTTTAATCCACTAATTTAAATTGTTTACTTAATTTTATAAATTATTTAGGTAAATAGGTGATAATTTAGGTAAATCAATGAGTAAATAGGTAAATTATTTCTATCATTTTATCTATTTACCTATCTTAAAGATAATATTTAGTAAATCTTTAATTTGTCCATTTAGAAGTTATTATGTTAATATTCCAATGTGTATATTTATTAAACAATAATATATAAAAATTGCATTAAATAAATGATAATTGGTAAAAAAAAGTTGGAAACCTAAAATAAATAAATTTTGTATGCCAAAAATAGAACAATTTTCAAATTTCCCATGCACAATTTGATTAAGATTTCAATTTTATTTAATAAACTATATTTAAAATTATGTAGAAATTCAAAAACATAAAGAACACCATTAAAATTCTAGTTTTACTTATTGATTTTTCAATTATCATATATTGTTTAAGTAATTATCATTGATATTTTCTTTTCTATCTATTTTTCATTTTTTTGACAATTTCAAAATCATAAAAAACAACTCTTTATTAACTATTTTAAAATATAATATAATTTATTATTTAACAATTAAAAAAGACCAATAAAACAATAAATCTTATTTTTTAATAAATGCAACTTCATAAGTTAATATTAATATTATATATATATAACACAATGTTAAAATTAATTATATAACTTCTAATTATTTTATATATTTAAAAATTAAAATTTTGACATCATTTTATACTGAGCGAAAAATATTTACTATATTTCCCAAATATTTATATTGTAAAATTAATAATAATTTATTAATAAATAAAAATATTTAAAATAGACATAAGGTACACCATTGTACAAAACCTTTAATTGCCTATTTTAGAATTATTTCATAAGTTAATCTTCATTTTTTTCTAATCTTATAGTTTTATAAAACTATAAGTAATTCTAAAATAGGTAAATAGGTAAATTAAAGATTTATTAATGATTATCTTTAAGATAGGTAAATAGATAAAACAGTGGAGAGTCAAACCCATGGTGGGCGCCCTGCTACAGGGAACACCTTAACCAATTGAGCTAAGACCAGCACCCCTGGTCATTCTCTTCTTCTAAGTATGGGAAAAATATATAATTTCTCTTCAAATTATAGATATAAGTGAATGACACATGAATAGGCCTAATGCATATTTGGATGATTTTTGTAAAATTTAAAAATATTGTGAATGGATTTTTAATTTGATATTTTAATTTATTAAAAAATAAGCATTTGACCAACTTAAATTAATCATTATTCTTTTATGAAATTTGATGTTTTAAAAACTTATAAATAATGAAGTTTAGAATATAAAATATTTTTTTAAGATTTGAAAATATTTAAATGATTTGAAATTTGTTTAACGGCATTGCGGCTGGCAGGGGTATCGACAGTATTCGTAACATGGATGGGCATGGCATAGCATCCATCCCCAGGTGCATTCTTGGGGCTGGATAACCAGTGCCATTAGTTGCAGGTCTGGGGTTGTGCGGATTACTGTGTTTGCATGGCACAGGAGGCACGACACTATGGCTGGCAAGGGGTATCGGTAGTATCCGTAGCATGGATGGGCATGGCATAGTATCCATCCCCAGGTGCATTCCAGGGCTGGATAGCCAGTGCCCGCAGAGAAAGCCCATCGGCAGCCTCTTTGAGTTTTTAAAAATAGTGTTTCTGCATCCTGTGTTGATTTTTATGTAGCTTAGACAGGTGTCTCCATTCCCAAGAAGTGTTTATTTAATTATTTAATTATTTTTTAGAGACTTCTAGAAAGGGCTGAGTTGTCTAGATAATTATGTAATTAAATAATTGATTCCTCTAGAGACTTCTAGAATTGAGCTAGTTAGGGTTGTTAGAGTCTATTTAATCTTAGCCATTGATTGAGATTAAATCATGGCCATTGGTTTTCCAATGAGAAAAGTATAAAAGGGGATCAATGGGGCATTTGAAGAACACACAAGTATAGGGTTGAGAAAGACTTGCAGTGATAGCAAGTAAATTTGCAGTGAAAGCAAATAGTCTTGCAGTGTTAGCAAGGGATTTCAGCAGGAGAAATTGAGGGAAGAATTTCCGAGAAGATTATAGCAGTTTATGTATTTCCTTAATTTGCTGAAGTTTAATAAAATTCTTCATCTGCAGTAGTGGTTTTCCCTTCCAGGTTTTTCCATGGACAATTTGTCCAAAAATATTGTGTTCATTATTGTGAATGTTTTCTTCGACTAAAAAGTGAGTTAGTTTACCGGATCATTGAGTGTTATAGGGCATTAGAGAAACGAGGAGCGAAAGATGGGAGTGGTGAAATAGTGTAAAGAGACAAGACAGAATCATGGCAGATCGTTTTAGGGCACATAACTATCATCGTTTCTCTAACGAATGTGACCAGACTAGAGAATACCGACATATAAAGAGGACTTCAGTGGAGAGACCCGAGCATGAACATTACAGATGTTTAAAGATTGAGGAAGATCAGTCGAAATCAGGGTGCTTTACAATAGAATGGAGGAATTTGTTTTCTAAGATGAGATCAAGACTGAAGAGAATGTGTCAGCGAAAGCCGCCACATAGTTTGGGATATAATGCCTCAAGCTATGCCCAAAACTTTGACGATGGCATCCTCCAAAATGCCCAGAATTCTATGTATGTTAGAAGTTCAATAGAAAATCAGTAACAGTATTTGGATTGTGTGCTGCCATGTTTGTCATGCAGAATGGTTTATGTATCTTCATATTCATGTCTAACTCTGCAATGCCCATTGACTTGCATGATTCTGTTGATCAGATAAAATTGTATGTTATGTTCGTGTTTGAAGAGTCTCTTAAACCAAAAAGGCTACTGAAAACACCTGTTGCTAGTAAGAATAACCTATATAATGAATGGGTTGATTTCTGATGAATGTCTAATAAATTGTTATGATAATGTATCTTTGATGTCCTCTTACAATTCTCACTGTAGATCCATTTCAATCTAGTCTTCAAAATTTTAGATTTAATTAGAGGGCCATGTATTTAGTCTGCGAAAATGTCGGATGTTTATCTTTGCTTGGTTATGGAATACCTACCAGCAATTAAGTTCTGCTTCGCATTTGATTTCTCATATATAGTAAATAAATCAGGGAGCAGTTAAAAAGCATCAATCATATGATGTTTCCCATTTGATAAGAGGACTCCATATTTAATGTTTATGTATAAATAATTGAAAAATATATTTCTTCAATTCTGTCCAATAATGTTTTAATTCTTCCTTAAATTCTTTTTAAATGAAGATTTGTTTTTAAGATAAGATTTGCAATACAGCTGGAATCCTTTCCAAAACCTGCAAGATCAATCGACCTTATCTGTAATGTGGGGTCACCGTGTCACTTTGTTGCCTCTGTGCCCAGTCATTGTCCTTTATATCGCATGAATGATCATCTGTCTTTAGTAAATTATATCTTGTATGCAACGACCTATTCTTCGCATCATTTTGTATGTGCAAGAGGCAATATTTTATTGCCTTGAACTGTCCTGATCTGTAACACAAAAACGAAAATGGAAATAGATCTTTTTGGCAATCTGTTATTTGATCTAGAAATTGTTTATAGTAATATGTGACTACCTCATTTTTCAGCAGAAGGCATCTAACTTTACTACAAATGAGGTGTACATAGTCTACCTTCTGAATGATAGGCATCTAACCATTAGAGCAACTCAAAAAAATAAACAAACAATCAAATGGGGGTATATAGTATCCACTAGCACATATAAACATGAAACATAATTTAAAGCAAAATAAGGATAGCGGGAGTGTGAAGGCACATGGCATATGAAAGAGGGTCAGTAGCCAAATGAGTATTAAGCACTTTCAAATTAAACATTTCCATATGTTTTGATAATAGATTGATCTTAATTAGTGTAAGATTTGTCTTCTAAGTTGATGCATATGCATACACATAGCATTTGCATAGTACTTCAACATGCATAAAAGACTCTTTTATGTAGGGGCACCATGGACACATATCTTGATATGGTTGGTAGTTCATAGCAACGGGTTAGTGATTAGTATGACATTGATTGGATTTAGATTGCTTGTTGTGTAGTACTCATTTGATCCATTTCATTATTGCACCTGCTAGAAGATTGACTTAAACATGTTCACTTATTAACATCTTTACATGTCATGTTAATTGGTTATTTTCTTTAAAAAAATTCTCTATATCATATAATGACAAGTCTTATGAATATCTATGCTCAATAATTTTATTATTATTCAAAAACATTGTACAAATTTCTATTATGTTTTTTGAATAAGTCCTTCATTACATTTGCCAGAAGATTGACTCAAAAAATGTGCATTCATTAATCTCTTTAGAAGTCACATTCATGTGATTTATTTTTCATAAATATTTTCTCTATGCCACATAATAACAAACTCACAATGCATTTTCAATCTTATGAATTATACTTATTAGCAAGACACATTGTCACAAAATTTTACTATGTTATTTGATCCATCCCTTAATCACATCAACAACAAGATTAATAAAAGAATCACTCATTAATCTCTTTACATATCACATTATAGACCATCAAAAAAGTGATTAAAACTTCATCCAAATTTGTTGCAAATTATGAAATCCCAAACAAAACAAACCTTAGAGTACAAAAGCTTGATGAAGATAGATTTTTTTTCATTGGGTCAAACCTATATAGTTGAAAGGTGATTTCATTACTATGAATAAATATTCAACAAGCTCCCTTCGAGTGTATTTTACTCTAAGTATCAGCCCGCACATCGCAGGAAATCCACTCGACCTTTTGTCAAAGTCTGCTTCCCCCCTCCATTTGTCTGCTCTGTGTACCCCGAAGGTTTTCCTTTCCATTGCATCTCAGGAATCTCAGCTATGCTTCCACATGTCATAACTGTAGGCCATTTTTTATCATTCCTTTTTGCTTCCTCATCGGGCTCCACTTGAGTGTGACGTAGCTCTCATTCCCAAAGAAATTTGGTGGGCCCCAAGATTGGCGTATGCGATGCACTCTTGCTATGTTTCCACTTTTTGTAAATCTTTTAGTGAGAGGATGAAATAATTTTCGTGGTCAGTGAAATACTGCCATGCATCTCTTTTATGTTGCTATTGTTATGCTTTTTCCACTTTTGGATAGAGCTCTACCCACTTGACACATGTCACCTTGGTGCAAGTCTTCAGTGGTGAAGGATAAAGGTTCACATGGGCAGTGCTATGTTGGCACATGTCTCTTCAGCAGGTCTCGTATTTGGGTGATGAATCTAACAAACCAAATGAGCATGTGATTGGCCACCATGTTTCATAATCATTTTCATGGGATGATGACACTTGTCTATTTAACCTTGCCGAGACCATCAGCATCATTTGCAAGGGATGCACCTGAGCATGGAATGACCGGATGCTTGGTTTCAAATCTTTTGTGTTGCAACAGCTTGGGAATGTTCTTATTTTTGCATCATTGCCAAAGATCGCGAATATTTTCTGTTACTGCTCTCTGAAGTGGTGGGATTTTTCTTCTATTTATACTTCTCTCTATTGTGAGAGAATGGTCCAGGTTTTGAAGAAACACTGATTTTAGGAAAAGACACCAGGCCTTTATTGCTATTTTATTTTATTGGAAAATAATTTTAGACTGTGCCAATTGTTTGGCCTTTCTGTTCTTTCATACTATTTGATTAAACTATAAACTATGTTGTTGTTGTATGGATATTTCATTTGTGAAATTCTATATGTATTGAATGTAGGTTTTCTGATCTAGATCATGTCTAATGACTCTTCTTGGTAGTATAAATGTATGCAATGTTATTTTATGTCAATGAATGGATTATCTGTGCTTGAATATCTAGTTTCTATCTTTCTAGAACACTACAATTACCAATCGGGCCCTTAGTCCATGATTTATCATGCCTGTCATTAAGTCTTGGTGCACCGCCTTAGGTTAGACTTTATTTTATTATATTTGTTTCCTTTTCCCTTTCCAAACCCCATTATAGAAGTTGTCTTCTCTAAAAACCCAGAGGTCACTTAGTTTAGCACAAAAGGTTCCCCATAAACTGAGTTTCCCATAAGACACTATTACCTTGTCAAATTTTGGCATCAACAATTACCATCTAATCACTTATTTAGCCACATGTTGAAGCATAGGACAGAGGGAGGGAGGGAGAGAGGGAGTGGTGGGGGTTGCAGGAGACAGAGAGAGAGAGACCCTAGAGTTATCCACTAAACCCTCCCTACTATATTATTTTCAAGGGCATCCTTACCCTAAGAACTAACTACATACCCTATACCAAATGGTATCAAAGTCACATATTCTCATCACTTTAATCTATTGATGAAAATAAACATAGGTTCATATACCTAGGGTTTCCTAATCACATAACTACTTTTCCCTCATAGAAGTGAAATAGAATGAATACTATAAGATGAAAAATGCGAAATAGTTTAAGAACCAATAGTGTAATAGATCACTACTTATCAATACCCATTCAAAAATTATCATTAATTAATAAAGTTTACTGATTAAAAACAAAACTTAAAATTCATAGAAATTATTTAATGCCCCAACATGATTTAGTGAGATGACTCCCAAGAGTGAATAATGCTTAATAATAAGTAGGGGAACCCAACCAAGTTCCTAATTTAGAAAAAAATTCCTAAAGAACTTCCATCCCAGCATTGAGATCTAAAAGTAAGTGTCACCTAATTGCTATTGATAGTTCAACATGAACCTTTGAAAATTCCTCACAAGGTAATCTCATTAACACATAGGCTAGGTTGATTACTTATCAATAAGAAGCAACTATATTATGAACATTTTATATAATTGATCATAGTTCTTATAGAGCCAATATTACCACTAGTTTAAGTAATCACATAGACCTGCTTTGATAATTGAGTTATATTAATTCCTTACAAACCTTTTACAAATTTATCACTAGGTACAAAATGTTGCATTCATTAATACCAAAAATATAATAAATGTTTGATCCCAACATAATGATATTGGTAAATATAAATCTTGACAAGGATGTCATAGAGAATCAAAGGGTATTCATTTATTTAAAATATTTTTAGATAAAATTGACTATAATAATCATATCAATGATATCATCAAAATTAAGACTGCTTACTAGTATGGGGCAAGATACTCAACAAGGTTAATCATCAACCAAAGTCTACAAAATTAATAAATAAAATACTATGATGTTACAATTAGTCCTTTCCACTCATCATTATTCGAAGGATTGTGTCTAAGTGGTATTATTCTAACTTAATTCTAGATTACAAGGGAATCCCATAAGGAAAGAGATTATCTTTAACCTTTTTATATTATGGTTACAAAGCATTAGCACCATCTAATATATTCCACCTTAGATGCTTCAGGTCTTATGTATGCTTCCAAAGCTAAGAATCAAGTTTAACTAGTGCATCATTGTCTACTATGTCTTGTTATCATAAATATTATGGTATACTAAACAATAATAACCTTCTTCAATAAATTTAATTTACATTTAACAAGAGGAACATTCCTACCAAAACATACTGAGCTTGTTGTCCCATTCAATCCATTTCATTTTTAAGCCATATGGTAGATTAATGCAAGACAACCTTAATTCAAAAAGGTAATAGAAGGGATATGCAATCATAAAATACTTGATATTAGGTCCTCAAATACATTTATAATATATATAATGTGCACGATGTACTCTAGGTACCCGTCAAACCCCATACAAACATCAATAATGATCAACCATGCAAAAATATTCTATGAACACTACAATAGTATAAACTTGACTATAACAAGCATATGCAAATATATGTATGAGTTTTTATCAATGATCAATTATTAGGGAAGTGAATATATCTCAATCAGCTAGTGTGGTCACACTTTCACCCTCATTTGAGGTGTTATGAAACTATAAGGAACTCCAATATAATCACACAATATAGGCTAAGAAGATAACTAATCACAATTTGAAATCATTCACGAGAGAGATTTGGTGCATACATTTCTCTTTGTTGAGATCAATGAATAGTTTTTTTATAAAGAAAATGGCGATAGGAAGTGGAACATGTAATTTACATATAAGAATAATCCCTTTCTAATCATGATTTGAAATAACTAATGAGAGTAACTACCCTCGAGTAACTAAATTTTTTAGCAAATCTTAAAAATAACATGAAGACATCTTGACCTCCATGGTCATTATTGATGTTTATATAAGAACAAATACTGACCAAGCTTTGGTCTCCTCAACATATTCTTTGGTCCATAACCAAACAAACTTTTTGGGCTCAACAATAATTCCATGCAATGGAAACGTGGTTTAACTTTTATGCATCAACAAGTTTTTTTATTATAACTATAGATTTAATCTACTTGTATCAATTTATAATTTCCACATTTAGAGGAAAGAAAGACAATTTATTTCAAGAGTAGAGTTAAACTCACACATTTTGCATGGCAGTTTTTAGACCCTTTATTTTGCTAATTCTACGTATAAGAAAGATTAATATCAAGAATTATCTCATTATTTGTTTATGAAAACCATTTTCTTCCATTAAACCTAAGAGAAATCTATTTCTATCAGGATAGATTGAGGAATATTAAAATATTACTTACCTTTTATGGTATTTAAACTCAAAAACTTGGGATTCAGACTCTAAAAATATAACTTTCTACAATATATATTTTGCTCCTGCAACTCCCTTAAGCTATACACAATCACCACAAGCTCCCCCTCTAGAATGCAATAGACTCCAACCACTCAAACTAGCTCTAGAATGCAATAGACTCCAACCACTCAAACTAGTTTAAGCAAGCTATGAAGGTGACAACTATCATCCAGGTATCACAACCTATTGATTGGTAAACATTGCAGCTCAATATTCTTTTCCCATCTACACTAAGAAGAACTTTCCTTCAGACATGAATAAAGATAATGCCCCCCCATGAACTCTACAAGTTTCTTTGTTTTACCATCATTGATAACTAACTACTCCTCCACTTCACTTTCCCTTTTTCTATCTTGGATTAATTTGATATGTCAAATAACTGACTTTGATCTTATTTTTTGTGCCAATATTAAAGGTGGTTTAAAAATGGTTTCCAAAATCACCTTATCGACCTACCCAAGCCACCACAAAACTAAGAAAAGAATCAGTTTAAATATGATTTAAATATAGTTATAGCACATGAAATTCATGACTAATACCACAATGAGAAGGAATATTTTAAGAGTTCAAACTTACATTGCCACATTGTCATGCCAACTCTGCCACCTTTTTCGCTATTCCCAAGTAGCTTAACTGATATAAAGTTTGTCCATTCATAATTGCTATTCTTTCATATGGTAATAAATATAATCTCCATAATCTTTGGGTCAAGCATTTCACCATTACCATGGCTTTAACAATTAATCAAGTGACATTTTAAATGTAGTTTTAATACACTACAAAGTATTAGAAATATTCATGCCACAAAATGGTACCAAAACATAAGGTTGGTGGTTATTAATTCTTGCCTATATATATTGTTGTTATTTGCAATATTACGCATTAAAATAACCAATATCTATTATCACCCATCATACTTCCATTAGCATGTGTACATTTAAATATCGACATGAAATATTAGTGTATAATTTATATAATGCATATATGTTTGTATATAAATGTATTATTCTATTTCCATTAATATGCACATATATATACATGTGACCATATATAAAAAATGTTGATGTATACTCATAGTATATGTATGTAGATATATATACATGTGAACATACATATATCCATATATATGTTCCTTTTTATAACAGATATATTCATATGCATATCTTTATATATTGTACAATAAAATGGTTTCCAATTACCCTAATTTATTTTCAATCCAATTAAAACAAGGATAATAAAATTAAGGAATGACTAGATTTTGCATGACATCAAGATGCAACTGAAAAATCCTAGACACACATTGATTAAATAGATTCAAACACTTGACCTACACCTTGCAAGGTAACTTAGATGGAATTGCTAGTAAGCCCTTAGGCTATACCCTTCTCTTGGGTGATACCCTCCATTTGGAGGGCATGAAAACTATCCCACAATTCACTTAAGAAAACAACAGTTAGCCATTAACTTATACAAGATATTCTTATCATTACATAACTGACAATAATTCATTAAGTGCAAAACCATCATATCACATGGGGATGACCCCGTAGTGTGATGGAAAGTCACAAGCCTTGTTGAAAGGGCAGTCTCATCTTCAAGACTCACCCGCTGCTTGCAGGTACGAAGGATGTTGCACATTGAACGAAGTGGACAAAAGGATGCAGAATGGTGCTCTAGGCTACGTTGGACCCCACGGAAGATCAGAGTTGAGGCTTGGGGTAGAGATTGCCTTGTGGAGGAAAGAGGAGATAAGGCCGTGACGCAAGCAGTGCAGGTGCAAGGCTGGAAGAAGACAAGGAAACAAGGATTCAATGCCAATGGAGGGATAAGGGAGGACACGCACCTAGAGGAAGCAGGCGATGCAGAGGGATAGGATGTAGAGGAACTAAGGAGTAGGTGGGACAAGGTGATCTCCCATGGAGTGATAAGGAGGTGGAAGGAGCTGCGGAGGATGCCCCTCCCATGGAGTGATAAGGAGGTGGAAGAGGCTATGGAGGAGGCCCGAGGTGGGAGAAAAAAATGGCAGGAAGAAGATAGAAGGTTGGATTAAGGGCATGGATCGGAGGAGAAAGGAGGAAAAATAAGGTGATGGAGGAAGAAAGGAGATAGCAAAGGAGCAAAAAGGAGGCTGCAGGAGGATGAAGAAGGAGGTAGAGGAGCAGGTGAAAAATGACACTGCAGAAGAGGCTCAAGGAGGAAGTATAGAGGCAGGACGGTTGGAAGAAGGAGATGAGACGGTGGCTTGGGGTTCAATCTAGGAACATTACACACAGTCGGCTCACCCATTGATGACTGTTGTTGATGGATGCTATGGAAGCCTGACACATAGTGTCTTGGAGAGATCAATGGAAAGAAAATGGGGATGAGGTCCCACAAAGAAATGTGGCCTCACTGGTTCATAGCTCCAGTTAAAAGTGCGTATGTATCAAAAAAAACCCATCATATCACATAAAATTTCTTCATACCATTTAAGTTTCAAAGGTTCATCATGACATATTAGTCATTGTATTTAACATAAGGTAAAAAGTAATTTGTAAATGAAAGGTAGGGTGTAAAATATCTTCACACTTAATGATCATTATAGCCAATGATTCCAAAGTCTCATAACTTATATATACTCAAATAAAAGTTATAATTTTTGTTTTCTAAATCATGCAAGATATGGGGAAATTTATGTTTAATCTCATTGTAATCTTCCCATGTAGCACCATATTCCACATACTAGTCTTCCTAGACCTTGGAATGAATGACCTCATAGTTACATAGGTGGATCCTATACATTTTGAGCACTCTAAGAGGTTCAATCATGATCACCCCAAGGTCTTGTACCTATAGTGCATTCTCGACAATTATATGATTATTGCCTAGTACATATTTCTTAAGATATGATACATAAAAAAATTGTGCATTCTAGCAAGAGCTTGTGGTAGAATAATATTGAAGGAAACTAGGTTGGTTTCTTCATGAAGTGTGAAGTGATCCACATTAAGGAGAAAATTTAGAAGATTTCTAAAATTTAATTATACTCAAGATTCTGATGTTTGAATCTTAACAAAACCTTTTTCTCCTATTGAGAAATGTTTGGGTACACACTTGTCATGAGTAAAAATTTTCTATCATTGGCTTTTTCTAGCCTTTTCTTGATCAACCTAATTTTTTCTTCCATTTTTAATAACATTTCTCAACGAAGGTTATCCTATCTTCTAGCTTATCCCAGCTTATAGGAGTTTGACACTTTCTTCCATATAGTCTTCCACCTTGTATTGTTTTTAATCATAAAATTAGGGGTTAGGGCCTTGATCCCAAACATATTAAAATAAAAAATAGGCCCAAAATCCTAGAAGTTCAACCATAGCACATCCAAAAAATAGGAGGCCGCCAAGCCCAACAAACCAAACCAACTAAAAGTTTAGACATAAGAAAAAAAACAACAAAATAATAGCCTGAAGCAAAAATATAAAAGGAGACTAAAAATGAGGTGGCACATAGGCCAAATAACCGATTAGAAACACAAGCCCCAATAAAGGAAAAAAAAAAATAATCATTTTTACTATTAATCAAATCCCATTCTTTTGTTAATGTTTCTAGCTCCTTGGTCCACAGGTCCTTTGCTTCTCCAACATCTGCATCCTCCTTATCCTCTTCCTCTGATGTTGACATCATTTCCTAACTTTTGCTTGGAAATTCAAGGTGTCAAAGATTTATTTTCCCATATTCTTGTGGGTTATTCCAATTAGTCTCCTAAAGGAATTGTCCAACCTATTTATTTTTCTATGCAAAGATATTACGAAATAATTTTCTTGTTGCATTTTATCGACAATCTCCACTTCCTCCACAAGACTCCCCATTACAATATTATTTACTTCATCATTTTTCTTATTTTCGGCATTCTCTTCCTCTTCCTTAGAATCTTTGACCACCCCCAACTCACTATCATCTTCCTATTCCTCCTCTTCAGAGTTAAAAATATCCTCTTCTAGCTTTTCCCATAGAACCACTCTAGCTCACTCATACTTAAATCTAAAGGCTCTTCCTGAAGAGGGATGTATACCTTGTTTGGTGGATCATCTTCCTCCTTCTTATAGGATAACATTTTTCCTTTTTTGTTATGGCTAGCCAACCTAGCAAATCATCTCTCCCCTTTACTACTACTTGAGTTGTGTACATTCCCATCATCCCCTTCACATAGAATGTTAATACTAGTTTTTTTAACTATTCGCATTTCCTCAAAGGCTTGATTTTTTTATTTAGTTCCCAAGGTTTTGATCAGAGCCTTCTTAGATTGGGTGGGTCAATAGGAAAGGCTATCTTCAATAGAAATATTTTTAGACGTTGAGGTTTTAGCCTTAGGGTTCATCAGTTTTTTAGGAGGGGAAAGCTATTCCTTTTCAATAGGTTTTTCAACAGAAGTATGAAAAGAGGAGGAAACCTCTTTAATTACTACAGAAGATTTATGGTTTCTAATCTTATTCTTCTTACTAGAGCCAGTGTTATCTTTTCATAAACCATGTTGACTATTAAGGGGTTTAATTAAGAGGGGTTTCAATGTATTTTCTGATCTAGGCAAGGGAGTGAGGGTGAAAAACTGGTCATACAACTATTGAATCAACCCCTAGTGAAGGGGCAAGAAAGACCCTTTAACTTAAAATTTACACAATGAATTGAGTAGAAAGTGAGTAGAAAGTAAGGAATATTAATTCTTTCATTCCTTCTTATATGGTTTAGAAAAGGAAAGTGATAACCATGAAATGTGGTATACTTACTCTCTAAGGTAAAGTATTTCATTGTATGAATGATTACCAGGCTGAAAGGAGCTAGGAGTTTCTCTCTATCATAACTATTCTAACAACACTTCAAATTTTCTTCTCCCTCGAAGAAGCTAACAATAAATCACTAGTAATTACCGTTGCTGACCTTCAGAACCTCGAGACCTCGACACTCCAGCTTTGTGGCTTCTGCAATAAGTTTTGGGGTGGCCAAAAACCTAACACTACAAATTTTAACATTGTTCGCCTGCCATGAGTTATAAATTTTTTAAGTCAAATCATCATAGTATCCCTTCATCACGGGGTAAAAAGGACCCATAACCGCTTTCTCAAATAAATTCCAAAGGTCCACATTTTGTCTATGTGGGACACATGATAGTGACTCAAACCGTTTTCTTAGTCTCCCCATATTCGCTCTACAACTTTATTTTAGGAATATAGAGGCAACGACCTCAACCCCACTCTTATTAGAACATTCCCACCAAAAACAAGAATAGTTTTTCTCTTTCTGACACTGGTGTAGATAATACAAGCCCTCGCATCCCAAATAAACTTTCATTCTTGATCTAGAAAGCATGACTCATAATGATTAGTATAATTGGACTCAAGATTAACTGAATCTTAGGCCAACCCAAACTACAAATAGGACATGACCCTTGGTTCGTGCGAAGTGGCCTCCCTTCAAGCCAATTAAAAAGGTGAAATTATTTCGAGTCACCGCTAAGGGTTTTGAGAGTATGCCACCTATCTATAGCTTTCATAAAATTCTTGCGGTTGGCCTCGTTATACTTACGTTGAGAGTCGATGATGACAAAATCAGTTTTTATCTTATGATTATCCTTGGAATTAGTCAGATCAACTCCCTTTCCTTCTTTAATGTACGTGCGAGCTGGGAATACTATTCCTGATATAAATATTATTTATGTCCTTTGGATTTTCAACAGTCTCTTTCATAAATATTGACCTCCACCAAGTACCTAATTATAAAATAAAGGTAAAGTCTTTTCAAACTTGTCATCCCTGTCCATCTCGTTATTTTAAAAATTAAATTATGCGAAAAACAAAAGTGCCACATGGCCAATGGTATTGAATTGATGAATTAGGGAGGGGCCACCCATTCGAGTTGCATTCCCTTTCTTTTTTTGGCACCAATTCTTAGAGGCCGAAAATTTAAATTTAAAAAACGGGCACAAGGAGACAACCTTGCTAGAGAAGGCCTCTAGAGCTTCAACTCCTAATAACATACTAGCCGTTACGACCATTATTCATTTGAAAGTGGGACTTCGAATAGTCAATTTGAATTCTATCTTCAGAAACACAATCTTTAACTTTTTGAGGGATATTCTCAATACTCCAACTGTTACAATGAGAATAGGATAATCCAATGTTTGAAGTAGCATCGGTTACTTTCTTCTCCTCTCTGAGGATATGTTTCACTCAAATATGGTCCAAAGAATTGATTATCCTTTTAGATTCCTTAATCAAAATTTTAATCTTCCAAGGGGTTCCACATTACCTTTTAGGGCTTCTATGATTAACTTGGAGTCCCCTTCTAGAATCAAGAATTGATAACCATACTTCTTATCCCTTTTCAAACCCCATCAAATAGTTGTAGCTTTATCCTCATTACTTGTAGCGATACCCAACCCTTTTGCATAAACTTCCATAACTCTTCCTTTGCTATCTCTGAAGAGACCACCCACAACAACCATCCTAGGGTTACCCTTTGAAAAACCATTGAATTTTAGCTTATTCTATCCCTTAGGGGGTGTCCATATAGTCAACCTTTTACTTAAAATATTTTTCCAGTTTATCTTAGAAAAATCTTGCTTAATTCCCCAAAGTCTTTTTATTCTCAAATATTTGTATGTTGACATACTTTTAGAAGATCTAAAGCAATTTGAGTTGATGTTGTCCTTTATTTTCTACTTCATACAACTAAAGACTTCCAAACTACTTATTTTTTTTGTTTTGTAAACACCTTATTATTTATTTCTTTCCAAAAATTTCAAACATCAAAGGGTGGAACCTACTTCAATAGGTCATCCAATACCTAGTTTACTCTCTCCAATACCTAGGGCAGAACCTACTCCCACTAGTATTGTTGATCAATGCAATACATTCTCAATAGGTCTTCCAATGCCTAGTTTACTCTCTCCTTCTGACCATTTATTTTTAGATGATATGTTGAACTTATGTCTAATTGAATTCCAAGTGAGGAGAATAAGGTTTACCAAAACCTTGAAGTCATGTGAGCATCCCTATCTGAGATGATCTTCTTAGGAAAACCATGCAACCTAAACACTTCTTGCACAAAATTATGGGTTATGACTAGTGCTCCATTTATCAAATAACTAGGTAGGAAATGGGATACCTTGATGAGTCTTTCCACTACTGTTAAAATTGCATTGTGCCTATTCTTAGACATAGAAAAACCTTGCACAAAATCCATGTTGATAATCTACTATTTCCATTCCAGAATCTCATGAGGGTATAAAAGTCATGTTGGATGATGATGTTCTACTTTCACCCTTTGACATTATAGACACTTTTGTACATACCTTGCACCATCTCTCTTCATTCCTCTCCAAAAATACAATGGCTTCACATAAGCTAGAAGCTTTATCACTCCTATATATCTTTAGTATGGTGTGGAATGAACCCCTTTCCATACCATATTCCTTAACTCCCCTAAGTTGGGAATGTTGGCAAGAGACATTGCACATGACATTTGGTCTTGTCACTGATGGAAACCCTAGTTAGTAATTTGATTTGCATGTCATGATTTGATCATACTGGAAGTCAGATTGAAGATGAGTGCTTAACTGCCAAGTTAGAAAAAAGCATTTGATAGAATTGTGGTCATTGATTCGTATGCAATTTTCTGTTATATTTTTGAGTTGTGGATCTCAAGGAAGGTTGTCTGTTAAATGA
The DNA here is from genome assembly GCA_007258455.2 of Sequoia sempervirens. Taxonomy (NCBI): domain Eukaryota; kingdom Viridiplantae; phylum Streptophyta; class Pinopsida; order Cupressales; family Cupressaceae; genus Sequoia; species Sequoia sempervirens. The sequence continues at coordinate 317,878,396 of VDFB02058242.1, read as the reverse complement.
TCTTTATTATCTTTGAATCTTAGTGCCTTGTATCAATTTGTGTGCAAGTTGGAAGATCTAGTTAATTAATTTTATGTTTAAAAGTGTATGAAGGCTGACTAAATCAATGTAGCATGTTGTAGAAGTTTGAAGAGTAATTTTTTAAGTGTTTTTGTGTTCGAGCATGTTAATTTGGGTCCTCACTATGTTGTGTCTAACTTTGGTGGGTGGACATTGGAAATTATTCATGATTTGAGCTGACAGTTTGTAAATATTTTCTTATTTTGTTGAAGCTGACATGAAGCAATTAAATCTTTAGTAGTGGATATATATAAGTGATCGATTATATCATTTTGATGTATATACAAAGTGTGTTGATGTGTGTTGCGAATATCAAAAGGATTGTAAGGAGATTATGCACAGTTTCACTTGTGCATAAAAGCATTTGTGATGTGAGTTAGAGTGGAACATAGTAGAAGAGTAAAATCAGACAGAAGGTCAAGAATTTGATCTATGAGCTTAACCGGAACTATTCTCAAGCATTAGTAGATGCTATTTCATAGTTCACCACTCCAGTTGTCTTTTGACATTGATTGTAAGGTAGTGAGCCTTTCTGTTTTTGAGAAGTGAGCTCTAGACAATGTGCCTCAATGCAAGTGCATTCCCATTTTGTAAACAGTCATTTTGAGTATACTCAGATCATGTTGTGGATTGACCTCCACTGTGGTTTTTCCCCTAACAGGGTTTCCATTTAAAATCTCAATGTGTTATGGTGTTGTGGTTGCTTGTCTTATGTTCATGCATCTTACTTTTGATCGAATGTTATAAGTGCTTTAAAAATTAGATTAATAAAGTTAAAAATTGTAGAACACTGATTCACCCCCCCTCTTAGTGTTCCTTGATTCCAACAATTGGTATCAAAGCCTAGTTCCTCAGAAGAAGTTTAACAGCTTGGGGAAGATCTTGGAAACTGATTCAATGGATTCTAGCAGTCATCAACAACAAATTTTGGTGGCCCTAGATGATTTTGGTCAATCAAAATCTAAATTCTAAGATTTGAAAGAAAATCTCATGAATGCAAAGAAATTCATCCAATCATTGAAAGAAAAAATTAATAAGTCCTAGGGGAAGAGAAGGGAACTCTATGATCAGATCAAGTAGAAAGAGAGTAAAAGAATTGAAGATGAGCAACTGAGTGAAGCCCTAAAGGATAAGATAGAAGAATGTGAATTTTTTTCCAAAGATAATACAGTTCTAAATCATGAGATGGAATCTATTATGATGAGGATGACTAAGGAGAATGAAGAAAAAAAGAAGAATGAAGAAGAACTTGCTCAATCCTTGAAAGAGAAATTTGAAGAATGTAGCTGAATTACTAATGGATTCAATCATTTGGAGCTTGAATTGGAAAAATCTAGAAATAATGAAGAAGAGCTTGAAAAGTAGATTGTTGATCTTAGAGATGAACTTGCTACTGCAATTGAATTCAAGGAGAAGTTCAAGAATAGGTCAACCAAGCTTGATGAAATGGTTAAAAATTAGAGGATTGAAGATGACAAGTGAGGCCTTGGATATGAGAAAGGAGAAAGTTATAGATCTAGACAAAGGAGATTTAGGTAAGGAAATCAGATGAACAAAGCTGGAAGGTATCCAGTAAGATAACCTAATGCTCAAAGATTCAATGCTTACTACTTTTTCTGCAATAAATTTTTTCATATGGCTACTCAATGTAGAAGTAGAATGAATCCAAATGGTCCATCATTCTCAAGTCAGTGTTTCAATTGCAATAAGTATGGTCATAAGTCAAATGAATGTATATATATGATGATTTTTTTTCAATGGAAATGTTAGATGTTATACATGCAATAGATTTGGCCATATTGCTAACCAATGTAGAAAATCAATGGAACAACTAGTTTGAACAAAGAAATGTGGTGTACTAAAATTGCAACAAGTCTAGTTACATTGCTAGATTTTACAAAAGTGGTTTAGTAAATCAAAGGAGAAACATGCAAAAGGATGAAAAGGGAAAAGGAAAGTTATCACAGATGAGATTAGGAAGCAAATGAAGAAGATATGGGTGAAGAAGAGTCCCTTTGATGCAGGGAATAGTTTAGCACTAGAACCAGCTTTTGGTAATTTCTCTGGGAATTAGTTTAAGGCCTCTGGCCTAGGGGGAGTTCTCAAGAAAATTCTTCAAATCCCCTATTGGTAGTTGGTGCCGAGATATGGATGAGTCACGATGATTTTTGCTGAAATCACATATTTTAGAAAATATAATGATTTAAGAAAGCCTTGAAAGTTGCATTTAAAGAATTCAATTGAAATTTTGACCAAACTACCTTAAAATCAAACCCCCTTGGATAGAAACCCGCTAGTTTTAAACCATGCCTATAATGGAGTCTCCTTTACTCCTATCAAAATGCTGATAAAAACCACTTTTGATTTACCTTTTGGGGGATCAAATGAATTCATTTAAAATTTATATTTTGTAAGTATGTAGTCCTTATTATAAGCTTCCCAAAAGTATAATTTTAAATATATTTAATTTGATTATTATATTTATTTTTTATTTCTTGTGAATGTAGTTTTCACGAAACCAAGCTCTCATATGCACATGTGGAAAAACAGCAAATTATTAAAAAAATTTAAATATTAGTGCACTAGATATTGAAGTCCTTGATCCAACAAAGAAAAAAAAATTGAATTTCAATACATACAAAAAAAAAGTTACCGTTATCTACGGTTGCACTATATGCGAATTATGGTGGTTTGAATTCAAAAATTGATTAAGAAAAATTTTTCAATAACTATCTAACCAAGTGGAAGCACTGAATATTAGAGTTTCAAATCAAAATTTGAAAGAATTAAATTTTATCCTTCATGTAAAAAAGTTATCGTTATCACGATTGGCGTCACTTTTTTTAAAATGTCATTTTCTGAAAAAACTAGTTTTAGGGAGATGGAAAAATAAGTGCAATCTAATTCCAAAATTTTTGAAAAAATATTTTAGAATCTATAGAAATTTTTTATGAGAGCTCTAGTTTTCATCATCTTCAAAATTCCCTCATGGTTTGATTTGCTATAGGTGCCCCAGAAAGTGAAAATTTAGTTAAAAAAATATTTGGTTCAAGTTTGGCCAAAATTGTAAACCACTATTATGGGTTCACCAATCTATAGATGTTGTTGAAACAATTAGAGAGATTATTTATGTAGAGTTGGAGGTCAACAGGAAAGTATCTTTCATAGAGTATGGAAATAGGTATCTAGATGAGTTAGGGAAAAATAATTTATTACAACAAAAGTTAGGTGTACGAATTATAAAAGGTCATTTGTATTCTTCATTTATCACTTTTCATTTTGAAATGAAGAAGTTTGGAGAGCTCTGAAGCAAACTTTGGTGAAGTTTGGCGAAGATTCAAGTGTGAAGGTGATTTGACAATCAAACCTTAATCTAGTGAAAATGTATTTATTAGGGAATCTTGTGAACTTGTGAAATCATGAAAATGGTTGCTTCATTGGTAGTTGATATCAAGGATAGACCCCATTCAAAATTCAAGTGGAATCCTTTCAAATCTATTGAGAAAGAACCCTTAGGTGCATTTTTGTCCATTTCGTATGGCATCTTGCTTATTGAAGACATTAGGGCATACATTCATGTAGATATTGAGGAGTTATGGAGCTCATAGTTTTTGAACTTGTACTCCATTCACATTATGGGAGAGGATTTCTATGTTAAGCCCGAATTCAAAACCTTAGAGGAGAAGAAATTCATGCAAGTTGTAAAATTTCCCATGTTCGATGAAAGTGAATGGGTACGTTATATTTTGAGCTGAGTTCATGCTGAATTTATGTGGTTGAGTCAACCTTTTAAGATTACAAAAGAAGCCATAAGTGTTATTACCAATTTAAATTCCTTCGGTGAGTTGTCAATCTTGAAGTCCATGAAGAATCAGATAGTTACTAATGCAACTAGTTCAGTGTTTGATAAAAGAGCTATGACAATTGATGATATTATTGAAGTGGATGTCAAATTTGCATCCATGGTCATTGGTTACAAGATCTATCATTCCATCTAGGATAATTTTGTATCCAATACACTTATCTATGCAGCATATCAGATGGTGAAGGAGAATGCAAAGTATGATCTATGTGAGCTACTCCAAAGCCAACTAATGGAGAATCTTGGTAAGATCAAGAAAGATAAGAAGATTTCCTTTAAGTATGGTAATCTATTGTTGTGTTTATTCTTCTACTTTATGAATGAAGTTCTGGGAGTTGGAAAAGTGCAGTGGCAAGGTGATAAGCCTATAGCTATTTAGATTAGAGACATGGTATACATTGGTGATAGTAGAACTAGGAAAACTACAATTTGGGGTTATTTAAAGAACCTTCAGAATGAAATACAAGCCAAGGAAAGGATACCTACTTCTATTATGGAGAATTATAAGAACACAATTTTCTTTATGGTTGACATTTATCAATGCTTGGTGGAAGATGCAGATCCTAGAATGGTTTGGATTATTCTAGTGGGATATGAAGTTGAGGAGAACATCTTGGAACTATATGGACAACATTTATTTAGTAAATCTCAGGATCAAACTGAAGAGAGGTTTGGAACCTATGAAGAAAAAGATATGCAAGTACATGAACAATTGAAAAACCTATGATAGTTCGAAAGGTAAGGAAGGAAGTTGAAGCCTTTGTAGAGAGCCTGGGTATATTTGTTGAAGCAGTGAAAGAAGCTAGAAGAAAGAGATATCAAGTTGAAGGAGAGCCAACTAGAATTGAATCTATAGGTCTAGCAACATCCTTTTCCTGAACTAGATCCACTAGGATCTCTACTCTCTCATTTGGTCTTGAAGTCAAGTCTGGTGAAAGCTCAAGCCAAATCATCTAGTAGAGAAGGAAAGAGGAAGAAAGAAAAGAGTACAAGATTTTCTATTGTTGCTTCTAAAGATGAAGAGATTGAATCTGATGAAGAGATAAGAGAAATCAAGCAAAAGGGCACAAAGGAAATAAAAGTCTCTAAGGACAATCCATCTAGTGAAGAGAAAGGAAAGAAAAAGATGAAAATAGATAAATTAGGTATGTTTATAGAAGAAGTGGAGAAAGCATTGATTAAAGATAGTAATATTAGGCCTCTTTGTGAGTGGTATGACAACTTTGATAGTGCCAGTCAAAGAGTTCTTGAGGAGGCTTCAATAAAATACTTGAATAATTTCAATATGACTCTTATTGAAATAATGTCCGAGTTACCCAAAGGTCTACATGAAGTTTTAGAAATGAGAAGAGTGAGTGCAAGGACATAAGAAGAGAAACTGAGAGAACAAATACTTGTTGATCTATGCCCATGATGTCATTAGAATAGATGAAGAATATTCTATATGAAGCTAAAAGGGATTTTAAGAGAAAAAAAAGGGTGAACAAGCTAATGATTGGACAGACTAAAGAGGTGGAAAAGGATACTAAGAAAATTCTTAAGGAAATTTTGTTAAAGAACAGATACAATGTTGTCTTTGAAGAAGTGCATGTTGAAGATGTTTCATCTAATCCAATAAATGAAGAAGGAAAATAAGATACATTTGAGGATACTCTGAATCCTCTAGATATACATGATGCTAAAATTCCTATGGAGACTGAAACTCCTAAAGTTTTTTCAGTTGAAGAAGAAGAAATTCCTGAAGCCATGAAAGAATTAGTGACTGAAGAGAAGAAGTATGAAGTGAAGGAGATTCCTGTGGAAGCAAGAGACACTGCTAAGGTAGTGAAGGGGTTTTTAGAAGAGAAAAAATAATAGTTCAATCTTGAATTGATTAGAGGTCCTATTAGCTTGGCTACTTTATCTCCCATTGAGAAACTGGAAGTTGCATCATTTTCCCAGGCTAAGGAAAGGGAGGAGATTTTGAGATATCATATCTAGTGAGTTTTAGAAACTTGCATCCAGTATTATGGAGAAGATTATGCCTTCATATGTCAAGGATTCATCCGATTCTCCTTCTGATCAATTGGAGAAGCTTGTTAATTGTGTAAGTACTCACTTTGGGTCACTTGATAAGTCAGCTATGGATAAGGTTCAGAAGGAGTTTGATGTTAAAAGGTTTAGTAGGTTGAAAGTGATGATAGCTAATGATAAATCTATGTTAGCTACTTGTGTAAATACTATTCAAAGTACTTTGTCTGAAGGTGGTAACATTTATAAGTCATGTTTATCTTTATCTAAGTTTACTGAGGATATTGAAAAGAAAAGGAAAGAATGTGAGAAACAGTTAGCAGATATCACTCAAATATTTGATCCTCTAACTATTTATGTTGGAAATCAAGAAGGTCATGTTATATCCTTTCTTGACAAGATTAAAAGCCTAAAGCATGAAGAAGGAAAAATTATTAACAAGGTTTGTGAGCTCAGAGGACTAATTGGTCCTAAGATGGAAACAATGCTTAGTGCTTTGAAGGAAGCACAATATGCTATGGTAGTCAGTGATCCAATGAACCTTAAATCTGTAGAGATGCAATATTATCTATTTTGTGGTCATGTGACTATCTTGGAGAGTCTCAAGAAGGGTTGGGACTCTAGTTTGAGCTTATTGAAGACCAATTTTGTAGATATTTTCAAGTTTGTGTAAGTTGTAGAATCAAGTCTGTACATATGCAGTTTGAAGTTTTTTGGTTTTTGGTATGTGGATTCCCCATATTTTCCATTGATGTCAAAGAGGGAGAGTGGGATAGTGAAAAATGACTTAATCATCTTAGGGAGAGTTGTGTTTTTGAAGCTTTGGAGGTTTGCAGTGTAATTCATGTTGGCACTGATTCGACACTTAGTCATTTTTCACTAAGTGTTGCCATCAATGCCAAAGGGGTAGATTGTTGGAAATAGACACTACACATGTCATTTGGTGTTATCATTGATGGAAACCCTAGTCAGTGATTTGATTCGAACACCATCATTTGATCATATTCAAAGTTAGATTGAAGATTAGTGCTTAACTATCAAGTTAGAATAGAGCATCTGACAAAATTGTGTTCATCAATTCGCATGCAATTTTCTATTATATTATTGAGTTTTGAATCATAGGGAAGGTTGTTTGGTATATGATCTTTGTTATCTTTGAATCTTAGTGCCTTGTATCAATTTGTGTGCAAGTTAGAAGATCCAGTTAATTAATTTTGTGTTTAGCAGTGCATGAAGGCCAACTAAATGAATGTAGCATGTCGTGGATGTTTGAGGAGTAATTTTTTAAGTGTTTTTGTGTTTGAGCATGCTAATTTGGGTCCTCACTATGTTGTGGGCAACTTTGGTGGGTGCACATTGGAAATTATTCATGATTTGAGCTAACAGTTTGTAAATATTTTCTTATTTTGTTGAAGCCAACATGAAGTGATTAAATCATTAGTATCGAATATATATAATTGATCGATTATATCATTTTGATATATATAAAAAGTGTGTTGATGTGTGTTGCAAATATCAGAAGGATTGTAAGGTGATTATGCACAGTTTCACTTGTGCATAAAAGGATTTGTGATGTGAGTTAGAGTAGAATAGAGTAGAAGAGAAGAATTAGATAAAAGGTCAAGAATATGATCTATGAGCTTAACTAGAACTATTCTCTGGCATTAGTAGATGCTATTTCATAGTTCACCACTATAGTTGTCTTTTGACATTGATTGTAACGCAATGACCCTTTCTAGTTTGAACAGTGAGCTCTAGGCAGTGTGCTTGAATGCAAGTGCATTCCCATTTTGTAAAAAATCATTTTGAGTATACTCAGATCATATTGTGGATTGACCTCCACTGTGGTTTTTACCCTAATAGGGTGTCCACATAAAAAATCCTTGTGTTATGGTGTTGTGTTTTCTTGTCTTATGTTCATGCATCTTACTTTTGATTGAATGTTATAAGTTCTTTAAAGGCCAGATTAATAAACTTAAAATTTGAAAAACATTGATTCACGCCCACCTCTCAATGTTCCTTGATTCCAATAGGGAACATACATCCTTCCTCTAAATATCAATAGACCATCTAGCTTAAATTAAAACACATCATACCTTGGATCTTGAGGGTTTTCTATGAGATATTTTTTGACCTTCTCATACTACTCATTTCCCCTATAATTTTGTAACATTTGAATTTTAAAATTAATTTGAACAAAGATCATCAAGGAGATATGCCTCCTTCTACTTAGGGAATCCATGACTCAATTTTCCTTACCCTCTATGTAATTTATATTGAATTAATAATCTGATATTAGTTCTAACCATCTCCTTCTAAAAGATTTTAAATGAGGCTTGATAAATAAGTATTTAAGATCTTGATGGTCCAATTTTAGCTTAAAAGGTTTCCCAAGCAGATAATGCTTCCACATTTGGAATGCATTCATAATCTTTTCCAACTCAAGATCATGTGGAGCATAGTTTTTCTCATTTGTTTTCAAATTTTTGGATTCATAGGCAATAACCCACCCTTCCTAAATAAGTACACCACCTATTCCCCCTCTTAAGGCATTGGTGATGACAACAAATTGAACTTCTAGGTGAGGTACATTCAAAATTGTTGCCGAAGTTAACTTTTCTTTTAATAGGTTAAATACCTCTTGACATTTCATTGACCACTCAAACCTTTTCCCTTTTCATTGCAAAGAAGTGATGGTATGGAAAATTATTGAGAAATTGTCCATGAGATTTCTATAATATCCTAGCAATCCCATAAAATTGTAGACTTCGTATACCATTTTTTGTGTTGGCCAATCTACAACAATTTTAATCTTTGTAGGATCCACTACAATTCTATCAACTGAGATTATAAGACCTAAATATTGTACTTCCTTCTAAAATAAAGCACACTTGAAAATATTTCCACAAGTCTTATGTTCCCTCAATGGTTGAAGAAAAATCTACAAATGTTGAAGGTGCTCTTCCTCATTCATTGAATATATCAAAATTTTATCAAGAAAAAAAAGAACAAACTTATCCAAACAATCTATGGGTAAAAGAAAAACCTTGTGTCACCCTTTTGGCCAAATAAATGGTTTCGAGAGAACCATTTTTGGCTAGATGATATTTGGCTAAGTGGATTTCAGCCGAAACCATGTGGTGTCGACATGGCATGTATATTTTCGGCCGAAAAGGTTTCGGCGGAAAGGTGCTAAGTCGAATACGATTGGCAAAAAAATGAAAAAAGTGAGTGTATCTAGTATTTATAACTTGGAAATATGAAGACATTTTCAGCTGGACATTATTCAACCAAATCAAATTTTGTCGAATCCATCCACATGGTAGGTGACATGGCAGAAAAGTCACCATTTTCTAAAATTTCTAGAAATTTTCAACTTCTACTAAATATTTCTTCAATCAAAATTATTTAAAAAATAAAAATAAAAATACCCTTTTGTAGAGCTGATAGTGCTGAATCCAAATATATATATATATATATATATTTCGATTAATTTTAGTATATAAATATTTTAAAATATTGCAAGTAGGTTGTTCAAAGTCATAAAGAGGCTTAGTTGAAATTAAGTAAAAAATAGTAAATCATCATAAAAAAAACTACAAAATATATGATTCCCTAGAGGAGAGAATCCTCTTGAAAGGTTTATATTTTTGTTTTTGAAAATGAAAAAAAAAACAAACAATAGTCGACGTCAACTGAAAACTATCAAATTAGGGTTAGTTTGACTTTAAAATGTTAGTATGAGAAAAATATATATCAAAATTTCATTTTTTTTTCCATGCCCTAGAGTTTGAAGTCAGCTATCTAGGGAAAAAAAAATTAGGAGAAAATGATTTTTTTTTCTATATGTTTCTTGACATCAACTGAACATCACTTTTTCTTGAAATCTTCAACATAACCAAATCTACTTTTAAATTGATAAAAATATAACAAATTTTTATTTTAAAAACATTTAATTTTTTTGAAAAATTACAAGAATAAACTTCAACAAAAGTTCTACATTTTATTTTTTTACATCATTTTGAAATTCAAAACATAAATGCAAATTTTATGTGGTTGAAGTTGAGAACTTTTTCTCATGTTGGCCGATTCCTTTATAAAGTGTGACACAGGTTTGTACTTTTACCCCTATGAATATGCTACTCATCAAGCCTATGAATGTTGTAGGTACATTTTTCAGCCAAAATGGGAGAATTATGTACTCATAATTCCCATATCTTGTTTTGATGGTTGTTTTATCATGGATATCCTCATCTTTGATCCTCAATTGATAGTATCTGGATCACAAGTTGATCTTAGCCAAAATGGCTACCCCATGTATTTGATCAAAACTATCATCAATATGTTGCAATGGATACTTATTCTTGATCGTTTCTTTATTGATAATATGATAATCTATTCACAAGCGTAGTGTTCTATCTTTATTCTTGAAAAAAATTATAGGCACTCCCCAAGGGACGAAACACTGGGTCTAATCAAATGATTTTCTAGTAGCTCCTGCAATTGAACTTTCAATTCCAACAACTATATTGTGGTCATCTAGTAAGGAGCTTTGGAAATAGGCTCTCATCCCAAAGTTATATCAACGGAGAAATTGAAGGCTCTCTTAGGAGGTAATCTAGGAAATTTGTCTAGAAATACATCCACAAAGTTCTTAAGAAATGGGCACTTCTCCATGTCTGATCTTTCTTGATCCATGTATTCTACACCTCCCACTCCTAGTTTTTGGGACTCATAAAACACAAAATCATCTTTGAAGATGAACTCTCTATTATTCTTTGGTTTCTCTAATTCTCCTATTTTAATTGCAATGATCCAAAATCCTTTTCGCTTAGCCCTTTTTAATTAGATGATTGAAATTTTCCTTATCTTGACCTCTTTGAATTATCCTTGTAGGAATAATTTTTTTCCTATGAAATATATAAATTCTACTATCTTGGAAAAATAATCCACCTTAGCCCTATTTCTCCATAACCAATTTATCCCTAGGATGATATCATAGGACCCTAATGAGGCTACATACATATTTACTTTTGTTGAAAATTTTGGTAAATCAATGTTATCCTCAAATAGGCACTACTCTACTTGAATAGTTTACATATTCAACTGACCATGAATTTTTCATACACCCAAATTTTATAGATATTATATCTAATATCTTAGGTGAAACAAAACATTTTGTGGCACCAAAATTAATCAAAAATATAATGGGTACACCAAATTAAATACTTGGAGTCTCAGTGAGAGTAATCTGATACTTCACCTGACAGTTGTCTAAGGTTGCATGGATCTATTGTTGGAAGGCCCTATTGAGATGGAAAGAGGTTTAATTGAGGTTGTGACCCTTGTGCCTTATTAGGCCACTCATTTGTATAGTGATCACTATGATATGAAAAACATCCCCTAGGATGAACTTGTCTTTTTGTAGGCTCTCCTAAGTTATCACCATTCCTCTTGGGATTATTATTACCATTCTTCCTATCCCCCTAGACTCATTTTAATTACCATGAAAACCCTTTTTAACCCTCTTATTATATTCCTTATTTCCTTTACTTTTCTCGAAAGGATAGGAAGATTCAGACTAGTTATATTTATGATTTCTTTCCATGTAGGAAGGCATGGATTCAAGCCTTTGCTCCTATTTGATAGCCTTCTCATAAACTTAGTCCATTGTAGTGGGACCATGCACATCAACCTCTCCACCAATCTAGGAATTTAGCCCCATGATAAAATTTATTATTCTAAACCTCTCACCTTTTTGATACTGAGGGACATTTTTGAGGAGATGTGTGAATTTTTCCCAATATTCATTCATTGAAGAATCTCCCTAGCTTAAATTCTGAAAGTCCATAAGTTTTTGATCAAAGTAGAGTTGTGGCAACCATATTTACCTACAAATGGCCATGAACTCATCCTAGTTAGTTTCATGGAACTCAAGCCTAGTTTTATTTTCTTACTCATCCACCAAGTGTATGCTTCTCCAAATACCTAATAGGCTCCCTAGACTGCCTTAGTCACCTTTGAGTGATTTATGATCTCAAAATATTTCTCATTTTTGTGAGCCATGCCTTTGTGACATCTCCACTCACTATACAATCAAAATTTTGTGGCATAACTTTCTTCATGTTCCTTGATAGTTCCATGGCCTATTGGCTTCTCTTAACCTCATCTGACCTTGTTTTGGACTTATTTTCTCCTCACCCACTTTGAGTGGTGTGTTCTTCTTGAATTTCATCCTTGTCCTCAAGGGTTGTCTCTTTTTTGGGTCTTCTCTGACCCCTAACCTCTTCTTTGAGGTTTCTAATTCTTTTCCTTGATTCACAAAGCATCACAAGGATTCAAACAAGTTTTGAATCTGAACTACCGAAAGGTTTCCCTACCTGGTGGCTTCCTTCTAAATCAGTTATGGGTTGAACCTTTTGAAAATTCTACTTCACCTTAAGTTTCTAATTTAAACATTTCAATTAGTTTCCTAATTATTGCATTCATTTATACATATTTCAATGGTTTGCATACATTCCATTTTTAAGAAAAAGAGAGATTTGACACAAGGGTATGTGCAGGATCATGGTATGCCAAAAAGTGGCAATATTTGTAGGGTATGTGGCTGACGACTTTTTTTTCACCCAAAATTAATGAAACGAAAAGGGTTTTTAGAGGAGATTCTCAGCTTTCCAAAAATATAAATTATGATTTAATTTGAATTTAATAAATAATTATTATTCATTTTCTATTAGAATTATGACTAAAGTCCTGATCGATAGGCTTGATTGAAAAACATCTATAACTTTCAAAAGGTATCATATTTTTTGAATCCAAAACATGCGTCACATTCTATGCTTCACATACTATAGGATTAAAAAAAGAAAAATTAAATTTCATGAATTTTGACCAAGTTAAGGTGGTCAGACAGACGAGTTTTTATATTTTCAAAAGTTGTAATAAAAAATCATAATTAATTATTTACTTTGGAAAAAAATTACAAAAAAATATGCATCACATCCCATGAGTCCTCTACTTATATCTAAAATATTATAAAAATATATTATCATTTTATTGTGGTTAGGTGGTTAGATAGACACCTACTCTTATTTTTCCCTGAAATTTAAGTACTACCGCATTGAAATTTCAAATTTTCACCAAATAGATTTTATTTATTTTAAATAAACCTAGTATTTTAGAAACTACATTCAATTTTCTACAAATTCTATTCTTACATATTTTTGAAATAATATAGATAACTTATTCAAATATTTACGTCAAGTTGCCTAACACTGATTTTTCTGATTTTTTTGCCACTTAAGGGCCTATTTGGCATACCATGATCCTGCACATGCCCACAAATTTTCAAAATTTCTTTTATTATAACATAAATAGATTACACAAAACATCCTTATTTATTTCAAGGTTAAAATTTAATGACTGCTTATCCTTAACACAAGGGGTATGAGTTTTGAATTCCTCCTTGTGTCGTACAAAAAAGTACCCTATGCTTGACATGAGATTAAATGGACTTAATTAGGCCTTGATTCGGGTGTTGTGAGGCATCTTATGCATCCACACTAAGTCTTGGACCTTTGTAAACTAAATAAAATATGAATAACGATGTCTTGTGAAGGTGTTGTGAAGTGTTGTAAGTCCTATTTTGAAGTGTTGTAAAGTCTTGTAACAAGCTTTCATGCTTTTCTAGGCATAACTTCATTATTTATCCATTTCTCGTGCTTTATTTGGTCCCTTTATGACCTCATATGCTTAATTAAGTGTATTTTTGAATAATATCCTGACAAAAAACATTAAATACAACACATTTCTTTACACATATTTTTAGGTCCTAGGTGGGACCCATTCACCACGGATGGGGAATGAGTCCCCCTTGGTGCCAAATTCAAAATATTTTAAATTTCCTTTTGGGTTTTTATTCAAAATCACTTGATGTTGCCCTATGATGAGGTATGAATGGGTTACTAAGGTACAAGATTGTATAAATAAGTGATTTTCACATCTCATATCTTCTATTCTCTTAATCTCTCATTCATCTCCTAATCTCATCATATATCTTCTCAAGCAAGCTAGGGCTTTCTCATTGCAAGTCATTAATTTAGCTTCCTAAGACATCCAAGGGAAGTTTCTACATGTTTTTTTGCATACTTTCAAGATATATTATCATGGAAAGGTGATCTATTCCATTGTTACATGTTTCATTCTATTATTTTAAAATTTTGGTTTAATTACCTAAAAGGGGTTTGACCAAGGCAAACCCCCATGCCCTGACAATCAACATTTATTCTTCTCTTCTTGTGTGTTGGCATATTCAAGACCCTTGGAAGCTTGGAAATCATCTTAGATCAAGTTGAAAGGTTGCTAAATCCCTCTCTACATTCAACAAGTCAATGAATCAACAAAATCTCATTTTCAAGTCCGTAAATTAGAGTTTCAAAAGTTGACACCTGTAGAAGTCTAAAGTGTGGATTAGAAGCTCCAAAATCCACTCTTGAATATTTAGAAGTTCAAAAGTGGACTCATTCTCTATGGGTGGTGAATGAGTCCCACTTCTACATTTTCTAATCACACCCTTTTGACAGAAACAGATTCCCGACTCAATTTACCAAAACTACGACTGATTTGCCCAACATGGTGAATGAGTCCCTCTAGTCTTGAAAACATCATCAACAACATTTCAAAAGAAATTTCTAGTCTTCTTGAACATTCCAAGTGCACTCTTTTAGTCTAATTCATTTTTGTTACAGTTTTCCATCCATTTGTAGGGGATTTTGCATTACACAATGTGTTTTTAAATAAGTTACTTTCCTTTAGTTTCCATTCATTAATGAATCAATCTTATTAGTTTCTTGAATTCAAACAATACATATAGGCATATTTCATTCTTTTTCCATCCATATCACTCTAATCTTTGAATGTGAACATAAGCATTTTTAAACCTATTCCTTCCCTTTTAGGTGAAAGATCCTAGAAGTGTAAGTGTCCAATAGGGTTCCAAAAATCTATGTTCCATTTTGGTGAACTTGAAATTTGAATCCCCTCTTTCCTAATTTTGGATTCCATTAATCATCCTATATTTTCTTGCATTGCATTTTTCATTACTTAGCTTGCATTATAGAATCATTTTTTCATGAGTAAAAGTGCATGATAAGTTGCATTTTTGCATATGTAATCATTGCAAACTTCTAAATTCTGCATTTTTCATTTAGATCTGCAACATAGTGTAGAACCCCAATCCTATACTTGCACAAACACAAGAAAAAAATACAATATTAAATCCAAATTCAAGTAAGAACTGAGATTCCCCATAAAATTCATCTACAATGCTCAAATACGAAAGGAATTGAAGAACAAAGCAAAGAAATTAATTGAAATCCTATTTAAAAATTCAAAGTCTCAATCCCATGGGGGAATTGGTGCCAATTTGATGTGGAAATTGGCCCTTTCCCAACTCATATGCAAGCTTGATGAAGATTTGTGGATGATTTGAAGCTCCTTGATGAAAATTTGTCATAACCTTGCTATGAAACCATGAAAATGATGAACACTTGATATGAAATGGATAAAATTAGCTCTCAATGTGAAGAAAGTAACTTTTCTCTAAGTTGTGGATCCAAAATACAAAGGAAAGCCTTCTATTTATAGAAAGACAAGATGGAGGAATGAAAAAAATGGAGCAATGTGGGATCATTCAACATCCAATTGGAAAGTGTCATTTGTCAAGATGTGAATGGAGGAAGCTTGAGCTCATTTTTATGAATGTGCACAATAAATGATATTAGGTGGAATTTCAAATTTGAAAGTTGGTTTTGTGGAGGGAGAAAGAATGACTTAAATGCCACTTGGCTCAATGCACAAGGGCATGTAAGAGGAGTTAAATGCTTTGTTGGAAGGACATGTACCTTTTGGAGGGATTTTCAAATTTGGAAGAATATTGTCCTAAAGATGCCACGTTGAAATAAAATAGATATTTAATAAATCATTTAAATGTATTTTCATGTGCAAGTGGCAAAATCTAGAGGATTTGGATGATTAGGATTAAATTAATCAAAATTTGAATAATTTAATGAGGGATTAGCTAATTTGAGCATTTGACTTAGTTTTTTGGATTGAAATAAATTAGAATGAGAGGAAAATGATTTAGACTTAATTAAAAAAAGATTTTGATTTATTTAATTAAAGAAGATGGTGTTAAATTAAATCAAATAAAAATTAATTTATTTAATTTAATGGAATGACTTTAGAGATTAATTAAATAAAATGAATTATTTAATTAAAGGAGGGACTATAGTCCATTAATTAAATAAAAAATGATTTATTTAGTTAATAGTAGATGATGACTTGATCAGATAAAATTTATTTATTTAATTAAGAGATGAAATGTAATGAATTTAATTAAATAGAGATTATTTAATTAAATGATTAGCAGAGAGATGATTCAGGAGGAACTGGTGTTAGTAAAATCAAGATAAGGTGTGATTGGTATATTTTCCATGTCTACATTTTTCCCCTCTTTGAAGCAAAGTACTTGTTGTGTTGGTTCAAAGAATAAATGATCTTGATCAAAATTAAAAAATTCTCTAATTTTTTGAAATGCCCCACTGCTGCCCCAGTGAATGAAAAATTATGTCAGTATACTGGCCCCTTGAGAGATCGAGTGGAAATGTTCAATTTGAGGGTCGATTTTGCAACAAAGAGGTTCAAGATTAGTTTAGCTCAAATGTTTGATGTAGATAGATTTGATGATGTAGACAATTGATCGGCCATGGGTAGCCTCATGTCTATTTTGATATATTACACACACTTGATCCTAATTTTTACCATAACAGTTACATTATTGATGATATAAATGAGATCATTATGATGTTTATATGTAATGGATGATATGGATGCACATGATATGATATGTTGATGCTTTTATGATTATGCAAACTGATGATAAATGTATGGTTTATGAGCTACTTAGAATAACCAATCTATATTATATGCAATGATGAAATGCAATGCATGTGAGATGATCAATGTTTCTTATATGATATGATATGATATGCAAATGGTTTGCAAATGTAGGATGGATGCATTGGTGATGATTTATGATTAACTATCATGGTACCATGTTAGCGCAAAAGGAAACAAGAATAAAATAAGATGATGACGAGAAACACCAACAAGCCAACTTTATTAGAGATAATGACAATGATTATGATGATGATGATTTGCTTACCAAGAATTGGGATTTTAAAAGGGCTACTTACCTTATGTTTGATAACACACATAGGCATGATGCATCAAGGTATAAAGAACCAGGATGGCATTGCAGCTAGTGTGATGGACTTTGACTTGAAAAATAGATAGGAGTATTCTTGTTCACACCTGACATATAAAAACCTTGCTAGGATGAACTTTAGTAGTTTCAAACATCTTGGACCAAAACATGAAAAGGTATAACCTATCAATGCAATAGTCAACAAGCTGCCCAAAACAACCTCCATACATACCTAACAAATCAAGCATCTTCCAAGTTATATTACAAGAATTTCCAACAATCACAATAGACAAAATATAGTGATCAATGCCCCATTCCTTTATCTCTAGATCATTTTGATTAGACATCATCAAGAGGTCATTGGAATAAGCACAATAAGATAAATAAAAAAAAATAGCAAGTATACAAACAAGTCAATGTTCTTCATACCTCTAGCCAAAGGGATTTTTTTTATTAGGATAAGAATCCAAAGTGATTTTTCCAAAGATAATTCCCATTGTAGGAAGGATGCATCCTAGGACATGTTAGTGGATGGTGGGAAGTTGATAGGTTGTTTGAGAGGCTATTGATATAAGGTTGAATGACATGTTTTTAATGATCAAGAGTTTGATTTTTCATTTAAAAGTTTGTTGTTTCAATTTTGATTTTACATTTGAAGTTTTCTTTCGCTGATTGTTGTACTTGTTTCTGTTTGTATTTCCAAAAGATGAAGTTAACAATTGATTTATTATGGATGATTGATTATTGCGGGTGAAAGTGAAATTGGACGGATGGATTTTTGCAAGTATCTGGATGTTTTTGGTGTTTTAAAATGTTTTGAGGTTGTTTTTGGTATTTTTGAGATGTTTTACAAATGTTTTGATTTTCCAAATTTTCAAATGTTTTTGGATTTTCTAAGATTTTTTGAATGTTTTTGGATTTTGGTGTTTTTGAATTTTTTTTGTGTTTTTTGAGATTTTATGAAATTTTTAGGAGTTTTTGTCTCAGGGGCTGATCAAAGATTAGCGTTTCCTACGTGTAAGCTCAGAGACAACATAGTTCAGATGGTGTGTTTTTGATGTTTTCTATTTTTATGAATGTTTTTGGATTTTGTGTCTCAGGGGCTAATCAAAGATTAGCCTTACCTACGTTTAAGCTCAAAGATGATGTAGTAAGGATACCATGTTTTGACGTTTTCTATTTTATGAGTGTTTTGGATGTTTTTTGATTTTTGCATGATTTTGATGATTTGAATATGTGATGATATCAGTGCTCTATTTTTGGATTTTGTTGAAAACGAAGATAGGGTTGATTGATCATATTGATGGATTGATGATGATAACATTGTTGAGGACACACAACAATGCAAGGATAGTGTTTAGCAACACAAGGATTAGGATGGATATCACAGGATGATGATGAATTGATTGGATTTGATTGATAAGGATTTTGAACCTTGATTTTGGAACAAAATTATTTTGAATGATTCGATGTTAGATGTGACTGATATTGATTGTTTGGATTGATGTTCAATGAAAGATAAAACTTGATAAAGAACATCTTCTTGTCAAAATATGCCACGTGCTAGTGATTTGTATTTTGACTCACAAATTCTTTGACCAATTTGATTTTACATTTTTGAATGTTCAGATCACCACATAAGTTAGAGGATATAGATCAAGATTTATTCTTGAAGCAAGATGTAACTATCTACCCTGAATGTCCAGCAATGTATGGAATGCCATGGATGGATGTGGTAAGCATGCAAAGGATGCCAAGGATTATCTTCTGATAAGATAACAAGTTGAGATAGAGGATGGTCATTTGGATAGTGCTTCATGGTTTCAATAATGTTGGATCGGATAGGGTCAATGAAAATGACCCATGTCCAGATGTTTACCATAATCAAGCGTAAGGTGTGGACCAAAATTTCATCAAGGTCAAGATAACTTGGACTGTGGATGCAAAATGGATTAGATAAATGGTTCATAGATGAATGGATTTATTATGGATGAGATGAGATGCTTTCACTTGAATTAGCATACGCAAATGCTTGATTCTACACATGATGCCTTTTTTCTAGGTTTTCATCATGGTACTTGTCCAAAGTACCACCACAGTGGTTTTCACTAGAGGACAATTTTTATCTTTATTGTTTTCAATCCTTTTTCTGATTTTTTAGATTTTTATTTTTTTTGTTTTTTTTGTATTTTTTTTAAAGATCTTAAGCTCATGCTGAACCACCTGGTGATGTCGATGTAGATGCTTCTATCATAATGTGCCATCAATATCCTACTTGAAAAAGATACTTTTCCAAGATACATGCACTTGAATGCAACTTTTGAAATTCCTAATATGCTTTGTTGATATTGGAGTTAACTTTGTCTTTGTGCACACATCATGATAGAATGCCTTCTGAATCCTTATGATGAAGGGTGGCTGCCAATACATGGTCAATGTGAAAATTGGATATCATGCATGGAGGCATGGATAGAGTGTGTTTAGGGATAAAAGATGGATTGGTTGACAGTTTCGAACCTTTGACTCTCCAAACATGGGAAGATGAGCAATGATGGGTGGATACAAAAGTGTGCATGGAATTAGGACCAACTGCTTGATATACTTTGTACTTCACTTGAGAAGCCTTATTTTTCTTTTTTGTACATCTTTGATGGATACTTTTCCCCTTTTTATTTTTCCCCATAGTTTCTTTGACTAATGGAGTTTGATAGGGATAATATTTCTTTGTATTCTTTGGTATCCATGTGTATTTGATTTGTCCATTATGCTTCCTTCTTCTATTTTGATAACATTCCTTGTTCTTTGATTCAAATCTTTCTTTTGACATTGGTCCCAATTCATGGATGGGGTGATGGGTGGATGAAGATTCATGACGTGGCTAGTTGTATTATTAGCATCAGTTTCATCATAAGGATTCTTCGAGCTTCCTATGTTGGTCCATTTTCCTGAGACATATTTTCCCCTAGTATGGTGGTAGTTGCACCTTCATTCCTTGATTCTGCTTGTTTTTAGATGTCTATTTTAGTAAGCATGCTCTAATAAATGACCACTACAAATGACGTTTCAATTTGTTGCTCTAATAACTCCATAATGTCTTGTTCTATTTGACCTATTTATTTGAGTAGATAATGCTTGATATCTTCATACATGATGTCCTTATTCTGAATTTGGGATATATCTAATTCTACTATTGATAACTCAATTTGACTGTAGGAATCAAAAACCTTCTCTTTTTGTGTAATAATATCAAGAGTAAAGGAATCATGTTCTTAATGAAGATCATATACATTTCCATCCACATAAAGCATCTCATGGATAGATGGAGGAGTATGTGTTATGTGGAAATGATCATCTTTCATATGTAGGAGAGTGTCCATTAGATCATTGTAGTAGCTTGGGGATATAAATTCTTGATCTTGAATGATTTTGGAATTCCTTTCAACATGCTTTAGATCAAGTTCTTGACATGGGTTGGATTTCAAAGGGTGGATTGCTTACAAAGAGTTCTTGGATATCCTCATTATGAATGGGAAGTGGCTTAATATCCTCTTGATCTTTGAGTGATCTTGGATCAAATTTTGAGTTGAGGATTCCTTCAGTATGTATAACCATGAGGTCCAAGGATGTCAATATTTATCGGAAAGGACCATTGCTAGACGTTGGTGAAAGATGTTGACCATGCTTTGGAATAAATTCTTGAGATATGTCCTCTAACTCATTAGGTGATGTAGAGACATTTTCAATATGATCATTGGTCGATGGATCGTGGATTATGTCAATAGGATCAAATAATTCTAACGCTCCTTGAAATAGATTATTACCAAATATTGTTGAGGGATTTTGACCATGACTAAAAAATGACTCTTGATGCATGTTGATTTGATAATTGGATGGGGTAAAAACATCTTCAAGGTGCTCGTGATGGATAGATCTTGATCATTGTTTTCAAAAATTGTGGTGGAGAGATTATCAATTCTATTGCTAGTGGTTGAATCCTAATCATTGTCCCCAATAGTTATTATTGTTTGATCAATAAGGTCTTAGATGAGATTTTTGAGTCAAATGCAATATGATGTTGTGTGTCCCTTTATTTTATGGAAATCACAAAGGTGATTTTCATTATACCATGGTGGTTTTAGTAAAGGCTCTTGATAATTTTCATAGATGGGAATTGTGATGAGTTTTTCCTACACCAACTATTGCATGATTGATTCAATTGGTTTCCCAAGTGGCGTGTATTTTATTTTGTTACCTTGGGATATTTATACTTTAGATTGACCTTTTTGTGATTGATTTTGGAGATGCGGTGATTGATCTTTGAGATGTGTGGATTGGATTTTTTTATGTGGTCAATCTTGATATCTAACTTCTTGACATTGGAGATATTGTTCTTGATGTGGTTGTGGACACAACTCAATGCTTTGATGACATGGTTTAACCAATGGAAGAGTGTATTGATTTTGGGGTGGATATGTCTCTGGGCAAAATGGAGTAGCAATTTGGTCTCACAAAACTTGATCTTGACACCCTTGATATAGTTGATTTGGTTTTTGTTCAAGAAGATTTGGAATGTACACTTGTGGTGTTTGCATGGGATCATGGACAAATTTATTTTGGACAATGTTCTCATTTGGGATGGTGTTCAAATTTTCCATTATAGGTTGAAATTGAACATTGTTGTGGTTGGGAATCCCATTGCCTTGATTTAGTTAACTTTCATTTTGCATGGTGTTACCTTGACTTGGATCAATACATGCAGTCGTTAACATCTTGTTTGGACTTTGAACAACATTCATATGATTCACAAACATATCCATCCCAAAGTTTACCAAATGTGGATTTGAAATTTTTATGTTTGGAAAACTTGTACTTGGTATATTCACATTTGGCATGTATGGATTTTGTGGGATAATGTTGTTTTGTTGAAGATTCATGCATTGATTGGGATAATGTTGTTTTGGACTTTGATTTAAATCTACCATAGGGGAAGGTGTTCCAAAATTTAGATTGGGCATACTCACTTTTGTTGTACCATTGAGGTTTGTAGGAGATAGTGATCCCATGTATGGATTGCATAAATGTGAGTTTTGATAATCAATCAACATTGTAAGGCCTTGATAGTTTGGTTGACTTAGATTACTCATGATGTATGGATCAAGTTTATATTCAATGTTCTTCTTGTGTTTTGACCTTGTTGTAAAAGTGACCTCTAAGGTGTTTAGGACCAATGATGATATGAAGGATGAAAGGGGTGAATGATATGGGTCTTGAGCTTTTAGGAGCCTTGGAGGGATACTAGACTTTATGAATTTTGGATTTTTGATTTGATTTGGATTTTTATTTTAACTTGATTTGTATATTATTTTGATTTGGATTTGATAATGAACTCATAAAATCCAACAGGTTAGATGTTGTCTTGGAATAAATTTTTCCACAAGATGATAATTTAACTAAGTGTATGAAGGACTCATCTAAACAAACTTATCCAAACAAGGTGATTTTTGATGTTGATTTGAAGGATTTCATCAAAATTATAGTATGAATGATTTTTCCAGGGTTCTAAAAGATTCTTTTGAGATGGATGAAATGATTGGTTGCTTTGATCCTAAATGAACCTTGAGGGACTTGATTACAAGACCAATGTTTTGAAGAACATGCTTTTCCCAAAGAGTACTTCAAACCAAGAGATCAATATTTTCTCAAAAGACCATAATACAAAAGATAAACAAGCACATGTGCGGGGTTCAATTGATTTCATCTTGATTAATGAGTTAATTTTACCACATCCAATGTATTGCTTAGTTTTTCAAACTAAATGTATAATGTCCCAATTTATTCTCATCCCACAAGGTCCATGATGTGGAAATCAAGGAAATTAAGGCAAAAGTTACCTAGTGTTGACTTTAGTGAGAGAAAATTGAGATGTAAATTCAAATTCTTAGAAGGCTCTTAGGATACAAATCCCAAGGGAAATCAATGTCATGTGAATTTGTTCAAGGATATTTGCTTCTCCTAAAGGGTTTGATATTTTATGCTCATGTTAAATTTTTGTTTTTCCAATGTTTTTGATCAAGAAAAGTGTTTTTATTTCAAGAACATGCACAACCCTATGGATATTTGAGACAATATTTGTTGAGTCCCCACTTGGACAAGGACAGCTATGCCTACTTTCAATGGATGGTTAGATGCTTGACCACACAGGCTCCAACTTATAGTGCACTTGCTTCTCGGGCCATCCAAGCATCAATACCTATGAATCTATGATGGAATGCATTCCATCTCTACTAAAGGCATTCTTGCACCAACAAATAGATAGGGATTTTGGCCTTTTTAAACAATGGGTTTGAATGCGGGTATTACATTTGTGGGGGACCATCCATGCACCGAGAGACCATTGCTACCCTTCTTTTCAGAATAATCCTTGTGATACTTGTGTTTCTTCAAGTACCCACACTTATATACTAGTTGGAAGTCGCTTGGCTTTAGTGTGTTCTTGGTTGGGTCATTCCCTTGGATGACTAATTTTTCCCATAAGGAAAGTCCTCAAGATAACACAAAAGTGAGCAAACAAATCCATAGTTTGATCAATTTTAAACACAAATCTAAAATATCACACTCGCAAGATTTATCAATTTTAAACACAAATCGAAATGTGGAGGAAATATTTTTGACAACTTAATATCACAAAAAGGCTTTTGATTCTCAAGATCACCATGAAGTGCGAGAGAAGTGCATATGCCTTTTTAAATGATTTTACTTTGTGAAAAAGATTACAAAACATCAAATGCACATGTTCATTTTAATCCTTCAAAGCAATGATTTGATTCTTTTTAAAGCACCAAAATGAAAGATGAAAGTTTTTTGGTCATTTTTAGACCAAATCAAAAATATAGTAAGTTTTTAAGTTCAATTTTTACCAATATTAAAGAGATTAAATCACTAGTTAATTTTAATCCCAAAATTGAGGTGAGTTAGGCCTTAAATAGAAAATGAAAGTATAGAATGGAAGCCCTAAGATTTAAAAATGCTTTGTCAATTTTAAGTTCAATGCTCAATTTTCTTCAACTTTAATCTACTTACTTTTGCTCGATTTGAATGCTCAATCCTAATGCCAAAGATATTTTGAACTTTCTATTGTAAGTGTGTTAGAAAAATTTCAAACTTTCTATTGCAAGTGCGTCAGAAACATAGGCTCCTTCCGCCTACTTGTCAAAAAAAGACACATCAAAAGAAATAGAAAGAGAATTTAATCTAATGTTCTATCACAAAACATATAGATATATTTCAAAATTCTTCTCACAAGTGCATCATAAACATTTCAAACTTTATGTTGCCTGCTTGTCAAAAAAATAATAGAAAGAGAATTTAATCTAATGTTATGTCATAAAATAGACAGATATATTTTGAACTTCCTATCGTAAGTGCATGAGAAACATAGGCTCCTTCCGTTTGCTTGTCAGAAAACAAACAACAAAAAGATAATTTAATCTAATGTGCTATCACAAAGCATATAGATATATTTTGAACTTCCTATCACAAGTGCATCAAAAGCATTTCCAACTTTTTGTCACAAGTGCATCAGAAACATGGGCTCCTTCCAATAGAAACATAGCTCTCCTTCTAGTGCCAAATGTAGAACCCCAATCCTATACCTACACAGACACAAGAAACAAATACAATATTAAATTCAAATGCAAGTAAGAACTAAGATTCCCCATGAAATTCATCTACAATGCTCAAATAGGCAAGGAATTGAAGAAAAAATAAAAGAAAGTAATTGAAATCCTATTTAAACATGCAAACTCTTAATCCCATGGGGGAATTGGTGCCAATTTGATGTGGAAATTGGCCCTTTCCCAACTCCTATGCAATATTGATGAAGATTTATGGATGATTTGAAGCTCCTTGATGAAAATTTGGCATAACCTTGCTACGAAACCATGAAAAATGATGAACACTTGATATGAAATGGATAAAATTAGCTCTCAATGTGAAGAGAGTAACTTTTCTCTAAGTAGCGGATCCAAAATACAAAGGAAAGCCTTCTATTTAGATAAATACAAGATGGAGGAATGAGAAAAATGGAGCAATGCGGGATCATTCAACATCCAATAGGAAAGTGCCACTTGCCAAAATGTTAATGGAGGAAGCTTGGGAACATTTTGATGAATGTGCACAATAAATGATATCAGGTGGAATTTCAAATTTGAAAGTTGGCTTGTTGGAGGGAGCAAAGAATGACTTAAATGCCACTTGGATGAATGCACAAGGACATGTAAGAGGAGTTAAATGCTTTGTTGGAAGGACACATACCTTTTGGAGAGATTTTCAAATTTGGATGAATATTCTCCTAAAGATGCCATGATGAAAGAAAATAGGGATTTAAGAAATCATTTAAATGTATTTTCATGTGCAAGTGGAAAAATCTAGATGATTTGGATGATTAGGATTAGATTAATTAAGATTTAATTAATTTAATGAGGGACTAGCTTATTTGAGCATTTGATTTAGTTTTTTGGATTCAAATAAATCAAAATGAGAGGAAAATGATTTAGACTTAATTAAATAAAGATTTTGATTTATATAATTAAAGAAGATGGTGTTAGATTAAATCAAATAAAGATTAATTTATTTAATTTAATGGAATGAATTTAGATATTAATTAAATAAAATGAATTATTTAATTAAAAGAAGGACTATAGGACTAATTAAATAAAAAATAATTTATTTAATTAATAGGAGATGATGACTTGATTAGATAAAATTGATTTATTTAATTAAGATATGAAATGTAATGAATTTAATTAAATGGTTAGTAGAGAGATGATTCAGGATGAATTGGTGTTAGTAAAATTAGGATCAAGTGTGATTGGTATATTTTTCATGTCTACACATAGTATTCATAACACATCAAAATCAATTACAAATTTTTGAAATTTTTGAAAAAATTCCATACTGGGACTCATTCACCACCTTGGGCGAATCAGTCCATTTAGACCCCTGAAACGACATTTTACAACATTCAAAAATTTGTTTTTAGGCTTCTGTTTGGTGCCTTAACTTTTATATATTAGTTAGTTGCATTTTTGTAGCATGCATTTTGTTAAATTTTGCTCCTTTCATGCATGGTTTAATTTCACTCTTGTCATCACAATATTTTGAGATAGTTGCATTGTATGAACAAACACTTCACCAATGAATGTAGTGCTTTGAGTCATAAAATACAAAATTTTCAGGAGTTTGGTATGCTTCCCTATGTGGGGGCATCTAATTCCTCTAATTACTATTTATTTTCACTCTAGTATGCATTTCATCAATCGTTTCAGCTTAGCTTTATCCTATAGTAAGTGGGGGAAAGGGGTTCAGTAGCCTTGTCCTTGTATGTCACTTGCCATTTCCTCATTTGGCTAGTCGTTAACCTT
This sequence comes from Sequoia sempervirens, assembly GCA_007258455.2. NCBI lineage: Eukaryota > Viridiplantae > Streptophyta > Pinopsida > Cupressales > Cupressaceae > Sequoia > Sequoia sempervirens. The sequence goes on along the minus strand of VDFB02058242.1, from coordinate 317,851,776 downwards.
TCATGGATAAATAAGAGCAAGCTTGGAATGTGGACGACATGCCTTAAGTTGGCTTGCATATGACATACTTCTCTTTTCATGATGTAGCTTATCGGAAACATATGACTTGGCATAGGGCTTTTTGAGTAAGCTCTCATGTCTTCTTCTCTCCCTTTCTACTTTAAAGAAAATTGCTCATAGTATGGGTGCTCGCAACTGCTTTAAAGTGGGGGAATACATCAGCACTCACATTTCATTATATGATTTTCTTTTTCTTGGGATGTGCTCTCTTGGAAGAATTAGGTACAATGTTCCCCAGGATGAGACCTTGCACTTGTCCTCTCTTAGAAACATCTTTCACTTATCCTCTCTTGGAGAAATTAAGCATGATGGTCCCTAGGGTGAGACCTTACACGAACAAGGAAAAATACCTTTGAACAATCTTTACATTATTTTGCATTTAACAGTGTCTACAAGTATCAAAATCATTTCATTTCATTTTATTTGTGGCACCTTTTTAAAGTTATCAACAAATATAACTTTGATATGGTTGAGTGGGAAGCCCACCTAGCGGCATGAATTTTCCCCATATCCACCTTTGTGTTTTGTTGGTACATACCAACTAGCATATGTATTTATCCTTTTTAGATTTCTCACCCCATGGACAACCTAAAGTTCCATGGCCCCAGAGTGAGTATGTTGTGGCCTACTTACCCTGCGGAAAACCTAAAGTTTTGTGGCCCCAAAGTGAGTACATATTTTCACCCCATCTCTCTTTTCGTCTTGCCATTGCATGATTTTGTATCTTGGGGGCTTGACCTACATGTGGATCTCTCTTGAATGTCTACTTTAGTGCAAATTTGAAGCAAGTTCATCCTCTCACTAAAGTGGGGGTTAAGTGTGCCATAGAAAAAATTAACCTTTGCTTGACATGAGATTAAATGGACTTACTGAGGCCTTGATTCAGGTGTTGTGAGGCATCTTATGCATCCAAACTAAGTCTTGGACCTTTGGAAACTAAATAAAATTGAAATAACAAAGTCTTGTGAAGGTGTTGTGAAGTGTTGTAAGACATTTTTACACTTTTCTAGACTCTTCTCCTTATATTTAATCTAAATATTCTCTTTTTATTCCTTATCAAGTCCTATTTTGAAGTGTTGTAAAGTATTATAACAAGCTTTCATGCTTTTCTAGGCATCACTTCACTATTTATCCCTTTATCATGCTTTATTTGGTCCCTTTATGCCCTCATATGCTTAATTAAGTGTATTTTTGAATAATATCCTGACAAACAACATTAAATACAACATATTTCTTAACACATATTTTTAGGTCCTAGGTGGGACCCATTCACCATGGATGGTGAATGAGCCCCCCTTGACCTCAAATTCAAAATATTTTAAATTTCCTTTTGGGTTTTTGTTCAAAATCACTTGATGTCAGCCAGTGGCGAGGTATGAACGAGTTACTAAGGAACAAGATTGTATAAATAAGTGATTTTCACCTCATTTTCACATCTCATATATTTTATTCTTTTAATCCCTCATTCATCTCCTAATCTCATCATCTATCTTCTCAAGCAAGCTAAGGCTTTCACATTGCAAGTCATTAATTTAGCTTCCTAAGACATCCAAGGGAAGATTCTACATGTTTTGCTACAAACTTTCAAGATATATCATCATGGCAAGGAAATCTATTCCATTGTTACATGTTTCATTCTATTATTTTATCATTTTGGTTTAATTACCTAAATGGGGTTTGACCAAGGAAAACCCCCATGCCCTAGAACAATCAAAATTTCTTCTTCTCTTCTTGTTTGTTTGTAGATTTAGGACCCTTGGAAGTTTTTAAATCATTGTAGATCAAGTTTCAAAGTTACTAAAGTCCTCTTTTCATTGAACAAGTCGAAGAATCAACAAAATCTCATTTTTAGGCTCGTAAATTAGAGTTTCAGAAGCAGACACCTGTAGAAGTCTAAAGTGTAGATTAGAAGCTCAAGAATACACTCTTGAATATTTATAAATTAAAAAGTGGACTCATTCTCCATGGGTGGAAAATGAGTCCCACTTTTAGCTAAGTTTTGTGTTTTCTATATTTTCTGACACCCTTTTGATAGAAATAGATTCCCAACCCAATTTACTAAAACTGGGACTGATTCGCCCAATGTGGTGAATGAGTCCCTCTAGGATTTAAAAACATCAAAAAAATTTGAAAAGCATTTTACAGTTTTCTTCAATATTCCAAGTGCACTCTTTTGGTTTAATTCATTTCTATTATATTTTTCCATCCATTTGTAGGTTATTTTACATTATGCAAGGTGTTTTCAAACAAATTGGTTTCCTTTAGTTTCCATTCATTAGTTAATCAATCTTATTAGTTTCTTGCATTCAAAAATTAAATCTAGGAATATTGCATCCTTTTTCCATCCATATCACTCTAATCTTTGAATGTGAACATAAGCATTTTTGGACCCGTATTTCTCCTTTTAGGTGAAAAACCCTAGAAGTGCTAGAAAAAAATTAGGTCCCAAAAATCTATGTTCCAGTCCTCACTTTTATATTTTTTCATAATGACTTTGGGCTGTAGATGCACTTGTAGGTTCATGTGGAATGTAATGTTTGAATTTAAGTTTAATTTGTGAGCTCATAGGTCCATGTGTTGAACCTTGTAGCTATAATACCATACGTAACAACTCCATACTTACAAAAAGGAAATTACTAGGTTTTTTAACCATGCAATAAATTATTCCATTCCACAAAATTAGCATATAGTTTTTTCCTCTTTCAAAAATATAAATTGAAATTGAACAATAACATACATAAGCATCTAATTAAATAAAAAAAATTCTTTTTAAACTGAAAATAATATACAACTTTTTCATCTTCCATTTTCACATAAATGATTGTAATTAAGTAAATATTCCATATTTACTATGGAGTACAAGGTTAGGAATTCCATATATTAATTATTTTCTCTCATTATCTTAGGAATGCCATTTTCAAGAGGGAGAGCATCACCCAAGTGTTTTACATCCAACCACAACTAGTGGTCCCCTACCCACCTTCCAATTGAAAGTGGTCATACACTTCAATGAAGAGTATAGTCAAGGACACATTAATATTTCCATATGAGTTTTGGTGTTGTGTCCAACTTAACCAATAGAATCATACAACTATAGATTCCATCTAACTATACATGATAATACTGATTGGTTAGGCACTTTAGAGCATAGTGAATAGACAAGTGCAATTAGAGACTATTGCAATTATTGTTTCCAAAGTAATGAATTCAATTCAACCACTACATATGAGTGGAGTCATATGTTCACCCACCTCTAACTTGACATAGAAACTATAACTACACTAAGGTTAACCCAAACCTACTATATTACCAATAGTTAATCATAATTGATAGATCTTACATTGGAAACATTGACTCCCTAGGTTAAAAAATCAACTGATTTGGTTAGTTATTCTTATCTTCGAACACTTGAGTTCTATTCACATAACTTCCTGGTTCTTGGATACTACCATTTTATGGAAGCTTTACCATAACTCATGAGAATAACTACCCTCATAACTAAAACTTTTAGAAAATATTGACAACATGAAGACATCTTGACTTCCCTAGTCATAAAATAGCATAAATATAATTTATACAATAACCCTATGATGATGGTTATTTCTTGATTAAATAATATAACTTTTCTTTAGGATTTAGTCTTTCTAGATAATTGTTGTAGTAAAGGTTTAAAAGATTCCTTTCAAAATTATTAAAAGAATTAACAATACTGGTGATGGTATGAATGCATAAGGATAACTGAAAAGAGTATCGGACATGCATCTTTATCTAGGAACAAATATTGACCAAGCTTTGGTTTTGTTAACAAATTCTTTAGTCCATAACCAAACTAATCTTTTGGGTTCAACAATAGTTATATACAATGGAAATTTGGTTTAACTTATACACATCAACAAGTTTTTTTATTATAACTATAGATTTAATCTACTTGTATCAAGTGATAATTTCCACATGGAGAGGAAGGAAAGATAATTTATTTTAAGAGTAGAGTTAAACTCACAGTTTGCATGTCAATTTTTAGAACCTTTACTCTAATAATTATATGCATAAGAAATATTAATATCAATAATTACCTCATAACTAGTTTATGAAGATAATTTCCTTCCATTAAAGCCAAGAGAAATCTATTTCCATTGGGAAATATTAAGGAATATTAAAAGATTACTTTCCTCTTTTATAGTTTTTGTAGTCAAACACTTGGGATTCAGACTCTGAAAATTTAACTTGAACTATAATATATATGTTTCTCCTACAACTCCCTTAAGCTATACAAATCCACCACTAAGCTCCACCTCTAGAATGTAATAGACTCTAGTTTCTCAAGCTAGTTTAAGCAAGCTATGATGGTTACAACTATCATGTAGGTATCACAACCTATTGATTGGTGAATCTTTCAGCTCAATACTCTTCTCCCATCTATGTAGAAGAAGCACTATCATCCAAAAATTAATAGAGAAAATTCCTCCCATGAACTCAGTACAAGTTTCATTTTCTTACAATCACTAAAAAATAACTCCTCCACTTTGTGTTCCCTTTTTATTATATTGGATTAATTTGATATGTCAAATAATGGAATATTTTCTTAGTTTTAGTGCTAATATTGAAGGTGATTTAAAAAAGGTTTCCAAAATCACCTTATCCAATCGACTAAGCCACCACCAAACAAATAAAAGAATAAGTTTAAATATGGTTTATAGAAAGTTCTAACACATGAAATGTGTGGGTAATGCCACGATGAAAAGGAATATTTTCGTAGTTCAAAATTACATTTCAGAGTTATCCTACCAACTCTATCTCCTTCGTGGCTATTCCCACATAGCCAAACTGGTTTAAAGTTGGCACATTCATAACTACTATGCTTTGATAAGGTAATAAATATAATCTCCCCAATTTTTGGGTTGAGAATTTCACCATTACCATGGCTTTAACAACTGATCAAGTGACATTTTATGTGTAGTTTAAATATGTACACTACAAAGTATTAGAAATATTCATTCCACAAAGTGGTGTCAAAACATAAGGTTAGTGGTTGTTAATTCTTTCCTATATATATTGGTGTTATTTCCATATTACAATGAGCATTAAAACAACCAATATCTATTATCACCCATCATGCTCCCAATAGTGTGTGTGTGTGTGTAAATGTATTATTCTCTTTCCATAAATATATTTATATATATACTTGTGAATATATATAAATATCAATGTATACTCGACATATATGTATGTAGATATATATTTATATGAGCATACACATATATGCATATATGTTCCTTTTGATAAAATATAGATATACATATATATCTTTGTATATCATACAAGAAAATGGTTACCAATTACCCCAATTTATTTGCAATCCAATTAAAACAAGGAGAACAAGACCAAGCAATGACTAGGTTTTACTTACCTTTGAGACACAACTCAAAAATGTAGACACACATTAATTAAATATAGATAAACACTTGACCTATGTAGTGCAAGATAACTTAGATGGCATTTCTAGTAAGCCCTTAGACTATACCCTTATTTTGGGTGATAGTCTCCTTCAATGGAGTGTGAAAACTATCATGCAATGCACTTAAGAAAATAACAAAGTAGTTCACCATTAACTTATACATCATATTATTATCATTGAATAGTTGACAATAATTGATTTAACTAGAAAACCATCATATCAGATAAAATTTTCTCATAGAACTTAAGTTTCAAAGTTCTATAATCACATACTCATAATTTTATTTTGGCATAAGGTAAAAAGTAATTTTTAAATCAAAGGTTAGGTGTGAGACTTTATATCTCTCCTCTCCCTCTCTCTCCATAAGTACTTCTCTCTATCTCCATTGTCCATCCATCCACCCATCACTCTCTTTTTAGGTAGGAAGAGGTAAGTAGAGAGGGAGGTATTGAGAGAGACATGGAGAGGTATGGAATGATAAAGAGGAATGTAGAGAGGGAGAGGGGAGATAGAGAGTATATAGGGAAGGGAGAAGAGAGAAATTGAGAGAGGAAAGGAGAGGGAGATGAGTAATATAGATAAGTATAGAGAGGATTAATGGAGGGGGAGAAAAATGTGATATGGAGGGAAGTAAAGAGGGAAGGAGAGAGAGAGAGAGATATGTTAGATAGATTGAAGTAGAGAGGGAAGGAGAGGGTGGGAGAGATGGGAAAAGGGGTAAGTAAGCTAATGTAGTTGTGTGCAATGTGTTTTCTAACCTAAAATGACGCAAAACAAATGAAATGCAAAGGAAGAAAAGCACAAAACAACACCTCAAGATTGGCCTAGTTAGACTTGAACAAAACAAAACAAAATGGAATGATTTACCTTGCCCAAGTTGATTGGTTGGTTGGCCTTGTTGATTCAACCATTTGTGTGCTCCTTTCATGGAAAATTACATGAAACTAGATGCAAAATTATGTAGATGCAATGAGGGATGCAATGGTGAAAGTGGGTATTTGGATAAGTGCACAAAATGGATGCAAGGTGAGCTTGAAAGTTGCAACAATGGAAGATGCAAAAGTTGAGTGCTTGAAGGCTTGATGGTTTGAATGCTTGAATGTGTGATGAATGAAAATGAGGTAAAAATCCTCTATTTTAGGGGAAATTCCTCTAAAGAAATGGAGAGATAAAATTTAGCCACCATGGACAAGATGAAGGGCTATGGCGAGGTGAGGACTCACAAGTCCTCACACCTTTCCATGTGGCAATGAGGTGTAAAGGGGGAATGTGATGTGGAGGTACTTTAAAGTACCATGGGATTGGGACAAGATCCTGATAAAGGAGGTCCTTGTCCCCATGTGGGGGGATGTGATACATGAGGAATTTAAAATTCCTCAATAATCCTCATGGGGAAGAGAAAAACCTTGGAGGGATAAATGTTAATTTTTAATTCATATGATGTGAAGGTACTTGGAAGTACCTTGGGATTAGGACAAGGTCTCCTCATAAATGAGGTCCTTGTCCCCATGTGGGAGATGTGACACATGAGGAACTTAAAATTCCTCAATAACCCACATGGGGAAGAGGAGAGCCTTGGAGGAACAAATGTGAATTTTTAATTCACATGGAGAAGAGGTTGCCTTGGCTAAATGGAGAAAGCATTTATGATGGTTGAATTGGAGGTATGCCATAAATGGAATGAAGATTAGGTTGACCTAATAATATGTTTAAGATTGTGCAAATAGGTGATTAAGGGGGTTAATGATGGATTAGGGGTAAGTTGCAAGTTATGGAGGATGTGGCATTAATCGTGATTAAAGGTGTGCACATCCTAATCATGGATGAATTAAATTAATCCATATTAAAGGGAGATTATGGACTATGGGACAAGGAGAGAGAAGAAGAGGAATTTAAAATTGATTTAAATTCAAAAGGATAAATGACTAAATTAAATAAATTGATGTATTTATTAAATTTTGAGAGGAAGGGGTAAAAGGTAAAGTATTTAATTATTAAATTAAATACCTTGGGAACATTAGGAAAAGAGGAAATATTAATTAAATAAATTGTTTAATTAATATCGATGGGGAATATAAAATAGATTAATAAAGGGGACAAATTTTACCATTAAAGAGTGGTCAAATTTAGATGTCTACATTTTTCCCCTCTTGAAATACTGTTATCTAATAACAATGTTTCGAAGAAAAATAAAATGCAGATCATGAATCAATAGAGGGAATGACTAAAAGATGATACCATAGCATGGGAGAAGTTGTGTAAGCTGTCCAAATGGTGGGAAATGAAGGGAGATCTCTCGGTCTTGCAAGAAATTTGGTCGTGATAGGGGAATGGTGATGAATGATAGGGTATGCCCCCTTGAGAGGGTAGATGGGGAAGAAAAAGGGGCCTATGGGGACTTCTCGATATGAGGAAATGGAGGGTACCAATGGGTAGAGCTCAAAAAACCATGGATATTTTCTTTTGAATAAAGGAAAATAGACGCACGGTGTGCAAATGATGGTACGTGGAAGTTAGAGAATTAGTTAATTAAAAATAATGTTAAATAATGGGTAAAAATACCCAAAAGTTAAAAAAGGTTAAAAAGGAGGTAAAGGGTAATATATAGTAATTTTAGAATTACTATTCCTCATTTGCACACCTGGTAGTTGAGTGAGGGATAAGAGGAAGAAGGTGATGAGGATGGCTGGTGGGTATGACAGCGTGAACAAGTGGTTCGTGGGGGACACAATCATCCATTGAGGCGATGAGGTGTGGTGGTTGTACCACAAGCATGTAGTGCCCCATCAAGTTAGTCCCAAAAAATTTCTTTGTGATTTTAGAAAAAATTGTAAATTTTCATGCATTTTGAAAATATGGGTTTTGGGGTTCACGTAGGTTAGTAAACTAGGTAGTTGGCAAAATTTCAGTTTTGCCCAATTTTTAGGAAAAATTTCCCATTTAAAGCTGGTGGGAAAGGGAGGTGAATTTTCCTATTTAAGGGGAAAATTCATCCAAGAAGAAGGATAAATACCTAAACCATATATTTTTGGGTTCCTATGGACTTCTCTAGCTCTTCTAGGGTTTTTCACCTAAAAGGAAAGAGATAGGACCAAAAATGCTAAAGGGTTCATTCAAATTATGTTATGTGTGATGTTGTATGACCTAAATGAGATGATATAAATGCAGTTATATGAACTAATTGATTTATTATGAATGTAAAATCTAAGAATTATGCTATATTGGAAAACACATTGTGTAATACAAAATCACCTATAAATGAATGGAAAAATGCAACAAAAATGAATTAGAATAAAAGTGTGCATCTAGAATGTTGAAGGAGATTTGAAATGACATTTGAAATGTTTTTATGCTATTTTTCAGGCCTAGAGAAACTCATTCTCCATTTTGGGTGAATTAGTCCCAGTTTTGCAAAACTAAACCAAAACCCATTTCTGACAAAAGGGTAGTCAAAAATACAAAAACTCAAAATTGACCATGGAGTGGGACTCATTCACCACCCATGGTGAATGAATCCGCTTTTGAATTTCTAGATTTTCAAAAGTGGATTCTGAAGCTTCTAATTTGCACTTTGATTTCCTATAGGTTTGCGCTTATGAAACTCTGATTTACAGGCCTGAAAATGAGATTTTATTGATGATTTGACTTGTTGAATGAAAAGAGGACTTTAACAACATTGAAAATTTATCTTCAATGATTTCTAAGCTTCCAAGGGACGTAAATATACAAGCACACAAGAAGAGAAGACAAAATGTTGATTGTTAGGGCATGGGGGTTTGCCTTGGTCAAACCCCATTTAGGAAATTCAACCAAAATGATGAAAGAATAGAACGAAATGTGAAACAATAGTATAGATTACCTTTCCATGATGATTTATCTTGAAATTCTACAACAAAACATGTAAAATCTACCCTTGGATATCTTAGGAAGCTAAATTAATGACTTGCAATGTGAAAACACTAGCTTGCTTGAATTGAGATAGAAGATAGATGATGAATGAATGATGTGAATGGGTTAATGGATGAATGGATTGTAAAAATGAGTTTAGAGAGGTTATTTCATAGGCTATTCACCTATTTTACCCATTAACACCTCATCACAGGCCAACATGAAACAATATTAAACTCAAATTTCACTTTTTTCCCACTCAAAGGTCAAAATTAAGCCAAGTGGGACTCATTCGCCACACATGGTGAATGGGTCCCACCTAGATGGGATTGATTCTCCATGCATGGTGAATGGGTCCCATAGGGGCTATTTTGACAACTCAGATGCCAAGAGATAAGGAAATAAGATCTAAACTGCAACCTTGTTTGGTATTTGATCAAGTTAAGCCTTGAGATAGACAATATGGGTTAATAAGGGCCTATTAATGATGATGTGAATGTCAAATAGGGCTTGGGACAGAAAAATAAATGTGAAAGTGTGATTAAATACACTTTACAACACTAAAATGAGGTCCACATAGCCTAGAAAGGCTCAAAAACCAATGTGAATGTGCAAGACACATTACAAACCTAGTTTAACACTAATTTTTAGTGAAGAACCTTCTAGATGGATGTAATAATCTTATTAAACACATTTTATAATGTTGAACTAGGGAGAAATAGGTTAGTTAAGTCTAGAAAAGCATGAAAGCATCTTATAATACTTTACAACACCTTTACAAGACATCGTTAAAAGCATGACATTATTCAATTTATAAGGGTCCAAGACCTAGTATGGATGCATAAAATGCCTCACAACACTAGATTAAGACCTAATTAAGTCTATTTTATAGTGAATTAAACCCATATCAAGCAAAAGGTCCCTTTTTCTATGACACAATGCCTAGAAAGGGAAAAGTTACAAAGGGGAGGGATAGATTCACCCATGAATTGGGTGAATCAACCCACAACAGGGGTACAGGGTTAGTAAAAGGGTGAATTTTCCCAAAGATGGGTGAAGTCACCCATAAGATGGGAAAAATTTCCCATCATACAGGGGAAATCAGCCACATAGGGATGATAGATGGGTGAACTAGCCCACTCAAGGGAGGCAAGCAGATTCACCCGCCTGATGTGAAAACTTTCCTACCCAATGGAGGCAGGTGGATTCACTTGCTAGACTAGTGAAACCACCCATCCTGGGAAGATGGGCGGGTTCACCCATTGAATGGGAAAACTTGCCTATCCCAGGAAGATGGGTGAACTTGCTCCATCCAAAGGTGGATTCACCCATTGAATGGGTGAATTCACCCAAAGGGTCGAAATGAATGTTAGAAGGGGTGAATTTTTTCCACATGAATTGGGTGAATTCACCCAAAAAGGGGAAATGGGTGTTAAAGGGAAAATTTTTCCCACAAATGGGGTGAATTCCCTCCAAAAGGGAAAAATCATGAAAGAACCTTTAAATGTTTGAGAAAACCCAAAGTGGGTGAGAGGGGGCAAGAGATAGGAGAAAAGGAAATGAAAATGAGGAGATTTGGTAAGTGACTAACTTGTTGTTTGATGTGAATGCAACATTTTGACAACTTGCAGACGTGGGAGAGGCATTCAATGGTTTTGGAGGCAACAATACTAACGATGAACAAAGAGGATTACACAGCACTGGCATGAGCAGTCTTGATACATATGCTTGGATATCCTACCATTAGAGTGCATCGAGCATTGTTGACTGCACTAATAGAGTGGTGGAGTTTAGAGACATCCACCTTCCATCTCCCAACATGAGAGATAACAGTCAGTTTGGAGGATGTATGGAGGATTTTATGGTTACCAATAGTTGGTCATCTAGTGAGTTGGACGTAATCAGAAGGAGAGGAGTGAGACTGAAGCCTACTGATCCTTTTAGGGTGAGTAGACCTATCAACTCTGGGAGCAGGGCTGGATTTGGTTGGGTATTTAGGGTTGGGAGTACCACCATTAATCTTGTATCTCTATTGTTTGATTAGTAGGTTGTTGATGCTAGATAGGAGCGGGAGGTTTTGCAGCCTCAAGATGATTGAGGTTTGGAACATGGATTTTTGGGACCCACTTGCTTTCTATAACTTCTAGAGTTTTTCACCTAAGAGGAGAAAGATGGGTAAAAAGTGACTATGTTCACATTCAAAGATTAGTGTGATGTGGATGGAAAAAGGATGCAAAATTTCAAGATGTGATTCTCAGATGCAAGAAACTAATAAAATTAATTGACTAATGAATAGAAACTAAATAAAACTTGTTTGAAAACACATTGTGTATTAAAAAATCACCTATTAATGAATGGAAAAATGCAATAGAAATGAATTAGACTAAATGTGTGCACCTAAGATGTTCAAGGAGACTAGAAATTACTTCTAAAACACTACTAATGCTATTTTTGAGGCTTGGAGGGACTCATTCACCATTCTGGGTGAATTAGTCCTAGTTTTGGTAAACTGAGCCAAAATTTGTTTCTGCCAAAAGGGTGTCAGAAAATGCATAAAACATAAAAATAACATAGAAATGGGACTTTTTTGGTACCCATGGTGAATGATTATACTTTTAAATTTCTATCTTTTCAAAAGTGGATTCTAGAGCTTCCGATTTGCACTTTGAATTCCTATAGGTGTGCACTGCTAAAACTCTGATTTAGGGGTCTGAAAATGAGATTTTGTTGATTCTTTGAATTGTTGAATGAAGAGAGGACTTCAACAACCTTGGAAATTGATCTTCAATTATTTCCAAGATTCCAAGGGACCTACAGCTATAAACACACAAGAAGAGAAGAAGAAATGCTGATTGTTAGGGCATGGGGCTTTGCCTTGGTCAAACCCCGTTTACGTAATTAAACCAAAATAGAGAAATAATAGAATGAAACATGAAATAATGGAATAGGTTACCTTTCCATGATGATAGATCTTGAAAGTCCGCAACAAAACATGTAGAATTTTCCCTTGAATGTCTTAGGAAACTAAATTAATGACTTCCAATGTGAAAGCCCTAACTTGATGATGAATGATGTGAATGAGTTATGAGATTAAGAGATGAATGAGAGAGATGTAAAATGAAGAGAAAGTATTTTATTTATACAATATTTTTCATTAGTTTCTCATTCATACCTCATCATGGTAAGATAAATAAAGATGAAAATGAAAAGATGGATCAAGCTTCAATCGTTTGTCCAGATAGTTGTGGATCAGATCTAAGCTTACTTGCTTGGAAAAAGGAATGTGTACTCACTGTGGGAAAAAAAAACACATGATGGTCTACTATGTGAGAAGGCCCAAATGTACTCACTTAGGGGCCACAAAATTTATGATTGTCTGTGGGGTGAGAAATCCGAAAAGGTAAGACACATACGCTAGTTGGTACACACTCACAAACAAAAGGGTGGCTATCGGGAAAAGTCATGCTACCAGGTGGGATTCCCATTCAACCATATTAAAGTTATACGTCCTGGTAAATTTAACAAGGTGCCACAAAGAAATTTTTTTTTAGCTCTATGAAGTAAGCAAAACTTCATATGCTTGACACTCATAGACATTGTGAATGTAGAATAGTGTAAGGATTGTTCATAGGGATTTTTCTTTGTTCATGCAATGTATCATCTTAGGTAAGATCATACTCAATGTGTCCAAGAGAGGATAAGTGCAAACAATCTCATATTGTTTCCAAGAGAGGACAAGTGTAATGTCTCATCGTGGGGAACATTGTACCTAATGCTTTCAAGAGAGGAAATCACAAGAAAAAGAAAATTGTACAATGAAATGTGAGTGGTGATGTATGTCCCCACTTTAAAATGGTTGTGAGCACCCATACTATGAGCAATTTTTTTAAAGTAGAAGAAGGAGACATGAGAGCTTATACAAAAAGCCCTATGCAAAGTCATATGTTTCTAATAAGCTTCATCATGAAAAAGAGAAGTATGTCATATGCGATCCAATCTTAAGTCGCGTGGTCTATATCCCAACCTTGCTATTTTGTATTCATGAAAGGTTAATTAATAGCCAAAGGAGGGCGCTACAAGTGACATACAAGGACAAGGCTATCAAACCCCTTTCCCCCACTCAGTGCAGGACAAAGGTGAGCTAAAAGGATTGATGAGATGCATGCTAGAGTGAAAATTAGTAGGAATTAGAGGAATTAGATGCCCCCACATAGGGAAGCATGCCAAACTCCTAAAAGTGTTGGATTTTATGACTCAAAGAATGTCATTCATTAGTGGAGTGATCATGAACTCTATGATATGCACAAAATGAAGTCTTGGAATAATATTTCTTTCAAGTTCTAGGAAGGAGGGTGATCAACTTATCTTGGAGAAGTCTTGACAAGATACCCTCTTGATCAAGAGGAGAAGGTGGTATGGTTACTTGTTTCAAGGATACATCTTGCTTATTATTGGATGTAATACTTAAGCAAGACTCCTTAGATTGCGAGATTTTGTTATCTTTATAGAAGGATACAAAATCTAACTAATTCAAATCATGAGTATTTTGTGAGATGAAATTGACATTAACCAAAGGTGTAGTTAAAGGATGATATTCAATACCACTAGTTGTGAAGGATGATTTAGGAATATGTTTTGTGAGATTATTGATGTCGAGCAAAGGTTTAGAAAAAGGACAATAACCAAGACCATGGGTTGTTTGTTTTGTGTTAGGCTCTATAGGTTTACGAATACCTTTTTCTCAAGCAACACATCCTTTTCCACTATATCCTTGTTGTTTTATGAGTTCATACCCTCTTACGCAAAGTTTTTTCACTGCTTTGGAATTAGGTGGTTGTTCATAATTGTGTTCGTCAAAGGTTGTGTAATTTTCTTTTTTTTCTAAAGTGGTTGAGGTGGATTCTTTCAATGGGTTTTCTGAATTTTGTGTGTCATGGTCCTTCCTGGATTTTTTGTGAATGATTTTGACCTCATCCATGAAGTCATGTTTGAAATCCAAGGAACCCCAATCATCATCTAATAGCTTCATGGATTGTTCACTATGTTGTTGTTTGTACTTGTAGTGAGTGGGTTCCACTTGTGTGTTTGGTGTTAATGTGTTCAAGGGGTTCTCATTGGTTTGCTTGAGTTGTAATAAACTATAAGGCTCATCATCATTGTTGAGTGTGTACAATTGATTTTTGTGGATATATTTCATTTTACGATGAAGAGTAGAAGGCACACCATTCATTGCATGAATGCACACCCTACCTAGAAGAAGGTTATATGAAAAATCATTAGGCATAACATGGATTAGTGTATCTAATGTGGCCACTCCAACTTTAAGAGGTCAAGTGATCACACCAAGCAATTTTTTTTCTTACATTGTCAAATCCCTCAATGGATAAAGAATCGGGTTGGATGTTTGATCTATTGATACCAAGTCTATCGAGAAGGCTTACTCCAAATATGTCAAGAGAGGAACCAATATCTATAAGAGTTATGTTAATCCTATTCATTCGTATTGAGCAATAATGATAAAATATTCATTCTATTTTCACACTTCCAAAGGAGGAAGCTCACTTTGGTAGAAAACAATGTTAGGATTTATTCCTTGGATTATGGTCATGATGTTAGTGGGTTGCGCATTAGGAGGGATAGGAACTTGTTACAAAGAATATTGGACCATGTTGTGCTAATGAGGAGACATTTGAATAATGTACCATAATGATATCTTAGGAGTGTTTTTAAGTTTTCCAACAAGATCATACTCCTTGGTATATGGGATAAAGCAAGGGGCACTAGGTAGATTAGGTACACTAGGTAGATTAGGTAAAGGTAGAGAGATTGGGGTTGGTTGCAGTGGTTGCAGATTATTTTGAGTGTTATATGTATGAGAAATAATATCATTACTAGATTTCTGCAACACATTGGTTTGAGGGGGATAAAGGGTGTATCGAGGTTGGTTAGAGGGGTGAAGTTTATGTGAAGGAAGGAAAAGAATAAGTCGAGGTTTATGTTGAGTTTGTTGTTTGTGTGAAGGGGGATATAGAATTAGAGGGTTGATATGATGTCCCATGGGGTATGTATGAAGTCCATTGAGCAAGGGTGATCTAATGGAAACTTGTGCATTGATAATATCAACGGTCTTGGGTTGACATATCTCTAAGCAAGGACAATCAAGAATCACCATTTTATCTAAAGGAAGATATATTATTATTGTTGTTGTTTTTTAGCACCATGATATTCTCCCTAGAAGGAGAGTGTTTAGAAGAAGAACAAGCCACATATTCTTGACAAGTAGGGCTAGGTTCTTCAAAAATGACTTCATCAATAATAGGGGAATGATCAATGATGGGAGTGTTAAGAGGGTGATGATTAGGAGAAGGTGTTAGTTGAATGTCAATTGTCCTTAAGGTCTCATTCCCTTGTGCTATGTTTTCTACTTGACTAGGAGAGCTTGTAATATGTTCATCCAATTTTGAATTGTGTGAAGTAGCTTTATCACAAGTGAGGGAGGCATCAAGAGAAGGATCACTATGGTTTTCAAATAGATTATCCCAAAGGGTAGGAGCATTAGGGAAGGGAGGGTCAAGATTCTCATGACGCTAAAGAGGGATGTCTTCTAATATCAACCTATCCTCTTGAAATCAAGGAGGGATATTAGGAGATAAATTTTTTTGATTTTCATGGTTATGGAGACTAGGTAAGGTGGTATTCAAGATTTCATCTTCTAGTTTTCTAATGTCTTCCAAAGGCTAAAGAGGAGAGGGATAATCAAGACTCACAGTACTTGTAGCTCCTTTTTCCAAACTACCTTCATCACTAATAGGAGTGGTATTAGGAGAAGAACAAGTATGAAGGTCATGATTGTCTACACTTGCATCCTCTTGTGTTATTATATTCTTGAAAATCTGATAGGTACTAGGAGGGTATGAAAAATGCTTATCAAATATTTTACTTTGCTATCCTAGATTATGTTCAAGAAAAATAGAATCATAAAAGCCATTTGGTAGTCTAGAAACATGGAATGATTTAAGAGAACGCATGCTAACATGAGAAAGTAAAGAAAGTGCAATGCAATAACTTAAAATGAAATGCAATTTTTAGATATGAAACAAGGTAATGTTTTGATTACACTATGCACCAATCAAAAAATGACATGAATAATGTAAATGAAAAATGGAACAATGCATGAAATGAGCTATTTTAAGGCTAGATTTTATGAAATGCATGCTATAGAAATGCAACTAACAGATATAGGTAGGTTAAGGAACCAAATAAAAGTTTAAAGACAAAGTTCTGAGTTTTGTAAAATGCAGTTTTAGGGGTCAAAAGGGATTGATTCGCCTAGGGTGGCGAATGAGTCCCAATATGGAATTTTTTAAGATTTTCCATAAATGTTTGATTGAATTTGATGGTTTTTGAGTGCTATTATGTAGGCCTAAATAAAAAATGGAGAAATTCAAAAAAGTTACATGAAATTAGATGTAAAAAATGCAACCTAAATGGACTTTTTATGAATGCAAAATTTGAAACCAAGCATGCAAATGTATTCATGCAAACTATAATGTAAGAGCAATGCAAGCTAAATGTATGATGAAGGACTCAAAAATTAGACAAAAATTATTCTAAAAAGAAGGTTCACCAAAATGAACTGTAGATTTTTGGGACCCACTTGCTTTCTATCGCTTTTAGGGTTTTTCACCTAAAAGGAGAAAGATGCGTAAAAAATGCTTTTGTTCACATTCAAATATTAGTGTGATGTGGATGGAAAAAGGATTGAAAATTCCTTGATGTGATTTTTAAATGCAAGAAACTAATAATATTACTTGACTAATGAATAGAAACTATAGAGAAACAACTTGTTTGAAAACACATTGTGCATTGCAAAATCACCTATTAATGAATGGAAAAATGCAATAGAAATGAATCAGACTGAAAGTGTGCACCTGAGATGTTTAAGGAGACTAGAAATTGCTTCTAAAACACCAACGATGCTATTTTTCAAGCTTGTATGGATTTATTCGGCCATTCCTCGTGAATTAATCCTGTTTCTTTGGTAAACCAAGCCATAATTTATTTCTATCAAAAGGGTGTCAAAATGTAGAAAAAATAAAACTAACCTAGAAATGGGACTTGTTGATGGTCAAAAGGCTAGTACATGTAAAACAAAATATTGCTATTATGTTTCTCTTGAAAAGAGAAAGATAACACATGGATACCTAACTCCCAAGGTCCTGTTAATCGATTCACGACTGTGTTGATTTCAATCAATGGTTGATGTAACTATAATGTTCAAGGGGCCTACTAGTGTTGAGCTTCTAGATTGTTATAAGATCAAACATTAAACCTACTTTAACTAGGGATTTTAAAGAAATAGAAAAAGATAGATAAAAGTTTTGGAACTGAAGAGAATGTTAATTCATCCAAGTAATCAAACTTGTTTCCTTCCAAGGAATTCCTAAACTAAAACTGCAAAATAAAATCAACTTGTAATTAATACATAGTTTCATTCATTCACAGTGCAAAATTTAACAGCAGATTGTAAATCATCATTTAAATAGAACATAAGATAAAATTTCATTCCTTGAAAGCCTTCCAAATCAAATAATTAACCCAAGATAAATACCATTTTGGAGCATAATATGAAGTAGATTTAAATCTGGCTACTTCTACTGTTGGTGAAACAGATAAACAACATTTACAAATTTGGAAAAATCACTGTTTAGAAAAACCATATCTTCAAATCATTCCATCTACACTAAGAAAAATTGAAAGATACATCACTTTTACTCTAGTTTCTCTACCTTCTAACCCTAACTTGCTAACCTTAACTAGAAGAAGAAGAACCAAAAGAAGATCAAAGATAAAATATAAAAAGCTACCTCTTTTCAAAGTAAAAGTCTCGATCCTTTACAAAGAGGCCAAAAAAACCATATATACATGTGCCCTCAAAAATATCAGCCCCATTTTAGGGTTTATAATATATGTCAGTTTGCAGTAGAGTCAGCCCTAGAAGAGTTTGAATAAAGTCAAGGATGCATTTAATGTACATACCCTACTCATGTCGGTGAGAGATCGCTCCAGGGTTGGCCTTTCAAATCTTTTGCAACCATCGCATTAACTTATGGCCCCTGTGTCCGCCCTCAAACTTCTTTGCAGAGCTACTTTGAATGTTCAGAAGTATAGACATTAATTTAGATCTACTTTTTCCAGTAGACATCCCAGCTGTCCTCACGGCTTCTTCCTTTCTGCTTTCCTCTTATTCTAGCTCTTTCTGCAAGTTGACATTCTTTCGAGAAGCAACATCCATCTTTTATGTCTTAGATCCCTACAGACGAACACCACTGAGTCACCGAACCAATTCATCATCCTGATCACTGGGTAGATCCATATCACTCATGGTCTGTTGATCTTCCTCACAAGAATAGCCGCACAGTCCAACTGCCACTGGTTCGCCTTCCTCTTCCTCCTATTGGTTGAACACACACCACGTGGGGATCTTCAGATGGTCAAACATTATTCAAACATAATCGCATGTCGGGTGAGACACTAGCCATGTCTCCTTCAATGCCACAATGCTTCTGGCCACAACAAGAATCTACATAACATACAATTATCAGCGAGACTTCATAGCGAGTGGCAGGAGTGATCCTGATATCCAAGATTGTCGCCTAGACTATCGCTATTAGCGAAACATCATAGTGAGTATGCAAGAGTTATACCACAACATTCCTTCATCAGCAAGACATCTGCTTTCAGCAAGAGGTCATAGCAAAGTCCATAGCAGACCCATCGCTATTGGCAATACCATCACTTATCAAAAAGAAGTCATAGTGGGCTGCAAGAGTCATACTGATATCCTTTTCCATCGCCCAGACTACCACTTTTCGGAAAGAGGTCACAACAATCCCTTAAGAACAACCCTGTTGGGGAGACCATAACCATCGGTGAGACATCATACCGATTTGTGAAAGTTATACTGCCACCCAAGATTTCCGCCCATACCATCAATACTATCCGCGAAGAGGTCATAGTGAGCCCTCAAGAGCCATACCACTATCAAGACCATCAAGGAGATCATCGCTATCGCCTTACATCATAGCAAAAGAACTCACGGGTGAGACTTCCATTAGTTAACAAGAGTTCATACTGAATGAAACACCTTTCCCCGATGCCGGCTTTGTGAACAACTATCACCAGGAGTTCCATGAGTCGGAAAGACATCACACTAAAAGCAAAAATTATATTGTTGCTAGTCATCCAGACATAAAGAATATCACACCAACTTTGGTCCTTTAGGAGTTTCATGCCAGATCTGGTTGAGGCATGCTTTCCAATAGACTTCCACCTAATGAAGATCCTATAAAATAATTTCTTCATTAGTCTTTTAAAATGCATCATTCCTTACCCCGCCTTTCACATATTCTTAGCAAAAAGGAAACCCAACTCTGGTAGAGGTGGAACCAAGTCTGGACCAAAGACATA
Source organism: Sequoia sempervirens (assembly GCA_007258455.2). Lineage (NCBI taxonomy): Eukaryota > Viridiplantae > Streptophyta > Pinopsida > Cupressales > Cupressaceae > Sequoia > Sequoia sempervirens. The sequence continues at coordinate 317,831,903 of VDFB02058242.1, read as the reverse complement.
CTTACCTTCAAAACTAGTTGGGGTGGAGCCAATATGAAACTCGAAACTGACCGAGGTCGGATGGGGGAAAACACAAACCTTTCACTAACTTCACATTCATCACATCATTCAGGCTCCAACCTCGCAAAAGGTAACGATGCATAAACTAAAACCAGACACTCGATCGAGTGATCAAAACTAGAGAACAAAATGAACCGGGTAGAACTAGGACTAGAACCAAATCTGACCCTAAAACTTTACAAAATTTTAGGTTTGGGTTTCATCCTGACACTCACCTCCAACAACAATCAAGAAGATGATGAAGAAAAAGAAAAAGGAAGAAAATAATGGGAGAGGGCACCCCATGACAAAAGGCAAGGAACAAAGGAAAAAGAACAAGATAGGCAGAATCGGGAGTAGAACGGAATCGAAACCTGGAACTTAGAAAAGTTCTAGAGTTCGGTGACAGTCCCGGTTCCACGTCCATCAGAATTAAAACTGAAAACACAAAAGGGAAAGACAAAAGAGTCAGAACCAGAACCGAAACCGGAACTGGAACCGAACATGGAAGTAACCATTATTTCCAAGCTTGGTTTTAGTCTCGATTCCACATCCGCTAGAGAAAAACAAAAGTGCCCAAGAAAGGAAAATTCCTAAGGCACAAAAGCACAAAAAATACCAAAGGAAAACAACCAACGAAGATAGAACAAGAAGGAAGGCAGAGTCGAAGTCAGGATGGAACCTGAACTAGAAACCTTGATAGAGTTCAATGTTCAGATTTTTTTTCTAGACTCCGCTTTGACGTAACAAAAGAACTCCTAAGACCCATCCAAACAACCAAATGCGATGAAAACAAAAGAAAAGGGGGACCCATTTTGTTCCAAAGTAAAATAAAATGAGGTGGTTATGCAAGGCATAACAAATGGCGACTCGGCTGGGAAAATGGTTTACCCATTTTTAAAGATATTGAAGAATTTAATCATCCCAAAACTTATAACTTATGAGACATGTTAACCGAAGTGTGATCAACATATTTAAGTCAAGTTGAGCTGGAATCTCAAATGTAGAACCAACACAAACTACTGCCTGAATCTGAGTGTCTGCATGCTTATAGTGCATCCTTCTTTATTTGAGATTTCTCCACATCTAAACAACTATATCTACGATTCAAGCTACATGGGTTGAGTCCTTTGAATGTCGTGCAATAGAATCCTAGGTATTGCTTCGTTGCCAACCAAGCGTCCATAGCCCTGACGGAGATGCCTCTAGTTCTCTCAAAGCATTTCTCTACTGCCAATCAGGCATCCATAGCCCTGATAGAGATACTTGAATTACCCACTTAGTATTGAGTTTTCCTTCATTTTAATGCTTCTCTCCTTTTTTTATCTCTTTTACAGGCCTTACTTGTGAAAATTCTTTTCAAAAACCTCCTCAATACAAAGACTTTAATAGTCTGAAATGTGGGTTGAGAACTACAGTGGATCCTATGACAGTCTTGGGGAAACATATTTTTCACTTGAATCGAAGATATAATTACCAAGAGATGGATAGGCACTTCATAGTTGGATGTTTTATCTATTTTGTGATAGATTTCAATGATAGTTCAGGAGGTTATCCACAATACACCTTACCCCTAATAGCCTTCATACTCATGCTAAAATGACCATAAGGCATGAATTTTAGAACAAAATCTTTCGACATATATACCTAAAAATGCCTAAACCAATTTCTCTCCTAGTGCCCACAGTATTCTTTGAATAACAACCCCAAGGTTTCAAGATGGAAAGAAAAGAGGATCCCCAAAGAAGAAAAAAAAACAGGCACAAAAGAACAAATGAAAAGAAAAGAAAGAAAGAAACAACAAACAAACAAAGAACAAAAGAAAAGAACCAATAATTACACAAAATACATATACAATAAATTTAAACTCAAACCTTTATTTTGCCAGTACGCTTGAGAAAGCCATCCATTGATCAGAAATGGAATAGGTTCTCCTCTATCAAGGTTCTCCCTGCAAACGAAAATCATTCTCCTCCAAGATCTCAAAGTCACTTGATACAAACCTAGCTAGAGTTTATCAAATTTCTCGTGATCACCCTTTTTCTCCTTAGCCTTGTCCCGCCAACAACACCAACTGAGATTCTCAATGCCTTTAAACTTCACTCTCTTGTCAAACCAACGCTTCGATAAAGAACTCCCCATGTTTGAAAAACTGCAGCAATGTCTCTATTCTTCCATGTTCAAGAGGTTTAGTCTTACCTCAATTCGTAATCCCTGTATAAAACCCCGCATGAACTTAAGCACCAAGTATCTGTAGGTAAAGGAAAAACTAGATCCAGCCACAGACTAACTTGAAAGGGAACTCCTCAGGCAACCTTTAATGGGTATGTCCAAGATCATCATGGAAAAACAGTCCCTTTAAAGTGGCAAAAAATTAGAAAAAAATCAGAGTTAGTAACATGACATAATCCTTTAATAAGTTAATCTATATTATTTCAAAAATATGTAAGAATAGAATCTATAGTAAATTGAATGTAATTTATAAACTACTAGAATTGTTTTAAAAAAAAAAGAAATCTATTCGGTGAAAATTTTAAATTTCAATGCAGTATTACTTAAATTTTAGGGAAAAAATAATAAGTAGGTGTCTGTCTGACCACCCTAACCACAATGAAATGATAATATTTTTTTATAATATTTTACATGTAAGTAGAGGACTCATGTCCCGATGTGATGCATTTTTTTTTGTAATTTTTTTCCAAATAAATAATTAATTATGAATTTTTTATTACAACTTTTGAAAAATATAAAAAACTCGTATGTATAACCACCTTAACTCTGGTCAAAATTTCATGAAATTCAACTTTTATTTGTTTAATCCTATAGAATGTGAAGCATGGAATGTGACGCATGTTTTGGGTTCAAAAAATGTGATACCGTTTGAAAGCTATATATGTTTTTCAATTAGTCTATCAATCAAGACTTTAGTCATAATTTGAATAGAAAATGAATAATAATTACTTATTAAATTTAAAGTAAAGCATAATTTATATTGGTGGAAAGCTGAGAATCTCCTTTAAAAACCCTTTTCGCTTCATCAATTTTGGGTAAAAAATGCAGCCTGTCAGCCACATACCCATCATATTACCACTTTTGGCCCATCATGATCCCTCGTACATACCCTAATATGAGTTCGATCTTCCCATAAGGAAAATATTAACTGGGTATGCCAGTTCCTAGGATTACTTTCAAGTAACTTCTTTATCACTTCTAACAAATTCTTGTTAGTAGATTCTGCTACACCATTTCCCTGAGGATAGTAATTAGAGGAATACTTCAAGATAATTTTATGTTCATAAGCCCATTGTATAAATTTAGTAGATGAAAAGGCAGGGCCATTGTCACATACCAGGGCGAACGACACTCCAAACCTGGTAACAATATTTTCAGTGAGAAATTTGATAACCACCTTAGTGGTGTTGTTCTTGCATGGTTGTGCCTTAGTCCAACGAGTGCAATAGTCTGTAGCAGTTAGGATGAACTTATGTCCTGCAGAAGAATTAGGATTAATAACCCCAACAAAATCCAATACCCATTGGGCAAATGGTCTTACCTCATATACTAGTCGTAGAGGCATTGCTGAATTATGCTCCTTTGATGTAGAAGTCTGACATGTATGACATGTCTGGACATGTTGATGTGCATCCTTGAACACATGGGGCCAATAATATCTTGATCTGAGGATTTGATGGGCCAAAGAATCTGTTGATCTGTGTCTTGTGCCATGCCTACCATGAGATTCATCCATGGCATGTTTGGCTTCTTGTTGATCTAGACATCGTAGGCACACCCCCTCATAATTTATTTTGTATAGAGCCCCTCCTTTGAGCATGTAATGAGCACTCTTCATCCTTAGTGCCCTTTTTTGGGTAGCATTCATCCCATCTAGTTATCTGTTATTGAGAAGGAAGAAGATCAAGTCAATATACCATGGGTCCTTGGTAAATGAGTGCAAAATATATTGCTGATAAGTGATATTCTCATCAACATCTATCATGGACTTTGATAAACCTTTTCCCTAGACAAGTTTCATTGGATGGATTTCTAAATCATACTCTTGCAAGATAGCCACCCATTTTCCTCTCCTTTTCGCTAATTCGCTTTGCATAAGGAGAGACTTAATCACTGGATCAAGCACTATAGCAATAACTTGGCTTCTCAAAATGTAATGCCTAAACATTTTTATTACTTGTACCAATGCAAAGGAATTCTTTTCCAAGGGTGGGTACCTAACTTCTACATTCTTGAATGGCGAGCTCATGAAGGCAATTGTCCTTTCATTTCTTTCACCTCTTCTTTGTGTTAGGATTGATGCACATGAATGATTAGATGCAAATGAATAAATATAAAAGGGATTTAGGTAATATGGGCTAGTCAAGACCAATGCCTCAGATATTGATTGCTTAATCTGTGAAAAATGCAGATCTAGCCTCATTGCTCCATTCAATTTTAGCATCTTTCTTCATCATCTCGTTGAGGGGTTTGACAATTTTTGTAAACCCTGTTATGAACTTTCTCATGAAATTAATCCTCCTGAAGAAGGAACTCATATCCTTTTTACTACCTAGCATCGTTAATTTCAAAATAGCCTCAACTCTATCGAGATCCATGGATATTCCCTTTTTTGATATCACATGCCCTGGAAGTTTCCCTTCAGAAACTCCAAAGACACACTTCTTGGGATTAAGAGATACTCCATAGCTGATACATCTTTTAAGGACCTTGGCTAAATCAACAACATGATCCTTTCTCTTCTTGGAAAAAATTGTCAAGTCATCCACATATATAATAATACACTTACCTATCAAATCCTTAAAAGCCACATCCATTGTACGCTGAAAGGTAGCTCCAACATTAATGAGGTCAAATGGCATTCATCGATAGGAAAATGTCCCCCATTTTGTAGTGAAGGAAGTCTTCATCCTGTCTTCATGGCTGACCAACACTTGGTTATACCCAGAATAGCCATCTAAAAATGACATCATATGGGATCCATTAACAGTTTGTAACACTTCATCAAGAGAAGGAAATGGATAGTTATCCTTCTCTGAGGCTTTGTTTAGGTTTCTGAAGTCAACACACAACCTGATCTCCCCACTTTTCTTATGCACTGGAACTAGATTGGAAACCCATGTGAATTTCCTTACTAGGAAGATGATTCTTGTTGATAAAAATTTTTGCACTTCCTTCTGTATCAATGGTTCAATCAAAGCATTGACCGAGCGCTGCTTTTGATGAAAGGTCTTGGCTTTTGGTTTTAGCGGTATTGTGTGTGTGATCACAGAGGTGTCAAAAGTCTTCAAATCTTCATAGCTCCAGGAAATTGCCACAATATCTTCTTTTAACACCTTAATTATCTCATTCCTGATCTCCTTGGGGCAGGTCTTACCTATAAGGAAATTTCTTTCAAGACCCGAATTAGCCAAATTAATATATTCATACTTCCCTCCTTCACTTTGCATTGGCACTCTCTCCCAAGCTTGAGGATTAGAATCAAATATCCTTTCTAAGGCTACCATCCCCTTGGGGATGCTGTTACTTTTTCAATTAATTACTCCTCCCACATCACAACCTTTAGGGTCCCATTCTTCTCGATCTCTATCTGATTCATCTATGATATGCCCTTCAAAGACATATGAACTTGCCAAGAGGGAAAGTATGTGTTGGTCATCCTCAAAGACTTGAAAATTTTGAACATTATCAGGGACTATTAGGATTGAAACTAGCTCAAACGAAAATATTTTCAATTTGGAGTCTTGCATAGGCTCCAAAGTACTAGCAGTAATTTCCAAAGTATCTATAATCTGATTTAGCTCCCTAGGAATCAAAGTAATTTCGAAAGCATCAAAGTCCTCGATCAAATTCCAAACCCTATTTATGTAAGCAGCCAATCTTTTATTATGGCAAGTATATTGGCTGTGAACCTATTTGATAATGACTTTAGAGTCTCCCATTACCATAAGAGATGTGACCTTCTAATGAGCAAGCATTAAGCCCCTAGCAAGTGCTTCATACTTTTCCATGTTTGTGCAACCAAACTATAGCCTATAGGAGGAAAAGTAAGTCTTCGCTTTTGGATTGGTTAACTCCACCCCTACTCCACTTCCTAATTTGTACTTAGAGCCATCAAATTTTAGACTCCATAATTGATCTGGGGTTGGGTTCTCTTTCTTTTTCTGGCCTACAGTCTTTTGCTTGGCAGAAGTATATGATGGATTGGACTGATGTTGATCATCAGTATTTGAAAGTGACTGGGGGTACAGTTCATCTAAAGATTCCCCTGGATTGAAAATTTGTTCAGGAAGTGATTCTTGAACCTCCTCTTGAGTCAATTCATGATTTAGTACCTTTGTTACCAATCCCCTGAGCATTGGAAGTGTTTATGGAGTAAGTGTAATTGGAAAGGATTGAGATGACTCAGCCCCTAGTTGTAATTCAGAACACAGAACCTGAGTCTGCTCAAGTTGAGAAGATAATTTCCTCTGAGCAAAGAAGGATGGTTGCATCCTTTTCTTGAAATGGAGACTCCTTGATAAGGGCCTAGGGTTGACACTCACCAGTTTCTTCTACCGAGGAGACATGTTTCAAGATATCTACACAAGATTAAAAAATTATCTCAGAATGATTCTGGTAATGAATCCTACACCAGTTAGGAAGTAGGAGACTGCAAATATCAACCTCCTCTCCCAGAACCAGCCTATCCTGTTGTAATTTCACTATTAGGACTTGTTGATTAATAGTAATCATTGGGTCATTTTGGTCTAAGAGGGGTGAGTCATCAAAATGAAGTACTGAAAAAGTCATGATCTCCTTCTGCTTATAAACTCCTATCTTGGTTTCAAAATAGGCTACTTCATTGAGGAAGTCATACTTAGTAATCATGTGTTTGAGCTTGGGCTCACTTTCAATTCTGATTTGGCTTGCTATCCCTTTCTAGGGCAGCCATATATCTGAGAAATCCAAAGAAACATATCCACCCAAACTTATCATCAGGTCTCTACTTAAGAGCATCCCATAGGTTTCTAGGATATCCGCAACTTGGATATCCACATAAGTTTTGATCCTTGGATCAGATCCAATCTGTACATGGACATTGTTTAGCTCTCCTACAGAAAAATATTTTGTTTTTTCTAACTGGATAACCTTTCTATTTTTCTGGAGTGGGCCCAGACCTAACTTCCTCGAAATGGAAAATGGCATTACATTCCCCGACACTCCAGAATCTAGCAGATAGTTATGAAAGTTTTTTCCAAAAATTCAAAGACTTAGCAAGAAAGGTGGAGTACCAGTCTTACCTTTATAGAGAGTTGCATTCATCTCATTAGCAGGAGTCACCTTTTCTCTTCCTTTCGACCTATCTGCTTCCCCCAACGCTTTCAAAATGATTTAATTTTGAGCTGGGAACCATTTCAAAATATCAAAGAAAGACATTAAAGTCTTTTGCCTCTGCATTTCTGTAATGAAATCAAATTCTGAATCACTCCTAACCTAGTATTTAGGAATTGAAGATGAATTACCCTTGTTCTGAGAATCAGGTGGACCTATCGGTGGAGGAGGGTTGTTATCAGCACTCTGATTTAGAGGCACCATATGGTTAGGTGGTGCTGATGTAGTGAACAGACCCTTATTCTAATTTCTTAGGAAGTGTCCTCCATTTGTTTGAAAGGCTTGGGAATCATACACATCTTCCTCGGGTTCATTCTCATTTTGCATTGGGAATGAAGGTTCTTCAAAGAGGTCATAAGTCATAGTTGCATCCACTGAGCCACCTCCTTTATTTGAATTCCCTTGGAATGTTTGGGCATCTACTTATGCCATCTTCACAACTTTCTCCATTTTAGGGTAGTTTACCTCAAAATGGGTTGCAGTATCATGCAACCTACACCAGTTAGTCATAAAATTGAGGTCAACCACATTCGCAATGTGTGGCCTGTCCTCATTAGCTTGATAATTGTGAGGAACTCCTCTGTTATTGGGTCCAGTATTCCATGGCCTATTGTTGTTATGCCTCTAATTTTGATAGCCTTGGTTAGAGGAATTTTGGCCTTGATAACTCCTCTGGCTATAATTGTAGTTCTGATAATTACCCTGATTGTTATTACTTTGATTAGGGTAACTACCTTGGTTCTGGGAGGGGTTCAGTTTAAGCTGAGCCATATCATTTGTGACTTGAGATAGATTTTTCTTTAAGGTTTTCACCTCGCTTGTGAGTTAACCATCTTTTCACTCTCAACACTCTTAGCAACAGGTGGCTAACCAACAGGATTTGATGTTCCAACTTGATTATGATGACCATGTTGACTGTGATGAGCCTATGATTGTGGAAAGAAATCAGGGGTTTCATTGGCAAAGAATGGAATAGGGGATTGAGTTTGCAACTCAGATATAGGTTCGTAATGGGAAGTAGACATCCTTGGGATAGTATTGAATAAAGGGGTTGGATTAGGAATTTGATACCCCATTAAAGGAAAACCTCCTCCCAAGCTTCCTTGTTGAGAGCTAGTTTGTTGTTGCAATTTGATGGCTAGATGATAAACCTTAGATAGGGAATCAATATATGTTGGCTGATAAGTCATTTGTAGGAACAGGCCAAGCAAAGGGTCTATAACTCTAAAATATGTCTGAATGGCACTATTCTCAGCAACTAGATAAGGATCTTGTAGTCTCCTATGCATTCATTGAAACTTGGTGTTAAATAAGGGCAGGGATTCACATGGCTCTTTCCTAATGGTAGAAAATTGGTGGAAAAAAATGGTTGGATCCACATAAACTCTGAATTGATTGATGAAAGCATTCTCCAGGTCTGTCCAACTCTGAATAGAACCTTGTGGAAGATTTAGATACCAGTTGTATGCCATATCCCCTAAGGAATAAGGGAACAACCTACAAACTACATCATGGTGAGCTATTTGGGCTCTAGTACAAGCATCCTTAAAAGCTTGTATATGCTCTTCAAAACTCCTTGATTCGCCATGAATGTATTTGGGACAAAATATCTCAAGATTCTTAGGCATATCATGAAAGCCTCTTGGAATAGTCCCCAATGGAGAGGGATTATTCATAAAAAATGCCATTGGTGGCAGTGGTGGTAGTTGAGCCAGCTGTTGGATGGGCCAAACCAGCTATAATGGCACTTGAGATGGATTTGGTGGTGGATTGATAGGTGTCCACTGAGGTATTGGTGAAAAGCTTGGTGGAGTGAGTGGAGTTGACAAGGGTGGTATGATGGTTGCCCCAGTCTTGTGAATCTTGTGTCTTGTTGGGGTCTTGAGTTCTATCAAAGGTGGTGGGTTTTCAGTTGATCAAAGAACTCTATGGGACCTTTTTGGTGAGAAAAACCCAATATTATCAAGTTTCCTCTTCTAGGCCCTCCTTCTAGCACCAATTATGTTGATTGTCAAAATAGCACAACAAGATTTAAATAGAATATTACTATTATGTTTCTCCTGAAAGAGCAAGATAACACATGGATACCTAACTCCCAAGGTCCTATTAATCGGTTCACAACTATGTTGATTTCACTCAATGGTTGATGTAACTTTAATGTTCAAGGGGCCTACTAGTGTTAAGCTTTTGGATTGTTATAAGATCAAACATATATTTAAACCTACTTATACTGGTGGTTTCAAAGAAATAGATAAAGATAGATTAAAGCTTCGGAACTAAAGAGAATGTTAATTCATCCAAGTAATTAGACTTGTTGCCTTCCAAGGAATTCCTAGACTAAAACTATAGAATAAAGTTAACTTGCAATTAATACAAAGTTTCATTCATTCATAGTGAAAACTTTAACAATAGATTGCAAATCATCATTTAAACAAAACAAAGATAAAATTTCATCCCTTGAAATATTTCCAAATGAAATAATTAACCCAAGATAAATACCATTTTGGAGCACAATATGAAGTAGATTTAAATCTAGTTGCTTCTACTATTGGTGAAACAGATAAACAACATTTACAAATCTAGAAAAATTGCCAGTGTACAGAAAACCCATGTCTTCAAATCATCTCCATCTATACTAAGAAAATCTGGAAAATACATCATCTCGCCCTGTTGAACTTAACTTCTGCTCTACTTCTACTTTCAAGTTTCTCTAGCTTCTAACCCTAACTTGCTAATTCTTTCCAAAAGGAAGAAGATGAAAATCTCTATCTATGTATCCCTCTGATATCGATATATCCCTTTTTTTTTTACAAAGAGGCAAAAATGCCATATATACACACACGTCCAAAATGAGCTAGCCTACATTTTAGGGTTTACAATATGACTCGATACCAGAACACGTTGGCCCTAGAAGAGTTTGAACAAAGTAAATGATGCATTAAATGCATGCACTCTGTCCATGTTAGTGAAATATATCTCCCAGGCATGGCCTTCAGATATTTTGCAACCATCGCATTAACTCGCAACCCTTGTGTCCACCCTCGATATTTTTTTTCCGAGCTACTTTTAATGTTCTGAAGTATGGTCATTCACGCCCACCTATTCTTGCCAGCAAATGCACCATTAGTCATTAAGACTCATGACCTCCTCCCTTTGCACTTTCCTCTTGGCCTGCAACCTTCGCGGGTTGAATTCCTTGAGAAATGGCATCAGATGCTCTCCTTGTGCTTTAATCCTATGAAAAAATGCTTTCATTAGTCCTCTAAAGCATAGAAAATATCATCTTCATCTTACCTTTCACATATATTTCATTCAATTATACTCAGCAAAAAGAAACTCAACTCTGGTAGAGGCAGAACCAAATCCGAACCAAAAACATACCTACCTTGAATACTAGTGGGATGGGAACCAAACATGGAAGTAACCAACATTTCAAAGTTCAGCCCATATTCGAGCTTTGCTTCACAAAAGAGACCAAATGCAAGGAACAAAGACGGAAACAAATGCATGCGGGATTAGAGCAAAAATCGATCCTGGGTGAAACACAACGGGGGCGGGGAAGAAACCAAATCTAACACTAAAACTTTTCCAAGTTCTAGGTTCAGATTCCATCGCAATCCCACCTCCGACAACATATAAAAAGATGACAAAAAGGGCAAAAAAAGAAAAAATGGAAGAGAAGAAAAAATATCGTGACCAAATGAAGGGAAGAAAATTTGAAACAAAAGAGTTCAGCGGAACCGGGATCAGAATGGAACTAGAAACTGAAACTTCAGAAAAGTTTCAAGGTTTGGTTTCAGTCCGCGTCCCGCTTCTGCTGAAACAAACAAATGAAGAGGAAGAAAGAAACAAGCGGAACCGGGACCAGGAATGGAAGGGAAACAGAACTTGGAAGACATTTCGAAGTTTAGTTTCGGTCCTGATCCCACGTTTGCCAGAACAAAACAAAAGGCCCAAGGTAGAAAGGAAACTCCTAAGGCGCAAAATACAAAATGAAATGAAAATGACCAACAAAGAAGAAACAAAAAGAAAAGGAAAAGTCAAAGTCAGGATGGAATGCAAATGAGAAACATTGAAAGAGTTCAATGTTCATATTTGGCTCTGGATCCGGCTCTGATAGAACAAAAGAAAAACTTAGGAGGAAAATAAAAGAACTCCTAAGACCCAACCAAACAACCAAAGGCGATGAAAACAAAAGAAAAGGAGGACCCATTTTGTTCCAAAATAAAATAACATGGGGTGGTTATGTAAGGCATAACACCTCGTACAACTTGTCAGAAACTTGTGATAGTAGGTGTACTCAAAGGGTATACCATGGTACTATAGGTTTCCCAACTCATGCGCTAGTAGGCTCTAGCACCATCTAGTAGGGCCTAGCCCCTGGTCTAGTGGGAGCACCTGTCAGGCCTTGTAGGGGCTAGCAAAGTTAAAATAGCCTAAAGGAAATTAATTAAAATTTCAAATCTGTCATAAAGTTTAAAACTATAAGCTTATTAGAACATAGTTAAATTCTTTTCAAAGTTTATTGCTCAAATACCACTACAACGTGGTCTAGGCACTACTAGTGGCTCTACTTTGGGGCCATCACAGGTTCACCTAATGGGTGTATTAAGAAAATTTTATTCAAATGGGCATTAATTTTCACCCATATTGTCATATTTTCAACTTCTTATACTCATTGGAAAGCTACTTTTGAGCACTACATTGTGGGTTAGGATTGGTTTTCTTATATTTCTATTTTAACTATTTTTGGGAGCCTAAAATATTTATTTTCTTTGTTTCACATTTTTTAGCATAACTTTCACATACAAAATAAATTTTTCAATTTTGAATAGGTGTTGCATAGAATGTTAAGTTTACTTCATAGTGGTCTTGATAGTTTCTCATTTTGATGAGAAGAGAGAGTTGTGTGCCTAGGATTTAGGATGTGATTGTGTGAGCATCTAAACAATTCATCCTTCATTGTACAAGTTTACGTGTGTTTTTCAGAGTTGGAATTTATTGGTGATAGGTACATAAGTTGTCTTTGGTTTTGAGGACATGTTTGGACATGGTTTGATAATTGGAGTCTCGTATGGGTGATAGTTGAGTGTAGATACAAATTGGTGTTGGTTATGGTGTCATGATTATGTAGGTACACTATTGCATTGACACAACATAATCAGGTTTGTGTTTTTGGTGGTGATTTGGTTTAATGTTAAGGGTTATTTCTTATTTCCTAGATGCTTGTTTGGTTCCTTGACTATGGTACTTGGGTGTGAACATGTTTGGTGAATTATATCTAAGGTTTATAAAATTATTCTCTTTGATATCTCATTTTGTAGTTTACTAACGTGATGATGAGTTTGCATGTTTCAATGATTAGATCTATGAGTTATGTGATATATAGGTATCTGTAACCTATTGATTGTAGTGGGATGACTCAAATGTTTATTTTATATACAAGGTTTGATTTAGTGTTGATGTAGACTTTGTTAGTTGGCCTTGTCTATGGTCATCTCTACATTGGTATGTGTTCTTAGTGTAATTAATTATTAATTACACTTTGCATAACTTTACTTACGCATTATTTAATTCCTAGGTTATAGATTTTGGTCTTTATCTTATTGAGCTATCTTGTTGCTCAAGATAAGATTATGCATCTTTGCTTTTATAAAGCAAATTATCTCTTGTAATTATTGTTACTTCGAATATATCAATTTGCACATCTTTTGCAAATCTTGGCTTTTTCATTTTTCTCTTTTGTGGAAGGTGATTTTCTAGTTTGCAATCTAATCTTGGTTTCTAACATGGTATCAAAGCCTCGATTTGCAGCCCCTTCTCAGCTTTTTTGGAGGAATACATTGCAGAGCTCATTTGGGGTCCCTCAACAGTTTCATTCCTTGAGCACATTTATGCAATGTATTGGATCAGATCAGGGTTTTCTATTGGATTCAAAGCACTAGAAAAAGTCAGAAATGACTTTTATTTCATTTATTTTCATCACCATTTACCAGATCTGTGAGGGTTTCAAGCTCGGTGATTTTTCTAATAAATCTAGGGGTCGCCTAATTTTTGGAGCACTTTGGGCCCAAACAGACCCCGTCATTCGATTCGTAGCGACCAAAAACCCCTATTTTGATATAAAATTTGTCTGATTTGGGCAAAGTCATTTGAAGAGGCAAAAAAAATTGCTAAGGAGGCCGTGCGGCCTCCCCAACTCGGGTCCCAAGGCACTTTTTTTTGAGAAAAATTAAAAAAAAACTAAAAGAAAAATCAAAGTTTTAAAAAAAAACCAACACCACCCGTTTTAAAGGGATCCACCACTTGGCGGCCACAGGAGAGGCACCAGGCGGTTGCCAGTGGCTCCCCCATGCAGCTCCGCCGGACTATGCAGCCAACCCCCAAGGGCTTAAATCACCAACCGACGGTCATTTGGGCAACCAGAGCCCATGCAGCAGCCCCCGTTAGGCTTCTGACCCCAGCCTCGGTCACATGGGTGACCAGGGGCCACGTCGAAGCTCCCTGGCCACCACCCCCCTAGTCCGCCCAAGCGACCAAGGCCCTTTTTTTTTAGCCCCTAAGGGCTTCTGGGGGCCAAATCGGACTTTTTTGGAGCACTTTCACGAAAACGTGCACAACTTTCACATAGAGCGTCATTTTTTTGCAAACAAGATATCGCCAGAAAGCTGTTTCCAAGCTTTATGCAATGGTGTAGGTCTAATTTTTTGGTTTTTCCTTTTTTATGTCTTTTTCAGCCTCAGAAGTCAGATGTTTCCATTTTCACTCTGGGAAGCATATCTTTTGACTCGCTTATCCATCTTTCGTGATTTTCACGGTGTTAGAAAGCTAGTTTCAGCCTCTATGAAAATATGAGGTCATTTATAGAATATGTGTACCTTATTTTATGCATGCATTCATTTTTTTTTTGTGCACTAGGTTTGTATTTTTGCTTATGTTTCTATAGCTTTGCATTCTCTCCTTCTGCAATCATTGGGTATTGTAATAACAAACTGATATAAAGTTCCATTAAGGGGGGTTATTGCATCCATTCTTCGTATTGGTGGCAACTCACATGAGTTTTTATGGTTTCTTGTTGTTTCCTTTAGCTTTTTTTCTTGCTTAGCTCGACACATTGTTGGTTTGCTTCTGTTCACACTTCACATTGGGATTTTATGGTTCTTGATCTGCATTGGTTTAGATCTTTCTCAATTTGAAGGCCATGTTTTTATGGTTAATGTTCCAAAATCTTGATGGTACTCATCCTATGGGAAGTTTTAGTTTTAGTTTGGCATTGGCTTCGAGGACACAACTTCCAGATTTGTCATCATTACGGGTCGTTTCATCCTTCATCTACTATTGCTTGCAGATTCCAAGGTTGATCCAGTTTGTGAGTTTCTAGTGTGCCTTGGCATCAGGTCTATTGTTGCATTTGTGATTCCAATATGGTTTTTTGCAAACAAAATTACCTTTCATTGCTTGCCAGATTTGGGGTTCCAGTGTTGCTTCATCAGAGTTCTTCTAGTGCTTCTTTGCATCAATTCATCTTTCTGGGGGGGGTTTCCCATTTGGTTTTCTCTCTCTTTGTATTTGTACATGAGTACCTGATAAGGCGTTGTTGTCAAGACTCATATTTGCATAATAATCTGCTTCTCCCTAAGTTGCACTTATGGGGGGTGTTGGTGTAATTAATTATTAATTACACTTTGCATAACTTTACTTAGGCATTATTTAATTCCTAGGTTATAGGTTTTCATCTTTATCTTATTGAGCTATCTTTTTGCTCAAGATAAGATTAGGTTTATGCATCTTTGCTTTTATAAAGCAAATTATCTCTTGTAATTATTGGTACTTCAAATATATCAATTTGCACATCTTTTGCAAATCTCAGCTTTTTCGTTTTCCTCTTCTGTGGAAGGTGATTTTTTAGGTTTGCAATCTGATGTGGGTTTCTAACATGTGTTCTTTTCGATGAGAGGATAGATGATGTTTATAGTACCTGGATAGTCAATTTTGGGACTTGTAGCATGATAGTTTTACCACTTTTTCATGGATAGAATGGTTACACCTTTCAATGGGACATTTTGAAAGTGATGGATTGGTGGTGTTTGATATATTCCTAATGGTTTGTTGGTGGTTGTATCTGTGAAGCAATTTTTCCTTAATCCCTTTGATTTTTTAATTTTATACTCTTTTTGGTTTCAAATGAGTCTATGCTTAAAGTAAAGTCATTTCAAAAGATGCAAAATGTGCCACATGGTGTTTACACAACTTTTATTTATTGTCTTCCTTTCAGAAGAGATCTGGGGTATGTGTTAGCTCGGAAAATATTTTCTCAAATGCAATTTTTGTAAATCTGAGAATCCGTGAACGCTTGACATGTCATCTCTTTGCTGCGGGCAATTTGCACTTTTAGGGAGTAATCTCTTTTGGAGTTTTTTGGAGCATGCTAAGTATTTTTTTTTTTTGAGATGGAAACTTTGAGTCAGTGTTGTCAAGCTACGCGATTGGTCAACTAGATTTTTTCCAAGCTCTTTTCTAGGATCTGATTGTTGTTAGATAACAATCTTTGCTAAATATCTAAAGGACATAAATACGAAAGTTGAGAATTAATGAGAAAATATTGTTGTTACCTAACAATAAAACTAAGATCAAATCATGAGCTATCAAATGCTGGCATCTAGCAATATTTACTTTTGGGGCATTGGCGATGGTTCTCCCTTTTTAGCTATAAATAGGAAGAGGCGATTGAAGCAAAAAAGTTTTTCCTATGGAAAAAAGTTCTTTTAAGTTTTCTTAGTTACAGAGATATTTTTAGAAGCAAAGAGCTTGTAGAACACTACTTCTCTCTAGTGAACCATAGATTTTTGGCACTCCACAAGACTCCCTAACTCTTCTAGGGTTTTTCACCTAAAAGGAGAGAGTAGGGCCAAATATGCTAAAGGGTTCATTCAAATTATGTTATGTGTGATGTTGTTTAAGCTAAATGTAATGAACTAAGTACAATTAAGTGATCTAAATGACTGATTATAAATGAAAAACCTATGAAACAAGTGATGTTTGAAAAAACATTGTGTAATGCAACAATGAACTAGAAATTAATACAAAGATAAATAGAAATGAATGAAACTTGAAGTCTGCACCTAATAGCTTGAAGGAAACTAGAAATTTCTTTTGAAACACTACTGATGCTAATTTTGAAGACTAGAGGGACTCATTCACCATTCTGGACGAATCAAGCCCAATTCTACCAAACTAAGCTGGGAAATGTAGAAAACAAAAAACTGACTTGGAAGTGGGACTCATTCACCACTCATGGTGATGATTCCACTTTTTAATTTTTGTATTTTCCAAAGTGGATTCCAGAGCTTCCGATCTGTACTTTGAGTTCCCATAGGTGCCTTCTTCTGAAACTCTAATTTACAGGTCTAAAAATGTGTTTTTCTTGACTTGTTGAATAAAGAGAAGACTCGAGTAACCTTTTAGCTTAATATTCAATGATTATTAAGCTTCCAAGAGTCCTAAATTTGCAAACACACAATGCAAGAGAGAGAGATGTTGAATGTTAGGGCATGGGGGTTTGCCTTGGTCAAACCCCTTTTAGGTAATTAAACCAAAATGATGAAAGAATGTAATGAAACATGCAACAATGGAGTTCATTACCTTTCCATGACATTTGATCTTGAAAGTCTACAACAAAACATGAAGGATCTACCCTTGAATGTATAAAAAATGATGTCTTAGTGACTTGAAATGAAGAAATCCTAAGTTGCTTGACTTGATATGGAATTTTAATGAATGACCATAGATAAGAGATGCGAAAATGAGTTAAAAAACTTATATTTATATGAAATTCATCTATTTTACCTATTAATACCTCATCATAGGATGACATGAAGCAATATTAAACTCAAATTTCACTTTTTTCTTGCTCAAAGATCAAAATTGAGCCAAATGGGACTCATTCACCACACATGGTGAATGGGTGCCACTTGGATGGGACTTATTTTCCATGCATGGAAAATGGGTCCCATAGGGGCCAATCTGATGGCTAGGAAGCCAAGAGATAAGGAACTAAGGTCTAAATTGCAACCTTGTCAGGTATTTGATCAATTTAATCCTTGGGATGCACAATATGGGTTAATATGGGACTATTAGTGATGATTTGAATGTCAAATAGGGCTTGGGACATGGAAATAAATGTGAAAGTGTGATTAAATACACTTTACAACACTAAAATGAGGTCCACATAGCCTAGGAAGGCACACGAACCTAACGTGAAAGTGAGACACAATATAACACTAGTTTACCGTTAAGTTTATTTCACAAGCCTTCTAAATTGATGCAATAATGTTATAAAACACATTTTATAATGTTGAATTAGGAGGAAATGGGTTCATTAAGTCTAGAAAATCATGAAAGAATCTTACAACACTTTACAAGACATTGTTAAAAGCATGTTATTCAATTTATAATGGACCAAGACCTAGTGTGGATGCATAAAATGCCTCACAACACTTGAATCAAGGCCTCATAATTCCATTTTATCATGAATTAATCCCTTGTCAAGCAAAGGGTACTTTTTTCTATGACACATTTAGCCCCCACTTTAGTGAGAGGATGAACTTGCTTCAAACTCACACTAAAGTAGACATTTAAGAGAGATTTGAGTGTGCAGATGCAAATGACAAAGAATGACAAAAATCAAGGAGGTTGTGCAAGCCCCCAGGAACCAAGATCCTAAGTCAAACCATCAAGATACATAATCATGAAATGGCAAGAAAGAAGATGAAAATGAACAAGGGGGATCAAGCTTCAATCATTTGTCCAGTTGTTTTGGATTAGATCTAGGCTTGTTTGTTTCAAAAAGAAAATGCATACTCACTTTAGGGGCGATGAAACTCTTTGTTATCTGTCAGGTGAGAAATCTACAACATACTCACTCTGGGGCCACATAACTTCTAATTGTCCACGGGGTGAGAAATCCCAAAAGGTGAGAAACATACGCTAGTTGGTATGAACTCACAAACACAAAGGTGGCTATGGGGAAAGTCGTATCACTGGATGGGCTTCCCACTCAACCATATCAAAGTTATACCTCGTCATAACTTTAATAAGGCACCACAAGGGAAAATGATTTTTGAGCTCTATGAGGTAAGCACAACTTTGTATCCTTGACACTCATAGACATTGTTTATGAAAATTAGTGTAACGATTGTTCAAAGGGATTTTTCTTAATTCATGTGTGATGCCACAATAATGGGTTATAGTTTTTGGCTAAACTTGACATTAAAATCAAGATTTTTCACCAGACATTCACTTTGTTAAACCTATAGCACCTAAACCATTAAGGTTTTGAAGATGAATCAAACTACTCATTTGTTAGATATTTTGTGTAGATTCTAATTATATTTTAAAAAAAAATTAAAAAATAAATTGTGAATCATTTTATGTAATTTTTAATAACTTATTTTTTCTACTAATCAACATTTTAAAAAAGTGATGTTTACTTCGGCCCATGTAACTTTTTTTATAGATAGGATACAATTCTAATTTTTAAAATACAAAATTGTCACACCAATATGTGGGGAATGGATATTTTTTCATAAATTTTTGTTACAATTTTTTTTTAATTAATTTTCCAAGTCAACGTAATTATAATTTGGACAGAGCTGTAGTTCGGCCCGCATAACTTTTTTTGTATTCATTTGAATTAACTTATTCTTTTTTTGTTGGAATAAGGACATCAATACCTAGTTCACATGCATTTTTTAGAATTTTGTTCTCTATTTTTCTATTTTTTTGTATGTGTGAAATAAAGAACTTGATGTTCATTGAAAATCCTACATTCACAAGAAATAAAAAATAAATATAATAATAAAATTAAACATATTTAAAATTATACTTTTTGGGAAGCTTATAATAAGGGCTACATGCTTGAAAAACATAAATTTTAAATGAATTCATTTGATCACCCAAAAGGTAAATAAAAAGTGGTTTTTAATCAGCATTTTGATAGGTGTAGAGGAGACTCGATTATAGGTATGGTTTAAATCTAACAAGGTTCTATCCAAGGGGGTTTGATCAATCCCTCTTTAATTAAAATAATTTAAATGGAACCTTTAAAGTCATAAATCATTGTATTTTCTAAAAATATGTGATTTTAGGAAAAAATTAGGATGTCCCCAAAAGTGTAACCCATTATTGTGGCAGCACCTTGTAATGTCTCATTTTAGAGAACATCATGTGCAATGTGTTGGGACTATGAAATTTTTCAAAATTTCAGTGGCTTACATTCATGAATTCCACAAGGTAGCCACATTTTGAGTGAAAAATTGTTATAATCCTTTTCGCATATCATATCCACTAGTGATCACATTAGATTTGACCTTTTGAAACATCAAAATCCCTCTAATCATCATTGAGTAGGAGCCTCTAAATAAATAATCCATATCAACATAACTAGGTCTATTTCTCTCTAACCCATAAAGCTATAACCTTTGAATTCAGGTATCTCTGGCATATCAACAAAAGGTCAAAATTGTCACATCGATCAAAAACTTAAGAGGATACATATTCAAGAAGACAAGGCCTATTGTTTCACTAATGAAAAAGTTATCGGTAAGAAAAATGCTATCAAAGTGATATATTCAAGTTAGCCCGAGCATACATATCATGTCGATGGGATTTCATTAGCAATATATCCACTTTGTCTCACTAATAAAGCACAATGAAACATGTCAGGAAACATGTGTTATTAGAATGAGTTTCAAATGACTTTTTGACTCCATATGTCACACCGATGAAAGTAGCATCAGAGAGAGTCTTGTTGATTCTTTTGAAGGAGGAGGATGATACATTATGGAGACTTGTAATGTCAGAGTCACTTTCAAATATTTTAGTGATATCTATTCTCTTGCCGATGGAAATACAAATAGATCAAAATTTCATCAGAGTGATACTTGGAGACAACTATGATATATAAATGACTTAATAAATCCTTTTCCGAAGGTGATATGGATCAAAAGATGAAGAAAAAATCAACTCTTTAACATCAGTAGGAGTGATATTTGGTCTCCTCAACCATATAAGGTGCCTAATGAACATTTGGCATGATTCAAACATATAGATCATCCAGATTTTAAAAATGTCTTGCAGATATAATCATTTGATCTGACAATGGGAAATTTGAAAAACTTGCTACATTAGTGCTCGAAGCTAGACATTAATGGCTACATGGATACACACTATATAGGAAATTCTCTGAGTAGAAGAAGAATAATTGAGGAGAATTTGCAGGGTTGGTAGCAAAAGGAATGGGAGAATAGACAAGGGCCAAAGAATTTCGTGTAGCCAAAATTTTTCAAGTAATCTTGTGAATTCTTTGCAACTATTTTCAATTATCTCAATTTGATAAAATAAAATGGAGGGTTTGAGCTCTTGAAAATCGAAAAGTAGAAAAAATTAGGGTGAGGGTAGTCATCCTAGGGGAAAAAAGAAAAATATTGAGACTCGAGATGAATCAAAAATAGCTGAAAGGAAATTCAATAAAGATCTAATTGAGCAACTACCTATCTCAAGACCTAAAGCCAGACATTCTGCACAACTTAGGGCATATGTGGAGAAATTTGAGGACAAATGAAAACACATAGGAGATGTGTGGACTTCCATTCAGGGATATGAACTATTTATGTTCCACTGTCATAAGAGGGATAGGTTCGAACCAATATGCAATCCCTGGAAATTCAACCTGGGAAAATTAAAGGTCCCAAATATATGCATGGATGTGGAAGTAATGAAACTCTTAGCTAGCCATTACAATCCAACACTCAAAGCTATCTGCAAATCATTAGGTAATCCCTTCATACATGTGTCAAAAGCTTCAATTTGTGAAGTTTTTAACCTAGAAGGAACATGTGATGAAGGTTTTGTGTATGAGAATTTAGAGAAAGAATTCTAGAAAATGGATACCACATAGAGCCTGGGCTGGAGATTGCCATTGCATAGACCTAATAAGGATGGAAATATGGTTCCTTTGGATGAAAATGATGAGCCTCCATTTCATGTAGACTTATTCAAGCCCTATTTGAAATATACATACTTCTCAGTATGTCAAGTGTTGGTGATGGAAGCTCCTGAGCTTATGTCAATTGTACCAATGGTAATTGTAGCTAATGCTCAGTATCACAATTCTAGACCCTTTAATTATGCTTCATACATTTTCAAAGGAATTGATTCAAGGCTAATGGTAATAAAAAATAGATCCCCTATTCTACATTTCAAACATTACTCCATTTTTATGCATATAGCAATGTATTATGGAGAAGAATTGGGAATGTGGATAGAAGAGTTAAGGATTACACAATTTGATAGGGAGGGTAAATTGTTACCAATTCAGTTATGGACTATTATTTGGGATAGCAGGTTTTCCAATTCAAGTTTCATGCATTTTCAAGAATAATTTGTTAAACCATTGTACAAATTCTTTAACCATCCTTGTGACTATGCACTGTTTAATGAGATAAAAAGGTTCCTCAAACCAAAATATTTCAATCGACCTATTGATCACAACTGGGGAGATTGGTATTCTTTTGAAGATGCTACTATGATCAAAGTGTATGGTTTTTAAGATACGCCATTCATCTTTCCTAAAATAGTAACTGATAGAATTGCCTACTTTGAGATTGTTAGGAAAATGGAGTACTCAAGTGTAATGAATCTGAGTTCCTTTGGAAAATAGGCATTCATACCAAGCATTTTGTGCTTTGGAGATTTCATTGTATTGCCAAAGGAAGGGTATGATTTGATTTTGGATAAGTTGTTGCATTATAATTTGAAGATAGCTCCACCATAGAAAGGGTTTGATCTAGAAGGATACATTGAATTTCCTAGGAAAAATATGAACTTAGGTGGGTATAATCATATACCTTATTAGTATGATGATTTGATCAGAAATTTGGAAGAAAATAAAGTTGAGAGAATTTTTGATGAATATAACAAGGGAGTAGAGAAATAAATAAAAGAGATACAAGATGTGGAACTGCTATCTTCTAGAGAGGAGGTATCTAGTGATGAGGGATCTCAGGGTCCAACTAATAAGATCTCTAGATTGAAAACTAAGGATTATAAGCTTCCTCTTAGAGAACTAAAAACTGAAGAAGGTTTAGATACAGACACAAGGAAAATGGCTTATATATATTTTGTAGCAAATAATGAGTGTGTGACATATCTAGACTTCAGAGCCTTCTTATATAAATAGAAGGGAAAATTAATAAGAGAATCTATTGAAAATGTAACACCAAATAATGAGGAGAAATTATTGAATAATTTGAAATCAATTGTGGAAAAGGAAATGAAAGATATGACCCCAAAGAGAGGGAGAAAATTGTTAGAAGATTCAGGTGTCATGATTTTCCTAGGATTGGACATAAATTATGTCTAGTTTTTGACAATTTCTTGAAGAATAACAATTCTACACATAAGCTTAGCCCTGAGGGAGTGACAAAAGTGTATACAAGATCAAAGTATAAACTTGAAAATGTTCCCCTTATGATCTAGGCCCTATATCCACCACACAAGAAGTCTATTGTTATTGATACTAAAAAGCATTTTGGACATGTTATGACACTGAAAGTTGGAGAAGTTGATCTTGTGCCTACAACTGAAATTGGCATCAATGTTGCCAAGCTAAATAAAGCCTAGATCCAAATGTTGATCAAAGAAAAGGAAATGTATAAAATAAACAATGAAAGGATACTTAGGTAAAATTATCACCTTAAGGATATGATTGAAAACACATTGAAAGGATTAGCTAGGTTGTTGACTCAAGGAGAAAGTTGTCAAACAAAGGACAAGTCAGAAGGATTAGATGTATATTATCAAGGAAAATTTGATACACTTTCTATAGTGATTAGAAAAAGATAGGCTAACTTGATGGTTTGACTGAGAAAACTATGGGGGACTCACTCAAAGAATTATGTTGTAGAGCAAGAGCATAAAACAATTAGTGACAGAATCCAAGAGAAATTCCAGGAAATACAAAAGAGAGATACTCCTAATAATGAGGCTATCACTACTACTAAGGAGATCATAAGAAAGCATGAGGATTACTATGAGGAACTTCAAGGAGATGCAAACGGATTAATTGATACCACAAATGGAGTACCTTGAACATTGTTTGAAGATGATGGAAAAACAAAAGAAAAGACTAAATGGATTGAAGAATGTGAGTTGATGCGACAAAATATTCTGGAAGTGGCTATAGGTAAAGACTCGACATTGGATGAAGCATGCAAGTAGAATGAGAAAATGGTGAACATGGAGATAGCAGTCAGGAATGCATTGGGAAATGTTGATATTCACAAAAGACAGGATTATCTGGACCATTTTTCAAAAGTCCACTTATTGCTAACTAGGGCCTAACTATCTATTTTAATTGTTGTTAGTTGTTTTTATTATCAAAAGATAGTCATGAGGGGATGTGTCCCTTACAATTTTTGATATATATAAATCTATTACATAGTGGCAAAAAGGATAGAGGTGGATAGGGATAGATAGACAATAAAAAAGCTTCTATGATGTTTACATTTAAAAATACTATGTTGCAAGTATAATTTGAGGAGATCAATGAAAGAAAATTGATTCTCGCTTCACATTGGTATCAACTATTTGTTAAATATATTCAGTTATATGGTTGTCTCCAACATAAAATTTCCTTATTATTTAAGTTCATGTATCAATGATATTTTCAATTTATCAAAACACATTTTTTGTTCTTATGTGATGTGATTAATTGTCTTCTCTTAGAGAATTAAAACCCTTTTAATCTATTACAATAATCTGGAGGTGCTATTTGGATCAGTAAGAAGAATCATATAGATATTACTATCATTCTATCTCCAATTTGGTGCTATCTATTGTTCCTGTGTGATTTATTTAATTGGTTCTTTCAAGTAAAGATTAAAAATTCTCTTAATAAATCATAAGTAACTTGGTTGTGTCAATTGGATCCATAAGTGGAGTTTGTCAGTTATTTTCTTGCATGTTTATACAAGTTATAAACAAACATAAAGTGTGCCAAACAATTTGAGTAATTGCCAATACAAGTCATTTTGTCTTAGATTTTCATTTGACTCTGTTCACCCTACAAGGCATTGGTCTCACCCATTTTCATCATTTAGTTTTATCAAAACTTGTATCAAACCTCACATCTGAACATATTCATAGATTTTACCTTGATATTGCTTATACAATTTATACCAAATTAGGATTACATCTCTCCACTCTCAATTTCCATTGTGGATAGATTGTTCAAGTAGGATGCAAATACTCTAAGTTTTCCTCATTGGCATGGATGTACCTACATAGGTCTAGTAGAGCCTGAAGATAAGAAGGTTCAAATTTACCATTTGGCCTTGTTCATTAGCCTAAAACATATCAAGAGCTTCAAAATCTTGTGTCATTTCAAACTAGCATTTTTGAGAACTAACACAATGTATCCAAGAAAGGATAAATGCAATGTCTCATCCTGGGGAACATTGTACCTAATGTGTCCAAGAGAGAAAATTGCAAAAAAAAGAAAAATCACACAATGAAATGCGAGTGGTGATGGATGCCCCCACTTTAAACTAGTTGCAAGCACCTGTACTATGAGAAATTTCTTTAAAGGAGGAGAGGACATGAGAGCTTACTTGAAAAGCCCTATGCCAAGTCAAATGTTTATGATAAGCTACATCATGAAAAAGGGGTAATATGTCATATGCAAGCCAACTTAAGGCATGTCGTCCACATGCAAGCTTGCTCTTATGTGTTCATGAAAAGCCAATGACTAGCCAAAGAAGGTGACCACAAGTGACATACAAGGAAAAGGCTAGCAAACTCCTTTCCCCCACTTAGTAAAGGACAAAGGCGAGCCGAAATGTTTGGTGAAATGTATACTAGAGTAAAAATAAATAGCATTTAGAGGAATGAGGTGCTTCCACATAGGGAAGCACACTAAAATCCTAAAAATGTTGTATTTTATGACTCAAGGCATTGCATTCGTTAGTGGAGTGACCATGAATTCTATGATAGGTGTAGTATAAATTCATGTAATAACATTTCTTTTGAGTTCTAGGAGGAAGAGAGATCAAATGATCTTGGAGGTGTCTCGACAAGATACCCTCTTGATCAATTGTAGAAGGTGATTTTTTGATTGGTGTCAAAGAGACATCTTGCTTAGTAGTAGATGTCATACTTACACAAGAATCTTGAGATTGTGAGATTTTTTTTTCTCCATAGGAGGATATAAAATCTAAAAAATTGAAATCATGATCATTTTGAGAGATGGAATTGACATAAAGCGAAGGTGTAGTTGTGTGTTGTATGTTTTATAAAGGATGATGTTCAAGAACACTAGTTGTTCAAGATGATTTAGGAGTGCGTTGTGTGAGATTGTTGATGTTGGGTGAAGGTTTGGTGATTTCTATTGTAGGACAATAACCAAGACCATGAGTTGTTTGTTGTGTGAGGGTCTCTATAGGGTTGCAGATACCTTGTTCTTTAGCACCACATCCTTTTCTGTTAGAAACCAAGATCTGAAATGCAAACCAGAAAATAACCTTCCACAGAAGAGAAAATCAGAAAAAGCAAGAGCTTTGCAAAAAGACGTGCAAATAATATTAATCAAGAATTCATAATTACATGAGATGATTTTCTTTATAAAATCAAAGTATGCATAACCCTAATCTTATCTTGAGCAACAAGATAGCTCAGCAAGATAATAATGAGAATAATTAACCTAGAAATTAAAATATTACCTAAAAAAAGTTATGCAAGTATAATTAAATATTAATTACACTAACACCCCCCCATAAGTGCAACTTAGGGAGACTAAAAAAGCATGCACCTAAAACTAAGATGAATGCAAGAAAGCATGAATGGGTCCTGACAACAAAGGCCTGATTAGGTACCCAAGTACAAATACAATAATGAGGTAGAGAAGGAAAACCCAGTGGGACAAAACCCCCTACAATGAAATGAATATTGCAAAGAAGCACTGGAAGAACACTGTGGAGTAACACTGGAACCACAATTTGATAAGCAAGGAAATATACTTCTGTCTACAAGAAACCAAAGCGAAATCATAATAATGCGACAACAAAACCAATGCTATGGAACACTCGAAAACTCACAAACTGGAACAACCCTGGAATCTATGAAGCAATAGTAGATGAAATGATGAAAAAATCTAGAAACCGTGTATCTTGATATCGATGCCAAACTAAGACTAAAACTCCTCCATAGGAACAAGTACCATCAAGAATCTATAACATTAACCATAAAAACATGGCCCTCAAACTAAGAAGGATTTGAACCAATGCGGATCAATAACCATAAAATCTCAATCTAAAGTGTGAACTGGTGTGAATCTGATATGTGTCAAGCTAAGACAAGATGTGGCCAAAAGAAACTAAGAAACCAGATATAACCCAGGTGAGTTGCCATCAAAACAAGATGAAGATCAAAGTGAAAAATACACTCTAATTAGATTATTATGCAAGAAACCCCCCTGATGGAACTTTATCTCAATTCATTTATTACAATAACTCAATGATTGTAAAAGGAGAGGATCCTAAACATGCATAAACAAAAAATAAGATAATGTGGTATTGAAATGAAGTGCAAATATTCAAGTTTCA
The DNA here is from genome assembly GCA_007258455.2 of Sequoia sempervirens. Classification (NCBI taxonomy): domain Eukaryota; kingdom Viridiplantae; phylum Streptophyta; class Pinopsida; order Cupressales; family Cupressaceae; genus Sequoia; species Sequoia sempervirens. The sequence goes on along the minus strand of VDFB02058242.1, from coordinate 317,804,820 downwards.
CCCTTCCAACTACCAAAAAATCCAAGTAATCTCAAAAACACCCATGGGGACAAATCTGGAATAATGATCAACCTGGGATAGATATAGAAAAAATTGCATGGACAAAAAAATAGAGATCCTCAATACCTTTCCAATGCCGCAAAGATGGTGAAAATTGGGGATCGTGGAAAAAATTTATGAGCTCAGAAGCCATAAATAAACATCTGACTTCAAACAACAATAAATTCAGCTAAATAGAAAAATACTAAAAAATAAACTACACCATAGGAAAGTGCTTGGAACCAGCTTTTTAGCGATATCTTGTTTGCCCGATTTTGATATTGTATGCCCAAATTAAGCCAAAAAGAAAAAAACTGCTCCTTGAAGGAAAACTAGGGTTAGGAGGGGACAAAGAGGGTCGGCCATACGATGACGTCATGTTAATGTCAACAAAATGCAGGCTCAAATTCTAAAAAAAAATTGATGGCAGCCTAGAAAACCTACATGGCCAAAATATTCCTTCAGAATCTAAAAGATTTTGTCATTGTTAGATGGGTAGAAGCTTCACCAGTTATTGAAGAGGGGGCTGCTAGAGTTCAAAAAAACAGCCACCAGAGTGTTGACTTCTAGCCAGTAATTGCCACTGGTGAGGAAGATGGGGGTGGTGGGTAGGGCCCCACCCTACCAACGGTGGCGTACAACTTTGTCGCGGTAGGGTATGGGGTACCCTTTGTCATCGTAGGCTCTAAAGCCTGTAATTTTTTTAAAAAAAACTTTGCATGTATTTTTTAATTTTTTTTCTTTCAAAAAATTCTTTTGATTTAATTTTTTGAAGAAAAAACTAATAATTTTTATTTTTTTTACATGCAGGTAAAAAATATTAAAAAACCTGATTTTTTTTTGAAATGTGTGCACAGGGGCTGTACACATATCATACGACTTCTAGAACAATTTTTTTTGCCTCAAAAGCTCTTGATGTTGAAATAGGTTGAGTTATATGTCAATTTTCATCTCTTGAATGCTCTGGATCTGATGGCAAGGTTTGATCTACCTGAAAATGTACCAAAAGCTTTGCAACTCCTAGATCCAGCAAATCTTCAAACCCTCATAACTTTGGCATAAAATGTCAGATTTAAGTGAAACAAAAGTCAATCCTAACTTTTTCGATAGCCCTGGACTCAAAAATTGGCTCATATTTCCTCCAACATGCACCAAAAGTGACCATGCAAGAGCACCCAAATAGAGAGACAATCTCAAGGTATGAAACCCTTAAGGAATCCCGAACTAACTCTGCAATGATTTTCTCAAAAATCTAAGAAGGGGATGCAAATCAAGGCTCTAATACCATGTTAGAAACCAAGATCTGAAATGCAAACCAGAAAATAGCCTTCCATAGAAGAGAAAATTAGAAAAAGAATGAGCTTTACAAAAAGATGTTCAAATAATATTATTCAGGTATTCATAATTACGTGAGATGATTTTCTTTATAAAGAAAAGTATGCATAACCCTAATATTATCTTGAGCAACAAGATAGCTAAACAAGATAAGGATGAGAATAATTAACCTATGAATTAAAATATTACCTAAGTAAAGTTATGCAAGTGAAATTAAATATTAATTAGACTAACATTTTCCACTATATCCAAGTTATTTCATAAGCTCAAAACCTTTTCCATAAATCATTTTCTTGGCTTTTGGATTAGGTGGTTTTTTGTTATTGTGTAGTTTGATTCTTTGTCTAAAGTGACCTTGAGGTGGATACTTTCGAAAGGTTGTCTAAAGTTGGTCTTTACATTATTGTTGTTTCTTTTCCCTTATTTGAATATTTTTGGATGATTTTGTATTCACCCATGACATCATGCTCAAAATCCAAGGAAGTCCAATCATCATCCAATAACGTTGTGTGATGTTCAATATGTTGGTGTTTGTATTTCTGTTGTGCATGTTCCACTTGTGTGGTTGGTGTTAATGTGTTCAAGAGGTTCTCTTTGGTTTTGTCAATTTGTAACACACTATAAGGTCCAACATTAGTGTCAAGGGTGTATACTTTGTTGTTGTAAATGTATTTCATTTTGTGATGAAGAGTGGAAGGAACACCATTCATGTTATGAATCCACTATCTGCCTAAGATAAGATTGCATGAAATTTCATAAGGCATGAAATGAATTGGTGTATTTAAGGTGACCACTCCAGTGGTAAGAGGTATAATGATTACCCCTAGAGGTTTCTTTGTGACATTTTCAAATCCCATAAAGATAGATAATTAGGTCAAATGGTTGATTTATCAATGCCAAGCCTATCCAAAAGACTCATACTACACACATTAAGAGTACAACCAACATCAAAAAGAGTTCTCTTTATCCCTTTTGTGTTGTATTGAGTGATGATCATGAAAGCTTCATTTTTTTTTCCAAATCTAAAGGAGGGAGCTCATGTTGATGGAAAGTAATGTCAAGATTCATGCTATGGATTAAAGCTTCCACATCATTCAGATTTGTACTAGGAGGAACTGTAGTTTTTTGTCAGTTCTGAAGTAAATCCCAAAGGGAAATATTTGCACAAGTATTCTTTAATTTTTCAACAAGACCATACTCCTTTGTCTATGGGATGTAACGAGGAGCACTAGGGAAAATGGGTAAAGGTAAAGAGAGTGGGATTGGTTGTAGTAGTTGTGGATTATTTCAAGTATTATATGTATGAGAAATAGTATTATAACTCAGTTGTTGTGATACATTATTCTTAGGTGGGTAGAGGATGAGTTCAGGTTTGTTTTGAGTTTGTTGTTTGTGTGAAGGGGCACAGAGAATTAGAGGGTTGTTAGGATGTCCCATGGGGTATGTATGAGGTCCATTGATCAAGGGTGATTTTATGGACACTTGTGCATTCATAACATCAATGGTCTTGGTTTGATGTAGTTCTAATGAAGGGAAATCAAGAACCACTTGTTTATGGAAGGAAGATACTTTATGATTATTGTCATTTTATAGCATCATGATATTCTCCCTAGAAGGAAATATTTTAAGATAACAACAAGCCACATGTTCTTGACAAGAAACGATAGGTTCTTCCAAAATGATTTCATCCCTAATAGGGGAATGACCAATGATAGGATTGTTAAGAGGGGGATGATTAGGAGAAGGTGTTAGTTGAATGTCCATTTCCCTTAAGGTATTATTCTCTTGTGTTATGTTATCTACCCTACTAGGAGAGCTTGTAATATGTTCGTCCAAGTTTGAAGTGTGTAAAGTGGCTTCATGACAAGTGAGGTAGGCATCAAGAGAAGGAACACTATCATTTTCAAATAGATTATCCCAAATGGGAGGAGCATTAGGGAAGGGAGGTTCAAGATTCTCATGACTCAATATGGATTTCTTCTAATACCAACCTATCCTCTTAACATTGAGGATGGATATTAGGAGATGGAAAAGTTTGATTGTCATGGTTATGGAGATTAGGGAAGGTGATATTCATGAATGTTTCTATTTTTTAATCTTCTTGTTTTCTAATGTCTTCTAAGGGTTGAAGAGGAGAGGGACAATCAAGACCCACACTACTTGTATCTCCTTTCACCAAAATAACTTTGTCACTAATAGGAGAGGTATCGAGAGAAGATCAAGTATAAGTTTCATGATTATTGACATTTACATCCTCTTGTTTTATTATATTCTTGCAAATCCGATAGGTACTACTAGTAGCGTATGCAAAATACTTATCAAATGTTTTACTTTGTTGTCCTAGATTATTTTCATGAAAAATAGAATCATACAAGTCACTTGCTATTCTAGAAACATGGAATGCTTTAAGAGAACACATACTAACACGAGAAAGTAAATAAAGTGTAATGCAATGACTTAAAATGAAATACAATTTTTAGATATGAAACAAGGTAATATTCTAATTACACTATGCACCAATCAAAAAATGACATGAAAAATGTAAATGAAAAATGAAACAATGCATGAAATGAACTATTTTAAGTGAGATCTAATGAAATTCATGCTATAGAAATGCAACTAACTGATATAGGTTGGTTAAGCCTCCAAACAGAAGCTTAACAAAGTTCTTAGTTCTATAGAATGTAGTTTCAGGGGTCAAAAGGGACTGACTCACCCATAGTACTTGTATCTCATTTCACCAAAATACCTTCATCACTAATAGGAGAGGTATCGAGAGAAGATCAAGTATAAGTTTCATGATTATTGACATTTACATCCTCTTGTTTTATTATATTCTTGCAAATCTGATAGGTACTACTAGTAGGGTATGCAAACTACTTATCAAATGTTTTACTTTGTTGTCCTAGATTATTTTCATGAAAAATAGAATCATAAAAGTCACTTGCTATTCTAGAAACATGGAATGCTTTAAGAGAACACATACTAACGTGAGAAAGTAAATAAAGTGTAATGCAATGACTTAAAATGAAATACATTTTTTAGATATGAAACAAGGTAATGTTCTAATTACACTATGCACCAATCAAAAAATGACATGAAAAATGTAAATGAAAAATGAAACAATGCATGAAATGAACTATTTTAAGTGAGATCTAATGAAATTTGTGCTATAGAAATGCAACTAACTGATATAGGTTTGTTAAGCCTCCAAACAGAAGCTTAACAGAGTTCTTAGTTCTATAGAATGTAGTTTTAGGGGTCAAAAGTGACTGACTCACCCAAGGTGGCGAATGAGTCCCAATATGGACCTTTTTCAGATTTTTTAGAAAATTTTAACTAATTTTGATGGTTTCTGAGTTCTATGATAAAAACCTAAATGAAAAATGTAGAATATCAAAAAAGTTACATGAATTTAGATGTCAAAAATGCAACCTAAATGCACTTTTTATGAATGCAAAATATGAAACCTAGCATGCAAAGGAAATCATGCAAAACCTAATGCAAGACCAATGCAAGGCTAGATCTATGATGAAAGACTCCAAAATCAGACAAGAAAGTTTTCTAAAAAGTAGGTTCAACAAAATGAACCTATGTCATAGAATAAAGGATCATTTGCTTGACATGGGATTACTTGGACTTAATGAGGTCTTAATCTCATGTTGTGAGGAATTTTATGTGTCCACACTAGGTCTTGAATCCATGCAAATCAAATAGCATGCTTTTAACAATGTCTTGTAAAGGTGTTGTAAAGTGTTGTACAATACTTTCATGCTTTTTCTAGACATAATAAACTCATTTTCCCCTAATTCAACATTACAAAATGGTTTTAATAATATTATTACATCAATCTAGAAGGTTTTTGAATTAAACTTAATGTAAAACTAGTGTTGTAATGTGTCCTACACATTCACATTGGTTCTTGTGCCTTCCCAGGCTATGTGGACCTCATTTTAGTGTTGTAAAGTGTATTTAATCACATTTTCACATTGATTTATGTGTCCCAAGCCCTATTTGGCATTCACATCACCACTAATAGTCACATATTAACCCATATTGTGCATGTTGAGGCTTATATTGATCAAATACCTAACAAGGTTGTATTTTAGACCATATTTCCTTATCTCTTGGCATTTGAGTTGTCAAATTGACCCTTGTGGGACCCATTCACCATGCACAAAAAATCAGTCCCATCTGGGTGGGACCCAATTATCATGTGTGGCGAATGAGTCCCATTTGGCTCAATTTTGACCTCTAAGTGGGAAAAAAAAGTGAAATTTGAGTTTAATATTGCTTCATGTCAGCTTGCGATGAGGTTTTAATAGGTAAAATAGGTGAATTTCCTATAAAATCACCTCTCTAAACTCATCTTTACATCCATTAACTTAGTTCACATATTCATCCACCAATCTTTCATCTCAAGTCAAGCAACTTAGGGTTTTGTCATTACAAATCATTAAGAAAGCTCTTAAAGGCATTCAAGGGTTCAATCTTCCATTGTTGTAGATTTTCAAGATCAATCTTGAGGGTATGTGCAGGATCATGATGGGCAAAAAGTGGCTATATGATGGGTATGTGGCTAACGACTCTTTTTTACCCAAAATTGACAAAAAAAAAAGGGTTTTTAAAGGATATTCATAAATTTCCACCAATATAAATTATGCTTTACTTTGAATTTAATAAGTAATTATTATTCATTTTCTATTTGAATTACAATTAAAGTCCTAATTGATAGGCTAATTGAAAAAAATCTATTCCTTTCAAATAGTATCCCATTTTTTTAATCCAAAACATGCATCACATTCTATGCTTTTCCTACTATAAGATTAAAAAAATAAAAATTGAATTTCGTGACATTTTGACCAAGTTAAGATGGTTAGACATGCAAGTTTTTATATTTTTAAAAGTTGTAATAAAAAAATCATAATTAATTTTTTACTTGGAAAAAAATTACAAAAAAATATGTATCATATCGAGACAAGAGTCCTCTACTAATATCTAAAATCTTATAAAAAAATATTATTATCTTATTGTGGTTAGGGTGGTCAAATAGACACCTACTTCTGATTTTTTCCCTAAAATTTAAGTACTACTACATTAAAATTTCAAATTTTCACCAAATATATATTTTTTTATAAAAAAAAACCTAATATTTTAGAAACTACATTCAATTTGCTACATATTCTATTCTTACAATTTTTTGAAATATTATAGATAGATTATTCAAATTTTTACATCAATTTTCCTAACTCTGATTTTTATGAGTTTTTTGCCACTTAAGGGCCTATTTTTTCCATGATGATCCTGCACATACCCTTCATGGCAAGGTAATCAACTCCATTGTTATATGTTTCATTCCATTCATTCATCATTTTGGTTTAATTACCTAAAAGGAGTTTGACCAAGGAAAACCCCCATGCCCTAACATTCAAAATTTCTTCTTCTCTTCTTGTGTGTTTTCAAATTTAGGTCGCTTGGAAGCTTGTAAATCATTGAAGATCAAGTTGCAAAGTTGTTCAAGTCTTCTCCTCATTCAACAAGTCAAAATATCAACAAAAAATCATTTTCAGGCCTATAAATCAAATTTTAAAAAGAAGACACCTATAATAAGTCAAAGTGAAGATAAAAAGCTTCAAAATTCACCTTTGAAAATCTAAAAATTTAAAAGTGGACTCATTTTTTACAAAAACAGGTTTCAGCTCAATTTACCAAAATTGGGACTGATTCGCCCAGAATGGTGAATGAGTCCCTCCAAGCTTGAAAATCAATATCAATAGTGTTTTAGAACCATTTTCTAGTATCCTTCAAGCATTCAAGTGCACACTTTAAGTTTCATTCATTTTTGTTTAGCTTTGCATTTGTTTCTAGTTCATTCTTGCATTACACAATGTGTTTTCAAACATCAATTGTTTCTTAGGTTTTGCATTCATATTTGATCAATTTCATAGCTTAATTGATTTTTTTTCATTTCATTTACCTTAAATATCATCACACATAACATAATTTGAATGAACCCCTTAGCATTTTTGGCCCTACTTTCTCCTTTTAGGTGAAAAACCCTAGAAGAGCTAGAAAGGTGCATGGTGCCAAAAAACTATAGTTCATTTTGGTGAACCTAATAAAATTATTTTTCACTTTTTCATACACAATATTTCTATGCATGAAGCTTTGAGTTATTTTGGTAAAATTTCTTTTCATTCTTGCATATACATTGTTTACATTTTTAAGGTGTTGCATACATTGGATAAGAGTGTTTTGTATCTTTGCATATACATTGTTCATATTGTTGAAACATTGCATGAAATGGTTACATGTTCTTTTCATTCTTACTCAAACAATCCTCATACCTTACATATGTAGACATTTTTAAAATCACTTCATAACTCCTCCATATGAGAGTGTTTTAGTGAAAGAGACTACAACTTTGGCCATTCCTAACAATCATACTTGTTCTTCTCATAATATATCTCCTCTTGGTGACAAAGATATTTTAGTAGAAGAATAAATTAATGAGAGTTTTGAGAATCCTAGTTGTTTCTCTCCTTTTACCTCTCTTAGTGGAAAACACATTCACAACCAACATAACACAACCTTAGATGATCATGACAACAATATTTGTTCTTCCTATAGTATCTCTCCTAGTTGTGAAGTAGATACTTTGATTTTAGATAATACAATCAATGAAGTTCATGAATATCTTAGTTGTCCCCCTTCACCTAAGGAAACCCCTCTTGAAAAAAAAACTTCAACCATCAATCATTCCCCTACTTGAAATGAAGTTGTTTTAGAAGAACCAACCTATGAATGCCACAAAAATTTGGCTTGTTGTTCTCCTAAAAAATCTCCTCCTAGGGAGAATCTCATGGTGCACAAACATATGAACATTGAGAAATATCTTTCAACCACTAAACCTTCCCTAGATGAGGGTACTCAAGTGGCATTAGAATCCCCTTCACGACACAAGTGGGATCTCCTTTAATTAGTGAGCTTCCTAAGTCATCTTTGTAGACACATAAAAATGTCCTAAGCCTTCAAGCGTCATTTTCTTCATCCTCGTCCTTCGATAATTGAATAATTTTAGTTATTCAATTATGTTTGATTACATTCCTCTATTAATTAAATAATTTTTAATAATTATTTAATTAATTCACTTTCTAATATTTATTCTATCCTGACCAATTAAATAAACTAATTGCGTCACTAATTTCTTCCTCTTCTTCAATAGTTAAATAAATTATTATTTATTTAATTATTTTGTCATATCTTTCATCTATAGTTAAATAATTACCATTAATTATTTATCTATTCATGGTCCTTTAATTCTTCCATAGTTAAATAATTATTAAAATCATTTAACCATCCCATGCCACCTTCCCTATTAAATAATTAATCTAAATTAATTATTTAAGGTCTAATTTCTATCTCTCCATTTAATTAAATTAATAAATTTAATTAAATGCTCCTCTTTTCATTTTTTTCAAATAAATAATTTGAACAAATTATTTATTTTCCACTTGTCCATTTCCTCTATTTTCAAATAAATATTTGAATAAATTATTTATTTTCCACCTATCCATTTCCTCTATTTTCAAATAAATAATTTGAATAAATTATTTATTTTCCACTTGTCCATTTCTCTATTTTCAAATAAATTATTTATTTTCCATATTTAATGCACACCCCAAACATAATCTGTCATCTCATGTCATGCTTGCATGTCCATGTCCTTGCATGATTCATGTCTTGTGCATTTCCATGTCTTGATCTACTTGCATCATCCATTTTAGTCTCAATGGGATCTAATTTCTTCTCCAACTTCCTTCTCCATTTTAGTCTAATGGCTATTCTTCTCCAACTTTCTACTTATCATTTGCAGGTGTATTTGCACAAGTTACACTACAAATCTGAGGGCATATTTGCAAAAGGAGAAATAGGAGAGCAAGAGAAGTGATTCAAGTTCAAGCATGGGGAGTATTTTAATTTAATGTTTTATTTTCCTTATGCTTATTTTGTTTTCTCTTGTTTGGATGAGGTTAATAGTTTAGAAGTGTTGGCTGTCACTTTATCTATTCTATTTGATTTTCTAACCCCATCTCACAATCTTCAATTAATGAAAAACACAAAAAAATTAGAGATGTCTTCAAATCCATAATGCAATCTACTCATAATAATGTTTTACAGCTGCTAAGTTGTAACTTAGTGCCTCAAACCTCTAGAGGACCACACAACACCCCTACACCATTTCCTCAAAAATTACCTAGTGTTGAAGATCTTAAAAAGACTCCTACTAATATATCTGTAGGGAACTCATTCAATTCTCATTGACAGTGAAACTTCTTTTTCATGAAATATTGCAAATACAAAAGGAAGAGATACAATCTTACATTAAACCGAATCATGTAACATCCTCCCCTCATCCCATGCATGCCACCCAGTTAGAAATCACATTCGCTAAACATGAATTACCCTCACTTGAGATTCAAAACAAGAATGATCCCTTGATGATAAAGTTGATCATTAATAAAACTCTAGTTAGGAACACTCTCATTGATAATGGATTGTAAATTAATGTTTGTAGCGTGGACCTCCTACACATGCTTGGCATGCACAAAAATCTCATTCAACATAATGATGTTCATATTCATGGCTTTAACAATGTTCATAGGCAACCACTTGGGATGATCACATTACCTATTGAGGTCAGACATGTAGTGTTGCCTACCTCTATTCATATCATGCAAGGACCCATTCCATACAATCTTATCCTCGGGAGACCATGGATTCATGCTATGAAAGGAGTCCCATCTACCCTTCACCATGTCATGAAATTTGAATACAACAACAAGATATATACAATTGATGTCGATGAGTGAAGCAATGTGTTAACTAATCACAACATTTCCAACTCCCCTAATCGTTTCACTCCTAGGTCAAGACTTGAACCTATACAATTTGGTCCTAACTCTTCACCTACAAGTTTGTTATATTCTACACTTTATTTCCATAACATTTCCAAAATCTCACTCTCATGGTCCAAAGGGTCATATGCAAATGATTCATTTTTTAGACAATTTTTAGTAGTGATTGGAATTTCACACCCACCTTTCAGGGAGGGTGTGTAATACCCCAACCTTAACCAAAACAACCTTGTGTTCCATTCGCTTAACTTAGTTCTACCAAATCACCCCATGGTAGTGATGGGGAGAATATTACTCCCATACCTCATAAAGCAATGCCATATAACATTCAAAAGGATTTGTGTTCTTCTAAAGAAACCAATCCTTCTCACAAACACACACCCCCTTCATCTAACTTGGAAGATTGTTATGGTATCAATTACAATCTTCATCCTATACATGGATGCAATGTACACATGAACAAAATTGACATATCATACTCTTTCAAGAAAGATCTAGGGGTATCTCCCTTATCTCCACTTTCCTCAAAGACTTTGCACACCAATAAAATTCAACATCTAACCGAGTGTGGTGCTCTTCCTAGGGTTAGAGCACCTAATTCCTCTACTTGATACTCACTTTCATCCATTCCATGCTCACCTTTGTCCTAAAATAAGTGGAGCCAAGGGGATCGATAGTCTTGTCCTCATATGTCACTTGTTTCTATCTCTTTTGACTATTTGTTAACCTTTCATGAACATATAAGAGCAAGCTTGGGATGTGGATGACATGTCTTAAGATTGACTCGCTCATTACATTCTTCCCTCTTTCATGACGTAGTTTATTGGAAACATATGACTTGGCATAGGGCTTTCTGAGTAAATTCTCATGTCCTCTTCTTCTACTTTAAAGCAATTATTCACAGTACGATTGCTCGTAACTAATTTAAAGTGGGGTCATACATCACCACTCACATTTCATTGTGTGTTTTCTTTCTTCTTGTGAAGCATCCTTTTCTTGGTGGAGTCATTAGGCTTGATTCGTCCAAGAGTGTGATACTTCTTTTGACTTATCCTCTCTTGGTTACATTAAGCATAATCTTCCCTAACACAAGACCTTGCACGAATTAAGAAAAATCCCTTTGAACAATCCTTACACTATTCTACATTAACAATTTCTATTAGTGTCAAGCATACAAATTTTTGCTTACCTCATAGAGCTTAAAAATCACTGTTTTCCTTGTGGCACCTTGTTAAAGTTATCAAGAGGTATAGCCTTGATATGGTTGAGTGGGAAGCCCATCTAGCAACACAACTTTCCCCATAGCCACCTTTGTGTTTGTAAGTGCATACCAACTAGCGTATATTTCTCACCTTTTGGGATTTCTCACCCTGCGGACAACCATAAGTTCTATGGCCCTAGAGTGAGTATATTTTTGGGTTTTCTCACCCTACAAACAACCAAAATTTTCATGGCCCTAGAGTGAGTATACTTTTGGGTCTTCTCACCTGGTGGATTGTTTGTCATTTGCATCTAAACACTCAGATACCTCTTGAATGTCTACTTTAGTGTGAGTTTGAAGCAAGTTCATCCTCTCACTAAAGTGGGGGCTAGAAGTGTCATAGAAAAAAGGAACCTTTTATTGACATGGGATTAATTGGACTTAATGAGGTCTTAATCTAGTGTTGTGAGGAATTTTATACCTCCACACTAGGTCTTGAACCCTTCCAAATCAAATAACATGCTTTTAATGATGTCTTGTAAAGGTGTTGTAAAGTGTTGTAAGATACTTTCATGATTTTATAGACTTAATAAAATCATTTTCTCCTAACTCAACATTACAAAATGTGTTTAATAATATTATTACATCAATATAGAAGGTTTTTGAATTAAACTTAATGTAAAACTAGTGTTTTAATGTGTCTTGCACATTCACATTGGTTCTTGTGCCTTCCTAGGCTATGCGGACCTCATTTTAGTGTTGCAAAGTGTATTTAATCACACTTTCACATTGATTTATGTTTCCCAAGCCCTATTTGACATTCACATCACCACTAATAGTCCCATATTAACCCATATTGTGCATCTTGAGGCTTATATTGATCAAATACCTAACAAGGTTGCATTTTAGACCATATTTCCTTATCTCTTGGCATTTGAGCTATCAAATTTTCCCTTGTGGGACCCATTCACCATGCATGGAAAATTAGTCCCATCTAGGTGGAACCCATTTACCATGTGTGGTGAATGAGTCCCATCTGGCTCAATTTTGACCTTTGAGTGGGAAAAAAAAGTGAAATTTGAGTTTAATATTGCTTCATGTCAGCCTATGATGAGGTATTAATGGGTAAAATAGGTGAATTGCCTATAAAATAACCTCTCTAAACTCTTTTTTACATCCATTAAGTTAATTCACATATTCATCCACCAATCTTTTATCTCAAGTCAAGCAACTTAGGGTTTTGTCAATGCAAATCATTAAGAAAGCTCTCAAAGACATTCAAGGGCTAAATATTCTTCCATTGTTGCAAATTTTCAAGATCAATCTTCATGGAAAGGTAATAAACTCCATTGGTATATGTTTCATTCCATTCATTCATCATTTTGGTTTAATTACCTAAAAGGGGTTTGACTAAGGCAAACCCCCATGCCCTAACATTCAACATTTCTTCTTCTCTTCTTCTATGTTTGCAGATTTAGGTCCCTTGGAAGATTGGAAATAATTGAAGATCAAGTTTCATATTTTTTCAAGTCTTCTCCTCATTCAACAAGTCAAATTATCAACAAAAATTCATTTTTAGACCCGTAAATCAGAATTTCAGAAGCAGACACCTGTAGGAAGTCAAAGTGCAGATTGGAAGCTTCGTAATCCACCTTTAAAAATATAGAAATTCAAAAGCAGAATCATTCACCATAGGTGGAAAATGAGTTCCATTTCCAAGTCATTTTTGTGCTTTTTTGCATTTTTTGACACCCTTTTGATAGAAACAGGTTTTGGCTCAGTTTACAAGAACTGGGATTGATTCAATCAAAATGGTGAATGATTCCCTATAGGCTTGAAAATCAGTATCAGTAGTGGTTCAAAAGCAATTTCCAGTCTCCTTCAAGACTTCAAGTGCACACTTTAAGTTTCATTCATCTATGTTTAGCTTTGCATTTTTTCTAGTTCATTGTTGCATTACACAATTTGTTTTCAAATATCACTTGTTTCTTAGGTTTTGCATTCATATTTGATCAATCTCATAGCTTAATTGCATTTAGTTCATTTCATTTAGCTTAAATAACATCAAACATAACATAATTTGAATGAATCCCTTAGCATTTTTGGCCCTACTTTTTCCTTTTAGGTGAAAAACCCTAGAAGAGCTAGAAAGGTGCATGGTGCTAAAAATCAACAATTCAAAATCATAGATTTTTGGCACCCCACAAGACTCCCTAGCTCTTCTAGGGTTTTGCACCTAAAAGGAGAGAGTAAGGCCAAAAATTATAAAGGGTTCATTCAAATTATGTTATATATGATGTTGTTTAAGCTAAATGTAATGAACTAAGTGCAATTAAGTAATCTAAATGATTGATTATAAATGCAAACCTAAGAAGCAAGTGATGTTTGAAAACATATTGTGTAATGCAACAATGAACTAGAAATGAATACAAAGCTAAGTAGAAATGAATGAAACTTGAAGTGTGCACCTGAAAGCTTGAAGGAGACTTGAAATTGCTTCTAAAACATTGTTGATGTTGATTTTCAAGCTTGGAGGGACTCATTCACCATTCTGGGTGAATCAGTCCTAGTTCTGCCAAACTAAGTTGGGACCTATTTTTGCCAAAAGGGTATCAAAAAATGTAGAAAACACAAAAATAACCTAGAAGTGGGACTCATTTTCCACTCATGGAAAATGAGTCTCCTTTTGAATTTATGGATTTTCAAAAGAGGATTTCAAAGCTTTTGATCTGCACTTTGACTTCCTAGAGGTGCCTGCTTCCAAAACTTTAATTTACAGGTATGAAAATGAGTTTTTGTTGATATTTTTATTTACTAAATGAAGATAATACTTGAGCAACCTTGCAACTGTATCTTCAATTATTTTTAAGCTTCCAAGAGTCCTAAATCTGCAAACACAAAATGCAAGAGATAGAGATGTTGAATGTTAGGGCATTGGAGTTTGCCTTGGTCAAACCCCTTTTAGGTAATTAAACCAAATTGATGAAATAATGGAATAAAACATGCAACAATGGATTTGATTACCTTGCCATGATGTTTGATCTTGAAATTTTGCATCAATACTTGAAGGATCTACCCTTAAATGTCTAAAAATTGATGTATTGGTGACTTGAAATAAAGAAAGCCTAAGTTTCTTGACTTGAGATGGAAGATTAATGAATGACCATAGATAAGAGATGTGAAAATGAGTTAAAAGACTTATATTTATAGGAAATTCATCTATTTTACCTGTTAATACCTTATAATAGGATGACACAAAGCAATATTAAACTTAAATTTCACTTTTTTCTGGCTCAAAGATCAAAATTGAGCTGAATGGGACTCATTCGCCACATAGTGGGACCCAATGACTCATCATGCATGGAAAATGGGTTCCACAAGGGCTAATCTAATAGCTAGGAAGCTAGGAGATAAGGAAATAAGGTCTAAATTGTAACCTTGTCAGGTATTTGATCAATTTAAGCCTCATGATGCACAATATGGGTGAATGTCAGACTATTAGTGATTATGTGAATGTCAAATAGGGCTGGGGACACAAAAATAAATGTGAAAGTGTAACTAAATACACTTTACAACACTAAAATGAGGCCCACATAGCCTAGGAAGGTATAAGAACCTAATTTGAATGTGTGAGACACATTACAACACTGGTTTACCCTTAATTTTATTTGACAAGCCTTCTAAATTGATATAATAATGTTATTAAACACATTTTATAATGTTGAATTAGGAATAAATGGGTTCATTAAGTCTAGAAAAGTGTGAAAGAATCTTACAAAACCTTTACAAGACGTTAAAATCATTTTATTCAATTTAGAAGGGCACAAGACTTAGTGTTGATGCATAAAATTCCTAACAACACTTGAATCAAGGCTTCATAATTTTATTTTATCATGAATTAATCCCATGTCAAGCAAAGGGTACTTTTTTCTATGACACATCTATTATGTTATATCATTTTTACTCAAACTATTATCAAATTGGCATCCGATATTTTTTTCTTAATTTCATATAATATTTAAGCATGAACATGTTTAGAAAAAATCCTTGAATAGGTGCATTTTATGGCCTTTTTCAAGTAACTTATTTATGTTTTCATTTAGACTAAAACACTATGTTAAGCTTGATTTGAATTGTTTGAGTGGTTAATTTCCATGTTGTAGGCTTATATGATATAGTAATAACTTGTGGAAATTGGATTATGTCTATTGAACTTCTCTAGCTTCTTTACAGGTTATTGTTTCTTCATATTATGTTGGAAAATGTGCAAGGGTTTATTTAATTTTGTGAATTATTTTCTATTAACTTTTGGAAATTTTATGCTCGATTGGACCTTAATGAACACTGCCTGTAGGGAGATTTGAAAGACTACACTATGCTTCTATTTAGCCTTTGCTACTCATTCTCTTCCCAACAATGAAGGGTTGTGGTATTATGTATCTAATATGTCAATCATAGAAAAATAATTGGATTTATAATGTTGTAAAGCCTTTGGTGCATCACCATTTTCATGTTTTATGTTTACATTTCTTTCTACATTTTTCTCCAAACTCAAAGGAGAGCCAACTTTCTATAAAAATCTTAGAGGTATTTAGTGAGGAAAAAATTGGTCCTCCACTCACTAAATTTACCATAAGGCTATTGGAGAGGCACAAGATTTGATGATTAATAGTTATTTTTCTTGCACACTCAATGGGACCCAAATTTTTTTGAATGTATGATTGGAAGTCCATAATATTTCTTAAATAAGGCCAAGGAAAGAAGCTAGAAATTTCATGCCTAGAATCCAAATGAGAGCATCCTCAAGAGGCCATTTTCAATACTCCTAGTTACCTACATCAGTATCTAGGAGAAGAAGACTTATAGGTTTTGTATCACATATAATGAGTAATAGATTGAGAAGTGAGAGCCCAAGATCTAGAACCTTATCTACTCCACCTGGAGGCCAAACTTTCCAAATTAGAATACCAGTATACTCAATTCATAGGAATCTATTCTCCATGGCTTATATAGTTGCCCTTAATCCTAGAAATTTCATAACCTGGGATAGTGGTAGTCCACTACAACCACCCATGCCCCTAGACATATGGCATGTCATACTCACTAACACCCTCAAGGCTATTCCCAAAAAAAATCAGAGAACACTTCAAAACCCCCTTTGAACACCTCCAAGACATTGTCAAGGTATGTAGGCTACATAACATAGCAGAGGAAAATATTTCTCTTAGGCTATTGGCCACTTCATTCAAAGGAAAAGCTCAATATTGGTATCAATCTTTACCTTCTAGTTCTATCTACTCTTGGGACTAGCTCGGAGAAAGTTTGTTCAAAGATTTCTCAGAGAAGGGAGATTGCTCTTCATTACTACATCAAATAATTACTGTCAAAAGATCCTCACAAGAAGTCATGAGTGACTTCAACAACAGGTTTCATAAAACCTAACAAAGAATCCCTATGACTACTTGACCTCTAGCTATGATGGAATTTATGTTCTACTTGAAATATTTTAATTCAAACATCATGGTTATAATAACCTTTATGGGATAGGATATCTTACTCGATGCATATGAGTTGGCTGTGTGCAGAAAATAGTTTGATTGATGCTGGAAAGATTCCACCATGATCTCTATTTCCTTTATTCATAGAAATATTTGGTGGTCCTCAAGAAGAAGTTTCTCCAAGCACTTTCACTACACAAGTAGCAACATCGGCCATGCCACAATCCATGTATGTGTACCTCACCACATAGCCAAGCATGTCGAGCTATTTTGCTCTAGTAGCAGACATCAACGATATGAAGAGTCTCATGTGGTCTTTTTCCTAATGATTTATTTCTCATGAAATGATAGCAAGTGACGCCTCTAAAGAAAGCCACTCACACCTATCCAGACACAACAACACAACACCATCCAATCAACACAATATGTACCAAGGACCCATAAGAGGAGGAGGTCAACAAATCTCATCCATAAACCATATAGTTATAGTCATGATGCTACTACAAGTAGTCAAGGATAGCCAAAGTAAAGAGTTAATCCTAGGTTAGAACAACTTGGTGGAAGATGAGAATGTATGGTACTTCCCATGTAGTGATACTCACAAGCCCTAAAATTTTCTAAGGGGAAATATACAACAGAAGATAGTGGAACAAAGAAACAAGGGTTTTCTCCCAAATGTGAAAGAATATGAATCCTCTGAAATGGAAAAAACCCACTTTAGAGTGCAAATGCAAGAAATTTCTTTAGAGAAATAGCTGGATATTATGCCTGACCAAGTGCTATTTTCATGGATGGAGGAAGAAGATGTTATATTTGTGAATGAAGATCTAACAACTGGTGTTTCACAAGTAAAATTGGACTACAACAAAATATCCAAAAGAAGGCTCATAGGAGAATATGTACAACAAGCTCTACCATGTCCTCGGCCACACTAACTATAGTTGCAAGAGGAGTAGGCTATGCAGACAATTGGCCAACCTGCTCAGTAGCTACAAACTCCACCATTTCCAATGAAGGAGTTGGATAAGTTTCCAATCCCATTCATGGCAGATCATTTTCCTCTGAAGACAAGGGAGATACTGCCATTTAAGCCTAAGTTCCATCTAGTTAGAATGCTCAATGTGGTTGAAAAATTGAAGGGACTTGCTAATGTATCTCTATGGGATGTCATATCCATTCTTGAATAGAAGACATTGCTTTGAGAAGCATTAAATAAGGAAGAACAAATGTCATGGATGGATGTGACTCTAGTACATGATAAAGATAAAGATAAGGAACCCCATTGAATCCTCAAGCATTGAAGGTTGTAGCTTTTGTGAATAATGTAGAAAATACAAAAGAGAAAGAGGTAAGAAAGCTAAAACCCACACCTTTATTTTTAATAGTCATTGTGGCAGATAAACTTTTGCATACTAACATGATTGATTCGAGAGCTAGTACAACAGTCATACCAAAGCAAGTGGTTGATTCCCTGAAACTTAAGTATGAGCCACTTGAGAAGGGAATCATGCAATTGGATGAGAAGAATGTAGTGACCATCGACCACATCAAAAAAATTTCCCTAACCTTCTTCTCATGTCCAAGCCAAATGGTAACATAAGAAATAGTAGTGATATAAATTTCTCCAGTCTTTGGAATGTGTCTCTCAATAGATTTCACCACAAAGATTAGTGGGTATTTGGTGCTTGATTGATCCCACTTGATATTGAGGACCAAGCATGGGGTGAAGATGAAAATCCTATCTAAATATTTGCATCCAGAACACATAGCTGACAATGCAGTCCTATGTTTTGAGCTAGCACATACCTCTTTCTCACAAAGGGAGAGATATTGTGTAGAGATTCTAGAAGATGAAGAAGACATGAGTCATCAAACTACTAAATAAAAGGTGATCCTCAACCAATTCATCGATCCAAACCATTCAACAATTTTCATGCGATGAGACTAGGAACCTATGTGATCTTCGATGGTGATCAAGTATTTCCAAAATTGATAATGGATCAGGAGGAATGTGATAATCTGGGTGACAACCATCTATGGACCAGATATTTTGATGGCACCAAATGAAAAGCTTGTTCTAGAGTAGGTGTCTAACTAGTGTCCTCAACAGGATCAAAGACCCTCAAAGCTTTTCATTTTTAGTTCTTGTGTTCAAAAAATGATGTTAAATATGAAGCCTTTGTTCATGGTTTGATTCTTGTAGAGTGAATGGGCGTAAAGAGAATGCAAGCATTCAAATACATAGAGTTAGCTGTGAGCCAGGTTTATGGGAAAGCAGCCACGAAAAATATAAGAATGAAGTACAAATATCGGATATGGGATCTAATTGAGAGTTTTGAAGCTTTTAATATACAAGTCATTCCACAATCTCAAAATGGTGTCGCTAATCGAATGGCTTCAATCAGTTCACAATTTGAACCAATTTTTGATTCAACAATAAAGAAGAATGTAGTACAAATCATTTTCTGACTAGCAATTCCTAAAATATGATCAAAACTAGAAATTATTTGAGGATGATTTTCAAATCACTACCTTTATATAGAAATTAGGAAGAGCTTCCAACTATCCACAACCTAATGTGGAATCTCCTGAAGAGTAGGTTATCCAATTAAATGGAAATAAGCTTCATCAAGGTTTAATCTCCCTTGAAAATATTTTTGACTATGAGGACACAAGAAATAGCAAATAGAGATTCGTTGCAGACGTGAGTGATTATGAAGAGATTGATGTCAGAAGTGGTAGAAAGTTGAATGTCAAAAGGGATGTTATGTAGAATGATAAGGAGAGACTAAGGGATCTATGTTATAGATGTGATGGCATTGTAGCCTATACCTATGATGATCTTAGAGGGTATCATCCAGGCATAATTCAGCATACTATCAACTTGGCCAAAGGATCAAAGCCCATCCAACAAAAGCAAAGACAAGTCAATCTGAAGGTTGGAGTGTTGATGGTGGAAGAGCTCACCAAATTGATCGAATCAAGAATCATATATCTGATCAAGCATTCCACCTGGGTGTCTAATCTAGTACTAATTCAAAAAAAGAATGAAGATATTAGGCTCTATGTTGATTTCAGATATTTGAATAAAGCATTGCTCAAAGACTACTATCCTTTTCCATCAATGGAGCATATCCTATAGATCATGGCCAGATCAGAGATATTTTCATTACTTGATGGCTTATCAGGTTATAACTAGGTATATGTAAAGGAAGGTGACCAACATAAAACAACATTTACCACTAAGTGGGGGACGTTTGCATACTCAAAAATGTTGTTCGGACTTTCAAATGTTGGTGCGACCTTTCAGCAAGCAATGGATATTGCCTTCGAAGGGTTAATTAATTTGATTATATTAATATATTTGGATGACCTAATGGTCTTTTCAAAGTCAATGGATGATCACTGTGATCATCTTGAAAAGGTTTTCATGAAATGCTAGCAGTTTGGGATTTCCTTGAATCCTAAAGAATATGCTTTCGGAGTACCCCAAGGTAAGCTACTTAGTTTTGTAGTGTCAAAGGAGGGGATATCAATAGACCCTGAAAGGGTGAGATCTATAATGGATTTTCCCCTACTAATAAATCAGGAGGGACCACAGTCTTTTCTAGGGAGGATCAACTTTGTTAGTAGGTTTATTTTATATTTTGTAGGCATCATGAGACCTATCATGTTGATGCTCAAAAGGAATCTAATGTTCAAATGGAACCCCAAAGGAAAATAATATTTCAAGCAGATAAAGATGGTTATCTCTGCCACTCTGGTGTTGCCCAACTTAGACTTTTCCAAAGATTTTCTACTCTATGTATACAACGGCCAACATAACATAGCTTCGGTACTCACTCAAAAAGGCAGAGGAAATAGTGGAGAGAATCATATCACATTTCACTCAAGAAATCTTAAAGGATATGAAGCCAAGTATAATTTTGTTGAAAAGAAATATTTTTCCATTGTTAAAATCTTAAAGAAGTTTTGAAACTTAGTGTCATCCAATAGAATCACCATTCTCATTGCACATCTTAGTGTGTGGGAGTATATAACAAAAGGAGAGATAACCGAGAAGAGGGCCAACTAGATCACCGAGATCTTAGAGTATGATGTCAACATTCAACCAACCAAGTTGGTTCGAGAAGAGGTCTATGTGAATATCTTGCATAGGAATCAAGTTCCATAGCTAAGAAGGAGGTCAATCAAGTCTACACAAACTAGTTCAAGTCTGATGAGTCCTTGGTAACGGATCAAATGCAGTATATGCAAAAGGGGTAGTACCTGACCAACCTTCCATCTCACAAAAGATGATACTACCGACTGCAAGGAACTAGGTATATATTAATTAAAGGTATCTTATTCAAAATAAATTATGATGGTGTCCTACTCTAATGCTTGGATAAGCCACAGGAAAAGAGAGTTCTTAATGAATTTCATACTAGTCTTGATGGTGGACATTTTGCCACCAAGACTACTATATTAAAGATAATGTGAGTGGGATATTATTGGCCCTCTATTTTTTTCAAAGCACACAATCTGGTGAAAATTTGTATTTAGTGACAATATTTTGTTGGTAAAAGAAAGAATTTTTCCTTGTCTTTCAACCCAATGTAATTGAAGAACCCTTTGCTCAAAGGGGTTTGGATTTCATTAGAATGATAAAATCCTATTTCTAGCTTTGGCCATAAGTGGATCCTTATGATGACCGACTACTTAACAAGGTCAATAGAAGCTGTCACCCTAAAAAATTCTATAGAAGGCGAGATTGTCAATTTCCTTGAGGAATTGGTAACCATATTTGGTTTTCCAAAAACCATCATATCTGACAATGGTCAAGCTTTTGTAGGTTCGAGGGTGTTGTATTTTTCTATCAAACATGGTTTTTTCCTTAAAACACCAACAAATTACTATCCACAATGAAATGGGTTAGTAGAGTCGACAAAAAAAAAAAAATTAGGTTAATCAAGTGTATTGGGTTGGAGTGACAAAGGGATTGGCACAAGCACCTACAAGCTACTTTGTGGGTAGACCGTATTATGCCCAAGTAGATCCTGAAGGCCTCTCCTTATGAACTAGTATATGGAAAAGAGGAGTTTTACCTATTTCCATAGAGATCCCTGCCTTGCAACTACTAAAATTCCCCAACATTGAAGAAAGCGGTGGTGTAAAAGCAGAAAGTTGTGTCATACTTTCTAATGGAAATGACCAACATTGATCCAACTTCTAAACTTGAATCACTAAAAAAGTGGCATGTATGTTTTGAATTGTGAAATGATGTAAACTAGTAAAATATGTATTTTTTAGTATATTTTATGTTTTTATTTTAAAAAAAATTAAAAAATTATTTTAAATTAGGTTTTTATAAATTAATACTATAATTTAGTTGCTGATAAAATGTTGAAAAAGGAAGTTGCATGAGATGTCAAACTTTTTATAGTAATTTTTTTTTTCTTTCAATTTTTTTGTGTGTATTTATAACTTGAAAATTT
>VDFB02058242.1:317743900-317782252 GCA_007258455.2 Sequoia sempervirens | reverse complement strand
TACAGTAATAGAGATTACATACAAATGCCAGACTTATCTTTCTAGTGTCATTATACAACAACATTCACCATGTACAATTTGTTCCAGGAACCTTCACGTTTCAGTCTACAGAATAGAATTCATCCACTGATCAAAACTCTCAACAATCTGTCTATTCAACCAACGAACTAATTTATCACAATCTGCAATCATAGAGCATATCCATGGCATTCCCTGACTATCAAACTTCCTCATAGAACTTTCAAAACTGATTCTCTTCCAACTATTTAGATTTGGCTTCTCCCATTGATCCATGAGACACCACATGGGACGGTCAAATGTTCAACAGAATTTGCACTATGTTGGTATCTTGATGAGACACTAGCAATGTCTCGCCAATGCCACATAGACTTCATATCGACATCGCCAAGAGTCACCATAGTCACCAAGATGTTCTATCGAGCTTCAAGTATTACACCGAATTACCAAGCAGTTGCCCAGACCTATCACTTTCGCTAGGAGATCATAGTGAATCACCAAAGGTTATACTAGGGGCACATATTATACCGAGCTCCAAAGAATAGTCAACAAGACTTAACACCTTTTCCCAGAGTTCTTATCAAGCTCCAAGACTTACCCCCAAAGCTCCAACAGTTGCCAAGACATCACCCTTTGCTAGACTTTACTTCAAGATCTCTAAGCTATTCCGAAGACTCTTCATCATCGGCAAGACTCAACATTATCGCCGAGAGTTCTTATCGAGTCATAAAGGTTACCCTAATGACCATCGTTCACCAAGACCTACACCGAAGAATTCAAAAGGTGTTTATGTCGATGAGACCTTCAACGTTCACTGAGATGTCTTCCCAGGACCTTTGAGTTACCCCGATAGCCAACACTTGAGCCTCCGTCAGTGAGACATTGCACATCGCCTAGACTTCATAACAAAGCCATAGTGTTACATCGATGACTCCCAAATGTGTTCCCGTCAGCATGACTTTCATCTATTGCTAAGACCTCTCTCTGAGCCATAGGCTATACCAAAACCCATGGTCGCCATGAGTCTCCCTGATAATGATTGAATGGCCTATCAGCCAAAGGTCTCCACGCGCTAAGAGGTCATACCAAACACTCCCTATCACAATGATAGCTCCACACTGAAAGCATTCAGCAAGACAGAAACAAGGTCACAGCGACCTTAACAAACCATGATGAAACAAACTGCTTGTCGACTAGACATTGAAGCTGTCACACCAACTTGGCTCCAATGGAGGTTTCAGCCTGTGTTAATTGAGGCATATTTCCAACAATACATATAGAAAATTGAATTTCACAAGAGTATTCAAGTGTTTACAAGAGCATTCAAGAGCATTCAAGGGTAGATTGTCAAGTGATTTAGAGCATTATTCAAGCATCAAGCACCATGTCAAAGTCATCATGCATCATTTTTGTTTTCTAACTAACAATTGTGATGTAGGGTTTCATGATTCAAGCTAGAATTCATGTCAAGATCTACATCCATTTTAGCCACTTCATACATGTTTGTAGCACTTTATTGCTAGGGTTTGGTGAGTTGTAACATTGCAGGTTATTCATTCATCATTCTCATTTCCTATTTCCTTTGCTTATAAGATTTGATTACTAAAATGGCATTTGACAAAGGAAAAACCCTTTCCACTAACAAAAAAACATGTTTCCCTCTCTTTGATCTATGATTTGCATATATATAGGTTGAAGACATATTGAAGAGAAAGTTCAGAGAAAGTTTTCAAAGTGTTCAAAGTTGTAATAGTTATCACCTTGCATTGGAGATCATTAGAAGACTTCTACAGGTTGCAAATCAAGGTTTTAGATCTGGAAATCAATTAGTAAGGATAGAGAAAACATTGAAGAGTAGAATCAGACTTTGAATTTCTAGAAAACCCTATGTGGACTAATACACCAGTTTTGGCATATGAGTCCCAGTATATTCCATTTTCCATATTTCTACAGATCCAAAATCTACAATGCCAAAAATGTTTTCCTACCTAGAAACCTTGATCTAGGAATAAATTACCGAGTCTAGCATATGAGTCCTAATTAGCATTATAATCAAATTTTTTTAGTATTTAAAGACTTTAACAAGTATTCTTCAGGTTTCCAGGTGCACATTTTCATCTCCCAACTTTCTATTTTTATTTACATGATTTTTTTGGTCATTTAGTGAATTCTTGCATTACACTAGGTTTTAGCATTAGATATTTCATTTCATTTATCTTTCCAATACCTAGCTTGGTGTTGAACCTCTCTTTAGTCTTTAATCAAATCCTAGGATAGCCTTATTGCAATACTTCTTTCACCTTTTCATATCTTAGATGGAGATCTCTAGGGTTTGTCCTTGAATGAGAGTGTAGAAGATTATTATTCTATCTCCAAAGCATAGAATTAACAAAATTCATCCTTTCATTTTGGTGAACCTATATTTAGAACATCATAATTATTATTTGGAGTGTGTCATCATCCTATATTTTGCTTGCATTAACATTGCATTAGGATTTGCACTAGTTAATTGGCATTCTAGGGTTTCTAAATTTTGCATTAGTGAAAGTGCATATATAGGTTGCATTTTTGCATCTCAAATAATTGAAAAGCATCTGAATGCTACATTTTCATTTAGTCTACAGATCATATAAACTAAAAAGCATAAAAATAACATGAAATTTTTTGAAAAATGTGAAAAAAAACCTTTCGTAGGACTTATACACTCCTCTAGGTGATTTAGTCTTGGTGTTGATTCTAAACTACATTTTCTAGAATTCAAAACTCTATTTATGTTCTCCTATTTGTTGTTTATAAAATTTTGTTTCATTTTACATAGTTTTTGTTATATTCATTTCATTGTACTTAGCTTAAACCACATCTAGAACATTTCATTTCAGATTGTTGCATAGTTACCTTGTTTGAATCTAAAATTTTCATTGCATTTCATCATGGATATGTGTTTTGGTAAGCTTTGGGTGTCTTTGAAGTCCTTATTGGATGTGCCAAGCTACACTTTTGGAAATGACCCTAATGAAATTATTTACTCATGCTCACTCAACTCCTAATGCATTTCCTCCTTGTGATGTTGACATCATTAGAGCATATGATGACAACATGAATGAATTCCTAAATGATTTCCTTAACAACGTTGAAGCTAATGCATCCTTTTATCCATCAATGAAACAACCAACACCCCCTATAATACCACCACTTGAGATGTTTGGTTACTTACATCCTGAAGTTGATACAAGAATTGAACCTAAGTTCCCTATAATAGGTGAACCTAGTTCCTCTAAACAAGAAAACACTCAACCATTCATTAACATAGTGACATACACTCCCATCAACCTAGAGGAGACATATGGAAAAGGATTAATGATCTTTTATAAAAAAGGATGTGATACAACAAGTGAACATGAAATTCATCAATTATTAGAGAAAATACCAATTGAAGATACTAAAGGGTTAGGATATCAAGATCCTTCTTCTAATATGAATTTCCTCCTTCCTAAAGAACAACCCATGCCTCATAAAAATGGCACAAAAGATAGGATTTTCTTAGGTTCTCCTCCTCAACATTCAACTCAAGAAGTTGGTTAATCTAACAAGCAACAAAGGCCTTCCAAACTAAAGAAACTAAAATTCCCTTGTCCACCATCTACCACTGAAAGAACTTTACAAATACCTCTAAACCAAAGACTTATAACATTACCACCCATGAGAAAAAAGCTAAAACTATATCCTAAAGATGCAAATATTGTACATTATCAATATCATAGAGTTCTTGGGCTTAGTATTGATGAATGCCATGATTTAAAACATATATTTAAAAGGTTTGACATCATAGAAATATTCCTTTAAATTAGGACCCTTCTACTCCTTTCCATGTAATAGTTGAAGTATAATAATATTCTCACTATTACATGTTATACCTTTATTGTAAATAATTTCAAGATGCAAGGAGCTCTTTCCCATCACCTACCTCGGATCATTCTTGTCTCACACTAAGTGGGGGTAAGAAATAGATAGCCTTGTCCTACTAGTACATTTATCGCTTTCCCTTTATCTTGGTTGACTCATATGTGCCTTACTAATCTTTTATTTTCATGTTTTCTATGTGATTGCATGTGCATAATGTGATACCCCATACTATTTTGTTTGATGTATCTCTCTCTTTTTTTGTGAAATTCCTCTATTTGTACCTACATTCTTCTCTATGTCATAAATATTTTATCTTTTTTCTTTATCTTGTGTTTTCCTTTTGGTGATTACACAAGGTGTTAGGAAATTCATGTCTCTTCCATGTTGACCCAAAATATTTTACTTTAAATCTTTTTCTTTGTCTTGTGTTTTCCTTTTGGGGATGATGCAAGGCATCAAGATCTTCATGTCTCTTCCACGTTGACCCAAAAGGATTTTCCTTTTCTTTCACTCTCTTTGTGTCATTCTTCCTATTCTATGTGTATTTTGGGAATGATGACAGTTCCAAGCTCTCTACAATATATTGTAGCAAGAAAATATTGACCCCAAATCCATAGATCCCTTGTGTGTGTTTGGAGTTTCATTTGGGATTCTTTTCAAACCATACCAAATTTATACCTCTTGATAACTTTGATAAGGTACCATGCAATAATGAATTTTGAGCTTCATGAGGCAAGAAAGCCTTTGTATTCTTGGAACTCATGAACAAACAAGATGGCTTCATAGGTATGCAAGGTGTATTATGCAAGGATTCCATATAATTGAGATTTTGTAAATTTAAAATGTAAAGAATGTTCAAAGGAGTCTTTCTTAGTTCATGTGAGGTCTTTAACTTGGTGAACATTATGCCTAATGTCTCCAAGAAAGGACCAATCAATGGATACAAGGTTCACAACTTAGGGGATGTAGTGTGTCACATCAAGCCACTAAGAGGAATATAGTATGCTAAGAGAGATCATGCTCTTGAGGGACATCACACCCAATATCAACCACAAAGCAAAAGACACATATAATGAAGTAAAAATAGTATGTGATGAACATGAAAAGTAAAAGAATAATTCCAATGTATGCCCCCACTTTAAGTAAATTGCTAAATAAGAATCCCAACCCCCTTTAAAGTAAATACATGTGTGTGAGTGCATACCGGTCATGTGTATATGTGTCTCACCTAGTGGACAACCCATAGTTTTGTTGCCTTATAGTGAGTGTGCATTTTCGAAAAAAAGCCTAGATCTGATCCACATCGTGTTGGAAAAATATTTGAGGCTTGATCCATCCAACCCATTATTTTACTTTTTGCTTTCCTCTTTGTCTTTGGAAATGTATGCTTGTGCCTTGATGATGCTTATTATATCATTTTTATGCATGTTCATTTTTTCCTTATCTTGATCCTAGGGTCTTGATCACCCCTCTTGATCATTTTCATCTAGATTCTACCACCATTGGTGCACTTGGACCACTATTGATGTAAATTTTTCTACTTTAGTGTGAGTTTGAAGCAATTTCATCCTCTCTCTAAAGTGGGGGCTAAATGTAATGTCGCAAAATGTCATCGGTGACATTTTCACACTTGTTTGGGCCCTCCTTATAAAATAAAGCCTAATGATGTCTTGAATTAGTGTTGTAATGTGTTTAACACACTCACATTAGGTCTTGGGCCCTTGTAAACTAAATAAACCTAATTATACATTATTTAGGGTGTTGTAAAGTGTTGTAACATACTCACTTTTCTAGGGATTTTATTAATAATTAGGCTTCTTTATCCTTTAATTGGCCTTATTTTGCATCCACAAGCATCATTTAATGCATATTTTTGAGAATAATCTTGACATAAATTAGCACCCAATCATAATTAAGATATTTTTAGGTTTTGTGGCCCAAATTTAGTGATCTCAGACTCATACGCCACCTTCGGCATATGGGTCCCACCTAGGGTTTTGGGTCTCAATCTGGATTTTACACCTTTCTAAGAATTTTTGAAAATGGTCCCATAATTAATGCCTAATGGGACTCATACACCATCTTAGATCTATTGGTCTCATGTGGCCCAAAATTAAAATTAATTTAAATTCTTGGTGGATTTTTATCTTCCTATATTTGATGTCAACAATTGTAGTGTTGTAATTTTGAGAAATTTTGGCATAAAAAAGTATAAATACAAGTTTATTTCACTCATTTTCACCCTAGGAATTCAAGTATTCAAGCATATTGCAAATTTGAATTCACAAGAGAATTCAAGCATTTGTAAGAGCATTCAAGGGAAGATTATTATTCAAGCATCAAGCACCATGTCAAAGTCATCATGCATCATGTTTATTTTTGAACTAACAATTGTGATGTAGGGTTTCATGATTAAAGCTACCATTCAAGTCAAGATCTATCCTATTCAAGCAAAATTCAAGATCTACATCCATTGGAGCCACTTAATACATATTTATAGCACTTTATTGCTAGGGTTTAGTAAGTTGCAACATTGCATGTTTTTCATTCATCGTTCTCTTTTCCTATTTTATTTCATTACAAGGTTTGATTACCCAAACATTTTTTGACCAAGGCAAACCCCTTTCCACTAACAAAATTTTTTTCCATCTCTTTAATGTGTGATTTTCATATCTAGGTTTGAAGACATATTGAAGAGCAAGTTTGGAGAAAGTTTTCACCTTGCATTGGAGACCATTGGAAGACTTCTATAGGTTGAAAATCAAGGTTTTAGATCTAGAAATCAATTGGAAATGACAAAGTAGACATTGAAGATTAGAATTAGACTTTAAATTTCAAGAAAACCCTAACTATATTGATACACTAGTTCTGGCATATGAGTCCCAGTATAGGTCACTTTCCATATTTTTTGTAGATCTAGAATCTATAGTGCCAAAAACCTGTTCCTTCCTAGAAACCCTGATTTGGGACTAAATCACCTAGTCTAGCGTATGAGTCCTAGTCAGCACTAAAATAAATTTTTTCAGCATTTCAATCCTTCATCCAATCTTCTTTAGTTTTTTGGGTGCACAACTTTTATCTCCCAACTTTCTATTTTGATTTACATGCTTTTTTAGGTCATTTAGTGAAGTCTTACCTTACACTAGGTTTTAGCATTAAATATTACATTTCATTTATCTTTCCAAGCCCTATCTTGGTGGTGAACCCCTCTTTAGTCTCTAATCAGACCCTAAGAGAGTCATATTGCAAGATCTCTTTCCCCTTTGCATATCTTAGATTAAGGCCTCTAGGGTGTATCCTTGAATGAGAGTGTAGAAGATTGTTGTTCTATCTCCCAAGCATAAAACCAAAATAAATCACCCTTTCAACTCTTCAAAATCTTCTTGATCCTTCTTCAACCTATAATCTACACATCTAAAGATGGAAAAATGGTTTTGTTTGAATGGTATTTTCCCTTAGTTAAACCTCACATTTTATAATTAAACCTTGAATGAAAGATCATGATAATGGAGAAGGAAATGATGAATGAACACTTTTTTTCTACAACTCACCAAACCTTCAATAGCTTCACTTAGAGGACTAAAGCAAAACACATCACTCCAAGGAACTTTATCTTGCTTTTCTTGATGGATTTGAAACCCAAAAATACTTTATGCTTTAGGATTAATAATGCATATAATCCTTCACAAGATGCCCAAAATTTGTTTTGTTTCTCCTAGATCCTTCATATCAAAATTCCTAGCCATCTAAGCCTTTAATCTATTGATCTCAACTATGTTTTTTTTTGCTACAAGCATATAATCAACATATAATACCAAGGTAATGAATACACCATTTTTCAAACTTTTAAAGTAAACACAATGGTCATACTCGTAAAATTTTGGCTCACCATGAAGGAATCAAACTTCTTGTACCATTGCTTGGGAGACTACTTCAGGCCATACAAGGAGTGAGTATGACCACTATGTTTACTTTAAAAGTTTGAAAAATTATTTATTCATTATCTTGGTATTATATGTTGTAGATATGCTTGTATTTTTTGAGTTTGAAAAGAAAATTCTTGATGTGATCCTGAGAAAACACTTATGTTTGTTTCATATATATATCCTCATCGAAATCTACATGTAAAAACATTGTTTTAAAATATAAATCATATAGATTTTAAACTTCTACTATGTTTGATTTTATGAGAAGAGATGCATCAAATAATTCTCTACTAATGATGACTTTGTGGGTAGTAGGATCCCACAATCTATATCCCTTAATTGCATCACCATAACCAACAAAGATATATTTCTTGGATTTGCGATCCAATTTAAAATACCCAATGAAACATAGAAAGATGGAGGGTTTACCACCAAGGTGAATGGATCAAGATGATAAACTAATAATTTTCACTATGAATCATTTAATTATGAGAGCCAAAATATGCAAATAATAATAAGAAACTAACCCTAACTATTATAGCAACTACGAGGAAAGTTTTTAGAGCTTAAAATGATGTGTACCTTGCTAGAAGAAGCCTATTTTTAGAGCACAAATGACTCATTCGCCTTTAGTGGTGAATGGGTCCATGTTAGAATTTTTGAAACTGAGATCTGAGTTATTTTCCTTGATGTTTGCATTCTTAATCCCTAATTTTCAGCTCCCAAAAATGTGTAATTTTTTTTGTAACTTCCTTTCTTTGTTCTTGAACTATGAAGGTCAACTTTGCAAATTGACAACTTTGACAATTTTTCTCTAAACTTCTTCTCCACTCAATCTTCAACCTATAAATCTACAAACACACATTCAAGGGAAGAAAAACTTGTTAATTGTTAGTGAATAGGGGCTTTCCTAAGTCAAACCCCTTGTAGGTAATCAAACCAAATGATGAAATAACGTAATTTGAATCATGAAATATGAAATATGCAATTTCGATACCTTGGAAGTTGACTTGGAGTTGAAACCTACAATATAACATGAAGTGGCCATGAAGAATGTAGATCTTGATACTTGAATAAGATGTGAAATAATGCTTGAAAGTATATCTTCAATGCTACATCTACTATCTTAGCTCAATGACATGTAGGAATGCACTATGCCTTAGACATGATGAAGTAAACTTGAGTTGACACAATAGAATATTGATAACTTGTCTTGAAATGCCTTTGAAAATGCTCTTGAAGTTTTCTATAATTCTCTTTTAAAGTATTAGGATGCTCTCTCAAAGTTGCTAGGTGAAAACAATGTGAATTAACCCATTATTTATACTAAATCTAGAGATTAACTCCAAAATTCAAAGAATTCAAGTTGACACTAGATATGGAAATGAAAATTATTAAAATACCACTAGAATTAAATTTAAAAATGGGGTCCTTATTAAGGTAGGACCCATTCGCCACCTAGGGCGAATGGGTCCTGGCACAAGTTTCCAAGACCTTACCTTTGGGGGGTGAAAGAACATCAAAAACCCATGTGAAATATGCCAAGAAAATGGGTCCTATAGAGGGAGGACCCATTCACCATTAAGGGAAAATGGATCCTAGCACCATTTTCTAGGACCTCAAGTTTTCCAACTTAATTTTTTGACAATTTGAATATTGGGTGTTGAGATGGATCCTTGGAAGGTGTCAGAAATAAGGCTTCAATTTGAATTAAAGGGGCTAATTAACTTTAATTAATTAATACAAGCCTAGATAAGTTTTAAAGTGTGTTACAACACTTTACAACACTATAAATAAGGTACAAGTTAGGTGCATCTTATTAAAAAGGGACCCAAGATCAATGTGAATGTGTACAACACATTACAACACTAAACCTAGGAAATATTAGGTTAATTAAATGACAATTATTCCCAAACCAAGTAAGGAAAAGGAATAATTATTTTGTTACTACAAAAAAAACCATCTAAATGAATATAATATAGAATACACTTATGTGTATGACTCCTTATGGCAATGGATAAACTATCCCTTTACTTTTTCCTACTCATTTGGGCCATCCTTATTAAACTAAGATTAATGTTGCCTTGAAATAAACAAACTTAATCATTCCTTATCTAGAGTGTTGTAAAGTGTTGTAATAGATATGTGCAAGATCATGATGGGCCAAAAAGTGGCAATATGATGGGTATGTGGCTGATGACTATTTTTTTACCGAAAATTGATGAAACGAAAAGGGTTTTTAAAGGAGATTCTCAAATTTCCACCAATATAAATTATGCTTTACTTTGAATTTAATATATAATTATTATTCATTTTCTATTTCAATTATGAATAAGGCCTCGATTGATAGGATGATTGAAAAACATCTATAGCTTTCAAACGGTATCACATTTTTTGAATTAAAAACATGCGTCACATTCTATGCTTTGCATACTATAGGATTAGAAAAATAAAAATTGAATTTCATGAAGTTTTGTCCAAGTTAATATGGTCATACATACGATTTTTAATAATTTATAAAAGTTGTAATAAAAAATTCATAATTAATTATTTACTTGCAAAAAAATTACAAAAAAAATATGCATCACATCAGGGCATGAGTCTTCCACTTATATCTAAAATATTATAAAAAAATATTTTCATTTTATTGTGGTTAGGGTGGTTAGTCAGACACCTACTTATTTTTTTCCCTGAAATTTAAGTACTAGTACATTGAAATTTCAAATTTTCACCAAAGAGATTTTTTTTAAACAAACCTAGTAGTTTAGAAACTACATTTAATTTTCTAAAAATTCTATTATTACATATTTTTGAAATAATATAGATAACCTATTCAAATTTTTACGTCAATTTTCCTAACTTTGATTTTTTTGAATTTTTTGCCACTTAAGGGCTTGTTTTTTCCATGATGATCCTACCCATGTACCCTAATACACTTTCATAATTTTCTAAGATTTTCATTAATAATTGGGCTTCTTTATGCTTTAATTGGCCTTATTTTGCATCCAGAAGCCTCATTTAATGCATCTTGTCGGGGATGATCCCGACATAAATCAATATCCAATCATAATTCAGGTGCTTTTAGGTTATGTGGTCTAGATTTGGGAGTTTGGGACTTATAGGCCACCTTGGGAATAAGGGTCCCACCTATATTTTTGGGTCCTAATCTACATTTTACACCTTTCTAATCATTTTTGAAATTGGTCGTATAAATTATGCCTGATGGGACTCATGCGCCACCTTGGGTGTTTGAGCCTTGTGTGTTCCAAAATTAAAATTAATTCAAATTCATGTGGGATTCTATCCTCCTAGATCTGATGTCAGCTTGTAGTGTTGTAATTTCAAGATTTTTTGCATAATTAAGTATAAATGTACACGTTTCTTTCACTCATTTTATATCTAGAAAGTTTAATGAGCATTCTTATAGCAAGTTTGAGTTCACAAGAGAATTCAAGTGTTTACAAGAGCATTCAAGGGTAGTCAAGGGAATATTATCAAGTGATTTAGAGAATTATTCAAGTATCAAGCATCATGTTAAAGTCTTCATGCATCGTGTTTGTTTTTGAGCTTACAATTGTGATGTAGGGTTTCATTATTCAAGCAAGTGTTCAAATCAAGAACTATCACATTCAATTAAGATTCAAGATCTACATACATTGGAGCCATCTCATACATGTTTGCAACCTCTTATTGCTAGGGTTTGGTGAGTTGCAACATCTTATTTTGCTCATTTATCATTCTCCATTCCTATTTCATTTCATTTCAAGGTTTGACCAATGCAAACCACTATTCACTAACAAAACAAAACAAATTTACCCTTTGGTGTGTGATTAGTAGGTTTAGGTTGAGGACACATTAAAGATAAAGTGTGGAGAAATTTTTCAAAGTGTTAAAAGTTTTCAAAGTTGTTAGCTTGCATTGGAGATACTTGGATAACCTCTACAAGTTACAAATCAAGGTTTTGGATCCATACATCAATTGGGAAGTACAAAGCAGACCTTGAAGACCTAATTTAGACTTTGAAGCTTCACAAAACCATAACTAGACTAGTACGCCAGTTCTGGCATATGAGTCCCAATTTAGGTCATTTTCCATGTTTTTGTCATTTTAGACACCTATTTTCTAGATTCTTGTTTCTACATAGAAACCTAAATCTAAGATTAAATCACCTAGATTGGTGTATGAGTCCTAGTGTAGTATAGATTTTTGGCACCCACTTGCTTTCTAGCTCTCCTAGGGTTTTTCACCTAGAAGAAGGATCGACCAAAAATGCTCATGTTACATTCAAAGTCAATGTAATATGCCTAGATATAATGCTTGAATGCAAGAAATGAATGAGATTGATTAACTAATGAGTAGAAACTAAAGGAAAACAACGTTTTGAAAAGACATTGTGTAATACGAAAGAGCCTAAAAATGAATGGAAAATTGCAACAAAAATGAATTAGATTGAAAGTGTGCACCTAGAACCTTGAAGAAGACTAAAAATCGCTTTTGAAATACTATTGATGCTGAATTTTCAGGCCTGGAGGGACTCATTTGCCATTCTGGGCGAATCAGTCCCAGTTCTGCCAAACTATACCAAAACTTGCTTCTAACAAAAGGGTATCTAAAAATGTAAAATCCAAAAATTGACCTCAGGATGGGACTCATTCGCCACCCATGGTGAATGAGTCCACTTTTGAATTTCTATATTTTCAAAGGTGGATTATGAAGCTTCTGATCTGCACTTTGATTCCCTCTAGGTGTCCACTTCTAAAACTCTAATTTACAGGTCTAAAGATGAGATTTTTTTGATATTTTGAATTTTTGAATGAGAAGAAGACTTGAGAAACCTTGCAACTTGATCTTCAATAATTTTCAAGCTTCCAAGAGACATAAATCTGCATACACACAAAACAAGAGAGAGAAACTTTGAATGTTAGGGCATGGGGGTTTGCCTTGGTCAAACCCCATTTAGGTAATTATACTGAAATGATGAAGGAAATTAATGAGACATGAAATAATGGAATAGATTACCTTTCCATCATGTTGATCTTGAAAATCTGCAACATAACATGTAAAATCTTCCCTTGAATGTCCTTAGAAGCTTTTGTTAATGACTTGCAATGACAAAACCCTAAGTTGCTTGACTTCAGATGGAAAATTGGTGGATGAACATGTGAATTAAGTTAATGGATATAAAATTGAGTTAAGAGATGTGTTTTTATAGGAAAATCACCTTATTTTCCCATTAATTAGATCCCTAAAGCCACCATGGAGAAAAATTAAACTTAAAACCTAATTTTTCCTACTCAAAACCCCGAAAATGGCTCAAATGGGACTCATTCACCACTAATGGTGAATGGGTCCCACCTAGATGGGACTAATTTTCCACTAATGGAGAATGGGTCCCACAAGGGCCATTTTTTCTAGCTGGAATGCCGATAAGTAAGAAAATTAGGCTTATATGATGACTATGTCAGTTATTTGATCAAATTATGCCTCAAAATGCACAATATGGGTTAATAGGGGCCTATTAGTGATTATGTAAATGATAAATAGGGCTTGGGATAGAAAAATCAATGTGGAAGTGTGATTAAATGCACTTTACAACACTAAAATGAGGTCCACATAGCCTATAAAGGCACAAAAATTAATGTGAATGTGCAAGACACATTACAACACTAGTTTATCATTAAATTTAAGTTAAGTACCTTCTAGATTGATCTAATAATGTAATTAAATATGTTTTATAATGTTGAATTAGGGAGGAATAGGTTAATTAAGTCTATAAAAGTGTGAAAGCATCTTACAACACTTTACAACAACTTTACAAGATGTCAATAAAATCATGTTATTCAATTTGCAAGGGTCCAAGACCTAGTGTGGATGCATAAAATGCCTCACAATGCTAGATTAAGATCTCATTAAGCCCATTTTATCATGAATTAATCCCATGTCAAGCAAAGGGTCTTTTTTTTCTACAACACACCCAACAAGCCTTAAAATTACAATTTTCAAAATTTTAGGCTTTCATCTAGTCACCTTCATATTTCCAGGTGCACACATTTCATCTTGCAACTTTCTATTATGATTTTTATGCATTTTTAGGTTATTTAGTAAAAGATTACATCATACTACCTATTTAAGAATTTTTATTTACATTGTTTTTGTCTTTCCAAGCCCTATTTTAGTCGTGAACCCCTCATTACTTTACAATCAAACCCTAGGAAATCCCTATTACAAGATCTCTTTCCCCTTTTCATACTTTATATTGAGATCTTTAGGGTTTCCCTTCATTGAAATAAATTGGAAAGTGGGTTTTTCTCTATCTTAAACCATACGAAATCATAAACCATTTTCCATTATTTCATTTTGGTGAACTTGCACTTAGAACATCATAATTTTGATTTGGAGTACATCATCATCCTATATTTTTCTTGCCTTAACATTGCAGTAGGGTTTGCATTAGTTAATTGGAATTATAGGGTTTCTAATTTTGCATTAGTGAAAGTGCATATAGGTTGCATTTTTGCATCTCAAATCATACAAAGTCATATAAAATCTACATTTGCACTTAGGTTATAGATCATAACATAAAAAGCATAAAAATCACTTGAAATTTATTGAAAATTGTACAAAAAACCCTCACTATGACTCATACACCCCTCTAAGAAATTTAATCCGAGTGTTGATTTTGAACTGTATTTTCCAAAATTCAAAACATTGTTTCTAAGATTTTATTTTCTATTTATAACTTTCTATTTCAGTTTTTCTATTATAATCATTTCATTGTACTTAGCTTAATTTGCATTTGCATTCATCTTGCATTTAGTATCCCTTGCATGAGTATTTGGTGTCTTATTTATAATACTACAGTTATATGAAGTTTGAGACTCATGGCATTCCACGATAGCACAATCATCATGGATCTTTGGTTGTCTAGCTCTTTCACTCCTAGTATTGACACTAGTACACTATGTATGGACCATACCCTTAATAACTCTTTTCCTTCAAGTAGTGTGACACATGTTGAGACAATGGTTGCTAGTGTTCTGCAAGAAAACATAATTGAAATTCATGAATATTTAGCAAACCAACAACATCAAGTGCAAAATTACAACATTTCAACCACTTCTATCCCTACTATAGATAACGTTCATCACATTCTTGAATGTGAAGATAGACTTGACCTTGTGAAGAACATAGTTCAAATCTTTGGAAAAAAACTTTCCCTCAACCACTAGTATTCCTTTACCTATGAAAAGTTTATCTATCCATGGAGGAATTCAAATTCCTCCTCCCACAACAATTGCCTCTATTCCTACCTATACCAACCCTCAAGTTACAACAACAATGCAACTAGCTAGTAATGTGATTCCTTCCTTGGGTATTTCTGCCAACATCCCTCATACCTTTGTGGCATTGCAAATCATATATCCTACCACCTTACCACCTATAATAATTCCATTCACTTTTCCCTCAAACACATACACCCCTTTGCCTTTTTCACCTCCATCTCTTAATACAAGCAATGACCCTCTCATAAACCAACTTTTTCCAACTATCTCATCCCTTCAAAAGAAAGTTTCTACCATCAACCAAAATCAAAATGGTCCACCTACATATTATGTCAAAATAATTTGTTCTTATATATAGATTGTGAACACTGATGCCACAAGGTGTAGAGGTGCCTAGATTTGAGAAATATGGGGGGAAGGGAGAT
This sequence comes from Sequoia sempervirens, assembly GCA_007258455.2. Classification (NCBI taxonomy): domain Eukaryota; kingdom Viridiplantae; phylum Streptophyta; class Pinopsida; order Cupressales; family Cupressaceae; genus Sequoia; species Sequoia sempervirens. Next base: position 317,766,697 of record VDFB02058242.1, on the reverse strand, counting down.
CCTTCTAACCATTTTTCTGCCTATACTACCTTGTGTGGTGACTTTGTCCTTGATGATAAACTCTTGACTAAGATTTTTCCTAGGTCCTTAAAAGATACTACCTTGGAATGATTCTCTTCATTACCAAAGAACTCAATTCATTCATTCAATGAACTTGTTGAGGCATTTATAAACCATTTCTAGGTTCATATGACCCCTAAAATGACCTTGTCTAATTTTATGAGATGTAAGAAACAAGAAGAAGAAAAGAGTACTAACTTTATTCCATGCTATCAATCACTTTATTCCCAAATCATGTCAAGGTCTTTGACCCTCACCTTCACAAGATGTTCATGGAGAATTTGTAAAGTAAGATACAAGATAAGCTTACCATGATGAAATTTTGGTCCTTCATGCACTTGTGTACTGCCCTCCATGATTATCAAAATTCGGTTAGCAATCCAAATACAAAATCCACTTCTATCCATATGGAGAAGTCAAAGTGCACAAACCAAAACATTCCCAACCTTTTAGAGAATAGAATAAAGGCTTCCTACAATTCAATCCCCTTCAACAAGCAACTCATAATGCTAATAACCAAGTAGCTATTGTTAAATCCACGATACCCTTTAGCTATGGAGACCCGAAAAGGAAATTTTCTCCCTTACCTAATACCCTTCACAACACAATGACATAACTCTTATAATAGAAGATGATTACCTTTCCTCCAGTTGAAACACCCAATCCTTATAAGCCTCTACATCAAAACTTTAGATCAAATGCTTATTTTCAGGATCACAAACAAAACAAACATGACACAGAACATTGTAAGAATCTTAAACATCATGTTTAAGACCTCATTTATTTCAGTCGGTTGTTCATTGGAGGTGTTAATGATCAAGGAAATAATTTTTTTTCCCCTCCTAACCAAAACTTGCAAATTTTATCAACCCTATGTGTAATCATAACATTTCATTTGTCAAAGCTAGTGAAACTATAAAGAATGATGTGAGGAATGTTGATACAGATGATGATAACAATGATATTGTTCAAAATGATCTTATAGATACTAATCCTATGGATGATATGGTAGGAGTGATAGATGTCATTCCTTGTAAGGTTCAAAATAAAAAACCTCTTGAAATTCCATTCTCCTCACAAGATATACTTAAACATGCACATGATGGTCCTCTTTACATAACTAGCAAAATCTAGGACAAACCCACTAATGGTATATTAATAGATCTTGTCTGTGGAGAGAATGTGATCACCTAGGAATTCTTACTTATTCATGAACTCTATCAAGAAATATATGATAAACCAAAGGAATGGATCAAGACACATGATAGTTTTTCTTTCCCTACGATGGAATCAATCATCCGCCCTTTAGAAATAGGACTAAAAAAATTAGATATCTCATTCTCTATCATCCCGCAATCAAACCAATTTCATATGAAGTTGGGCTATCCATGGCTTCGCTGCATGAATACAGTCCCTTTGGTTGTACATAAATGCTTAAAGTTTCCTTTTGACAATGAAATTTTCATTGTTTATCACATTTCCTTTAACCCTTTGTCTTCCTATGGAAAATTTTCATTATATTTATTTTGGCTTGAGCCTATAGAACCTATCAAACAATGAGAAGAATTATTTTTCAAATCCTATCAAAAGTTCAAGGAAAAGAAGATAGAAAAATTATCCCTCTGAAACATACCTCCACCCACCACCAAGCCTACTATCCTTGATGAAACCATTCTTGAACCTAAATAAACTCCAAATAGCCAAGATCAACCTAAGAAATAACCTTCACCTACTTCCTACAAAAGACCAAGAGATAATGAAAACAATCCCATCATGCCTCCTAGAGTAAAAAAAGTTTACAAAGTCAAAGAGAAAGTGGTTGAACAATCTCCCATGGTTCCTTCCACTTCTCCTCTTAAGGAAGAAAACAAGCCTATGGTTGATCAACCCACTCCTAAACAAATGCAACTAGAAAACCAAACTAAAAGAAATAGAGGTGCTAGAGAGTGTAGGCATAGACGTCATGCCCTTGCTTGTAGGTTAAATGAAGAAATAAACAAAGAACATCAAGACCCAAACTTGATGGAAGTAATGCATGATGATTCTACCCCTTTCCCAAAACAAAAAGATCCTATAACGCAACCACAACAAGAGTTGAACCCTTCTTTGTCCATTATGATTCAACCTCCTAATGTGATTAATTTAGACAATGATGAGGAGATTACTGAAATTTATGAGGCGGTGTACAATGAATTGAATACATTATTTTCCTTTTCCATGAGCTTAAACGGAAATCCTCCTAAGGAGAGTGTTGAACTTGGTAATGACCCTTGTTCAGCACTTGCTATTGTCCCTTTAGCTAGTTGTTTACCTTCAACATAAAATGAACATGATTGGGATGTGGATAACCTACTTTAGGTTGATTCACATGTGCCTTACTAGTCTTTTTCATAATTTCTTTTTTATTTTTCTTTAGTGTAATTTCATGTGTGTGATGTGATCCCTTGTGGTGTTCAATTCAATGTTCTCTCTTTCTTTGTGACATTCCTCTATTTGTACCTACGTTCTTCTCTATGCCATAACTCTTTTATCTTTTCTTTTATCTTTTTTGTTTGTCTTGTGTTTTCCTTTTGGGGATGATGCAAGGCATCAAGACATCTATGTCTCCTCCATGTTGACCCAAAAGATTTTTCTTTATCTTTTTCTTTGTCTTGTGTTTTCCTTTTGTGGATAATGCAAGGAATCAAGGCATTCATGTCTCTTCCATGTTGACCTAAAAGGTTTTTCTTTGTTTTTTCTCTCTTTATGTCATTCTTCTAGTTCTGTGTATTTGGGGAATGATGATAGTTTCAAGGTCTCTAGAAACACTGTAGCAAGAACATACTAACCCCAAATCCATAGATCCCTTCTATGTGTTAGGTGTTCTCATTTTGGGGGCAACCCCCTTTTCTCTTTTCTTTTGCATGATGTAAGTTTATTTGGAAACATATGAATTTCCAAGTTTCCTCGCATGTCCTCTTTATTGTTAGCATTTATCATTTCCTACTTTAAATTAATTGCTCATAGTATGGTTTTTAGCAATATCTTTAAAATGGGTGCATACATTGACATTATTCTTTTACATATTTCATAGTGTAGTCTTCTTACTTCACATGATGCATCTTTAACTTTGTGGATGACATAGGGTGTGATGTCCTTCAAGAGCATGATCTATCTCAACATACTATATTCCTCTTAGTGAGTTGATGTGACACACTGCATCCCCTAAGTTGTTAATCTTCTATTCTTAGATTGGTCCTCTCTTAGAGATATTAGGCACAATGTTCCCTAAGTTAAGACCTCATATGAATTAAGCAATCTACCCTTTCAATGTTCCTTATTGTTCCATTCACATTTTCAGTTATATGGCCACCTTGCATGCCTATGGATCCATCTTTTTTGCTCATTATTTCTAAGCATACGCAACTTTTCTTTCCTCATGAAGCTAGAAATTCATTGTTTGTTCATGAGCTCCAAGCATACAAATTTTTTCTTGCCTCATGAAGCTCAAAGATCATTTTTTTGTGGTGCCTAAGATCAGAGTTATTAGGAGGTATAAGTTTGGTATGGTTTGATGGGAAATCCAAGAAGGTGAGACACATACACTCATGGCCACTTGAGCTTCTTGGATTTATCACCCAATGGATAGTCTGAAGTTTCATTTCCTCAGAGTGAGCATGTGTTTTTTGGACAAATAGCTTAGATTTGATCCACATCGTGATGTAAAAATGGTCAAAGCTTGATCCACCCCCTCTTTTTTTTTATCTTCTCTTTATCTTTGGCAATGTATGTTTGTTCCTTGTTATTGGTCTTTATATCATTTTCATGTGTCTCCTTTTGTGCCAATGATAGTTCTCCATAAGATCTTGATCCTAGGGGCTTGATCACCCCTCTTGATCATTTTTATCCTATCTTACCAGCATTGGAACACTTAGACCCCTCTTGATGTGTGTTTTTCCACTTTAAAGTGAGTTTCAAGCAAGTTCATCCTCTCACTAAAGAGGATGCTAAATGTGGCAACATAAAAAGTATCCCTTTACTTTTCCTTTCTCATTTCGGTCCTCCTTGTTAAATTGAGCTTAATATTGCCTTCATTTAGTGTTTTTATGTGCTTGACACATTCACATTAGGTTGTGGGCCCTTGTGAAATAAAAAACCTTAATCATTCCTCATCTAGAGTGTTGTAAAGTGTTGTAACACACTATCACACTTTTCTAAGGTTGTCATTAATAACTGGGCTTCTTTATGCTTTAATTGGCCTTATTTTGCATCCACAAGTGTCATTTAATGCATCTTTTCGAGGATGATCCTGACATAAATCAAGATCCAATCATAATTCAAGTGTTTTTAGGTTTGTGTGGGCCATATTTGGTGGTTTGGGACTGTGTTGTAGAAAATTGGACACTCTTGACAAAAGAGTCAATTTCACACTTAATTGGACCTACTTTTGAGTACCCCTACATTATTCATGGGTATGTGCAGGATCATGATGGGCCAAAAAGTGGTGATCTGATGGGTATTTGTAGGGTATGTGGCTGATGACTTTTTGGTTACCCAAAATTGATGAAACAAAAATGGTTTATAGAGGAGATTCTCAACTTTCCACCAATATAAATTATGCTTTACTTTGAATTTAATAAATAATTATTATTCATTTTCTATTTGAATTATGACTAAAGTCTTGATTGATAAGCTGATTGAAAAACATCTATATCTTTCAAATGATATCATATTTTTTGAATCCAAAACATGCATCATATTCTATACTTTGCATACTATAAGATTAAAAAAAATGAATTTCATGAATTTTTTACCAAGTTAAGGTGGTCAAACATACGAGTTTTTATATTTTTTAAAAGTTGCAATAAAAAATTCATAATTAATTATTTACTTGGAAAAAAATTACAAAAAATATGCATCACATAGGTACATCAGTCTACTTATATCTAAAATCTTATGAAAAATTATTATCATTTTATTGTGGTTAGGGTGGTCAAACAAACACATATTTCTTATTTTTTCCCTAAAATTTAAGTACTACTGCATTGAAATTTTAAATTTTCACCAAATCGATTTAAAAAAAATAAAAATAAACCTAGTAGTTTAGGAACTACATTCAATTTTCTACAGATTTTATTCTTACATATTTTTGAAATAATATAGGTAACTTATTCAAATTTTTACGTCAATTTTTCTAACTCTGATTTTTCTGAATTTTTTGCCACTTAAGGGCCTATTTTTTCCATGATGATCCTGCACATACCCTCATTCTTCAAAACAACACTTCTAGGCCCCTAAGACCTATTATTTTTTATCTAGAGGCCCATTTCACTTGAGAAATCACTTAAATCCCAACAAATAGCACTCAATTCATCCATATCCTAAAAACCCACTTTCAAAAACCACTAGTGGTACCCATTCGCCAGCTTGGGTGAATGAGTCCCCTCTGGTGGGACCCATTCACTAAGGGTGGTGAATGAGTCCCTTTTGAGGGAGATTTCAATTTTGAGCAGGAATTCAATTAATTAAACTTGATTTTTTAGTGGATGTTGGCCTCTTATGTCTAAATAATAGGAAAATTAGGTGTTGATGCTTATAAATACTCATTTTAAGTCATTTTTTACAAAGCAAATTCTAAATTCAAGTCTTTCACAATGAGTTTAGTTAGCAAAAGTTGAAGTTTCAGGGCAATAAACTAGGGTTTTTGTAGGTCTTGAAGCTCACTCTTCATTCAAGGTTAAACATTGCAAAGATTTGATGATGGATGTCTATGGTGAATCATGGAGAAATCTAGGTTGAGGAGATGCAACTAGCCATCAAATCACACCTAAAGACTTTTTTTCAAAGTGATTCCATCTTCCATTTTCTCTTTATCTTTAGATTAAGGTTTATATTTCATTTACATCTCATTTGCATGTCATTTATTTCCATTTTTATGTTTTGTAGGATTTCTAGGGTTAAAGTCTCGCATCATTCAAATCACCTTTGCACATCTTATTCTAGCACAATAGAATAGGGTTTTGACATACTTCATATTTTCCTAGTCTTTAACACACTTAAGTTTAGGGTTTTATGCATATTTTTTTCCATTTAAGGTTTGATTACCCAACTAGGTATTTGACCAAGGAAAACCCCCCATTAGACAACCAATTTTAAGTTGTTCTACAAGAATTTTTGGAGATCTCGATTCGGGTTTCCATCAAAAAGTGTTGTATAGGTGACAAGGTGTAGAACAAAGATATAAATTTGTAGAAAATTTAAAGTGGAATGATTCACCATGGATAGGAAATGAGTCCCTCATGAGGTGACTTTTAGAGATAGATGCAAATCTAGATAACCAGTTTGCAAAAATTAGTTTCTGGGTGGAAAACCCTATCTTAGGACTGATTTTTCCAGGGTAGCGAACGAGTCCTAGTCAACATAAAAGTTAGAGTTACCAGATTTCTAGAGTGATTTCTTGCCATCTTCATCTTTATATGTGCACACATTTTGAAATACAACTTTCGGTTTAGTTTCATTTGCATTTTTGTTCATCTTTTTATGCTTTTTGTAAACTACACTATATTTTTGAACATTGCATGTTTCATAGGTTTTTCATCAATAATTAGTCAATTTCAATACTTAGTTGCATCTACATCATAGAATTTAGTCATACTCACATCACACAACCCTTTATTTGAGTGAACCGCCACAATTTTAGGGTTCTATCTCTCTCCTTTTAGGTGAAAGATCCTAAGAGTGCAAGAGAAGCACAAAGAACATCCTCAAAATTGTTGGTTTAGAGACTCATAAGCCACCTTGGGCATATGGGTCCCACCTAGGGTTTTGGGTCCCAATATGGATTTTACACCTTTCTAAGAATTTTTTAAATTGGTCCCATAAATTATGCCTAATGAGACTCATATGCCACCTTGGGTGAATATGTTGACAATTTAATCTCAACTCATAATTTTTCAAAGTACCAAACTCATCTATTGAATATTTTGACAAATCCTTAGTTTCCTCAATTGGCACAACAATAGTATCAAATTTAGTGGGAAAAATTCTTAAAATATTTTCTACAACCTTTTGATATGATATTTCATCACCACTCATCCTTATTTGATTAACCAAATCCATAATACAAATTGAAAATTGATCTACTGAATCAAAATATTTCATCTCCAGATTTTCAAATTCTTTCCTAAGTGTTTGTAATTTTGTAACTTTTACCTTTCTCATACCTTTATATGTTGTTTCAAAAATATCCTATGCTTTCTTGGCTATAGCTATAGGCTTAATCCTTCCAACAATTGAATGATCCAATCCTTGTCCAATTATCTACAAAGCCTTTAAATTCTTTTTTTTAATTTTCATTAAGCTTATTCCTTTCATTATTACTCAATGAAGATTCATCTTGTGGCTCTTTATAACCTTTTTCAAATACATCTAATAACTCATGTGAATAAAGTATTAATTTCATTCTATATGAGGGTATGTGCAGGATCATCATGGAAAAAACAGGCCCTTAAGTGGCAAAAAATTCAAAAAAATCAGAGTTAGGCAACTTGACATAAAAAATTGAATAAGTTATCTATATTATTTCAAAAATATGTAAGAATAGAATCTATAGAAAATTAAATGTAGTTTCTAAACTACTAGGTTTGTTTAAAAAAAAATCCATTTGGTGAAAATTTGAAATTTCAATATAGTGTACTTAAATTTCAAGGAAAAAATAAGAAGTAGGTGTATGTCCTGACCACCCTAACCACAATAAAATGATAATATTTTTTATAATATTTTAGATATAAGTAGAGGACTCATGCCCTGATGTGATGCATATTTTTTTGTAATTTTTTTCCGGTAAATAATTAATTATAAATTTTTATCACAACTTTTAAAAATATAAAAACTCATATGTCCAACCACCTTAACTTGGTCAAAACTTCATGAAATTCAATTTTTATTTTTTAATCCTATAGTATGTGAAGTATAGAATGTGACGCATGTTTTGGATTCAAAAAATGTGATACCGTTTGAAAGCTATAGATTTTTTTCAATCAACTTATCAATTAGGACTTTAGTCATAATTTGAATAGAAAATGAATAATAATTACTTATTAAATTCAAAGTAAAGCATAATTTATATTAGTGGAAATATGAGAATATCCTTTAAAAACCCTTTTTGTTTCATCAATTTTGGGTAAAAAAAATAGTCATCAGCCACATACCCATCATATTGCTACTTTTTGGCCCATCATGATCCTGCACATACCCATGACCAAGTATCATAATTTTTCCTAGAAAATATTGGAATTTGAGGTTGCCAAGTACTTGATGCCATGAATGCAAATGTAAACTCTATATTTTACCTCAGTTTCAAACTACAAGTTTTGGACAACAATCTCTTACCAATCTCCTATGAATGCTTTCCTTTAATGGGCTACATTCTTGAACAACAATCCTTCAATACCAACAACTTTCTAACTTTTGCACCAATAAAAGAGTGATCTCCCTCAATTGTGACTTAGATCAACAGTGAATTCCTCTTGAATCATGCTTTCCTTTAATGGGCTACATTCTTGAACAACAATCCTTCAATACCAACAAATTTCTAACTTTTGCACAAATAGAAGGGTGATCTCCCTCAATTGTGACTTAGAACAATAGTGAATTCCTCTTGCAATCTTCAACCCAACTCTCCACTTTACGACAATATGGCTCTAATATTTTTCTTTCCACAATCTGGTTCTTATACCACTTGACATGGGCAAAGACAAAAGATTAAATAATAGAAAATAAAAAGAAATAATTGTGGACAATGTTGCTACACAAAACAAATCTTTATTTTTCTTACATAAAATTATATACGAACATCTCTTTTATAGACATATTTGGATGTAGCTTGAAAGTTCTAGAATAGCTGACATATACAAAAATTAAAATAATTTTTTGGAAACATCTTCACAGCCGACATAAAATAAATAAAAGAAAAAACTAATCTATGATGGTAGAAATTACTAGAATATTCTAACACCACTCAATATTGTTCACGACCATTTCTAGACAGTTGTAAATAGTGTTTCTTTCCCTATTGTACATACTTTTATTCTTTTTCAAAAATGTTATGGTGAAATTAATGATGAAGCTATTTCTTTTTTCTCTATGTTGTTAAGAAAATGGTCAACTTTCATGGTAGAGGAAAGAGCTATTCTAGATTCTATCTCCTCATAAAGTTAAGGTAAGGTTCAGTTCTTGGTCATGATGGATCATCAATTGGTATTTTTTCAAGGATTTGGGATATTTTGAAAAGCGATCTTTTAGATGTGGTGTAAGAATCTGAGACTTAGAAGAAAATGCTCCAAACATTCAACTCTACTTTTATAAATTAGATTCCAAAGACATTTGGAGCTACTTCCTTTGATTCATTTTGTCCAATAGCTCTCTATAATGTTACAAGATAAGTACCAAATTGATGGCTAACTATCTTAAGTAGATTTTAGATTTCTTGATATCAATTGAGTACAAAGGATTTGTGAAAGGGTCCCCAACTCTAGATGGGATAGTTAATGCTTTATAAACTATCCATTCCTTGGGTTCTTCTAAGAAAAAGGTTTATCAAGCTATATATATATGTCTATGATAGGACCCAATCATCTTTTTTTTATAAATATTTTATCTATGTCTGTATTTTGTTTAGAGTGGATTGCATGAGTTATGATTTGTGTGACTTCTTCATCTTTTTAACTTTTGATTAATGGGTTCATATCTATTTTTTTTGTTACATGAGGATTGACACAAGGTGATCCCCTTTCTCCTTTTCTCATTATTCTTATGGTAAAAGGCCTTGGTAGATTATTGATGCAAATGAGAGTTAATGAGAGTATTCAAAGTTAGAAAGTAGCTACAGATCTTGATTCTTATTTTCATCTTCAATTTGTAAATGGGTGTTACTATTTTTGAAGTCAACAATTTAAAAAAATATTTTAATATATTTAATTTCTTTGGATCATTAAATTAATGAGGATAAGTCTAATATTTAATTTTTCAATACTCTTTAAATTTCAACAAATAATTTCTTGTATTCTTAGGTTTAATTCCTATAGATCTTGATTATCATTATGATCTTCAATTTGTACATAGTACTACATTAATGAGTGTTGTTACTATTTTTGAGGCCACCAATTTCATAAAAGGATCCGATATATTTAATTTCTTTGGGTACAAAATTAATAAGGATACAATGTCAAATATTTATTTTCCCAATACTCCTCTTGGATTTGAACAAAGAATTGCTTGTATTCTAAGGTTTAACATAGGAAAAATTCATTTGAATTATCCTAGAATTCCAATTTTAATTGGTCTTCATAATCAGCTCTAGTAAAAGTATGTCCTTGATAGGTTTAGATTTAAGGTTAATCAATAGATTGTGAAATGGTTATCTTTTGTTAGTAATATTACCCTCCTACAACCAATGTTGTAGACTCTTCTTGTCTATAGATTTCTAGTGATGTTTACTCTGAAATCCTTCTTAAAGGAATTTAATTCTTTATCTCAAAGAAAAAAAGGAGGAAAATTTGGATTCTCTTAAGTGGATTTTAAGTTTTACAATTGGGTTTGTATACCTAAGAAAAATGGTGGCCTTTGTCTTAGTATTGCATAGTTTAATAGCCAAGCTTTGGCAACAAATTTTTTTTGGAGATGGTATTAGTAATAAAATCAATCATGGGATAAACTTCGATCTCATAAATTTTTAGGTGGTGTCAATTATGAGGATGATCCATGGATGGGTTTGGTTGGAAAAGGATCTATGGTTTTGAATACTATAAAACATGGAGTGTTTTTGGATAAATGTGGTCTTTTTTGGATTATCAATTTTGGATATGATCCTCTTTTTTAGAAAATCTCTTGGAAATTTTATCCTATACATATACATAATATATATTGATGTAGGAGCATCCAGCAGTGTAGGGAAATCTTGCATCACCCAAAAAAATAAAAAAATTCTTCATTTTATTTAGTAGTTTTGGGTTCCATGATGGCACTTGAGGGGTATAAGACTATTAGGCATCAAAAATAGTGAAAAATAAGCAATTACTATTTTTAGTAAGTCAGCCAAAATGGGCTTATATGGATGTGAAAATTTACCCCAAGGAGTAGAGCAAAAAAACATTTCCAATCGCGAAAGAATCACCTCAATACCCTACATGGTTTGGGAGAAATTAAAGTTTTTGTCCCAGGAAATTTCTCCAATGTAGCTTCCAATTCAAATATAAAAATTTAAAGGCCCCAAAATAGCTCAAAAACTAGCTAAACCAACCTATGGTCAATTGAAGTGTTGTAGAGCTTGTCAAGAGCTTTCCAATGATATGCAATAATAGTGAATCAGACACCCAAATCAAAATTTATAGCCCCATGAAGTAGGTCCTCTAAAAAGTGAATTTCATAACAATTTCTCCCTAGGCTAGAAATCGAACCGTAGGACTTTTGGTGCCAAAACAAAAATGGGAAATTTGATCTTTCTAGAACATTCTAAGGCAATTATTGGGGAAAATAAAAGGGTTAAGTGGGGGTGTAGAAGATGGCCCTGTTAGTTCATAATGTGGCTCCAAATAGTAAATTTTCTTTTCTAAATTGATTTTGTTGTAATGAATCAAGCCCATGAGGCTGTAGCATGTAAGCTTTGAATCTATAATTTCATTTTCTAAAAATAGTTGAAAGGGAATCAATTTTTTGTCTCATATCTCTTGTGTTGGTATTTGTTGTGATTTTTGTGAATTTTCGGCGGAGTGGCCCTCATCATATATTATATATTTATTGATGTGCAGCCAATTCATAAGAGAGAGAGAGAGTGTGAGGGAATTGAGAGAGAGGGAGGAAGGTTGAGAGGGGGAGAGAGAAAGAGGGAGGGAAGGAGGGAGAGAGAGATACTTGAGAGGGAAAGAGCAAGAGTGAAAGACTTGAGAGGGAGAGAGGGAGAGATTCTTGAGAGGGAGAGGGAGTGAGGGAGAGAGAGAGAGAGTTTTGAGATGGAGAGATAGAAAGATACTTGAGAGGAAGAGGGAGAGGGAGATAGTCCAAGAGAGAGAGAGACTTGAGAGAGAGGGGGGCCTAAGTGAGGAGAGAGAGAAAGAGAGAAAGACCTGACAGGGAGAGAGAGAGTTGAGAGTGAGAGAAGGAGGCTGAGAGGGAGGGAGAGAGAGAGACTTGAGAGAGAGAGAGAGAGAGAGAGAGAGAGAGAGAGAGAGAGAGAGAGAGAGAGCAAAGGGGGGAGAGATGGAGAGATAAAGAGGCTTGAGAGGGAGAGAGGGAGAGAGAGTCTTGAGAGAGATAATTGAGAGAGAGGGAGAGACGAAGCTTTGAGATACTTGAGAGAGAGAGAGAGGGGGACATGAAAGTGAGAGGGAGAGACAAACAAAGAGTTGAGATGGAGAGAGAGAGAGGAAGAGTGTTTTCCCATGTTCAGACCATCTAGAATAAGAAGTGATACAACCGTCAAACAAAACCATTACGACTCAGTTCAAAATTAATTCCATTAAAACCTTCAAGCTTAATAACATGTCATTAGATCATTCATGTAAAAGGTATAAAGTCACCATGAATAAGAATCATTATATTTCAATCATGATACATAAACAAGAACATTTTGTACACCATATTGGTTTGATGCAACCTTCAAAGAAAATCCTTACAAGACAACAAGATGCATGTTCATTAGATTGTTCATCTAAAATCTATACAATAATTATGATCAACAAATAAGACATCAGTCAACCATGATGCATGAATAAACACTATATATGCACACGATATATGAACATACACTAAATTAATAGATTATTTAATATTTATTACTATTTTTTTTTTCATCATTATACTATTATATTCATAAATTCAACTCTAAAAATATCCATCCAACCAAATTCTTTATAAAATATCCATCCAAGGTCAATTTTTTTATAAAAATAATATCATTGTCTTAATAAAGTTTTGTGGCTCTCTATTGCATCTCTTCATTTCTTTCTATTTTCCTCTTTAGAATGGGATTGTTTCCTTTCCTCTAGCCATCTTTGATGCTCATCTAAGACCACTTCCATGGACTTAACAGCATCAACAACATTTTGCATTTTTTATGCAAAATACCTCAATAATGGGTGAACACATTCTTCATTCTGAATAACATTAACTTCACCTTGAATATTTCTAACATTCACATCGACTTTTTCTTGAAATTGAGTACCATCGGATGTAGGTGGTGGAGGTGGGGGGTTACAAGGTGGAGTGGGTGGATTTGCAGGACGTGGATCCATGATTTAGATATAAGTGAACCTACATTAAATTTGTAATTTCAAAATGTAAGATACATGTTTAAAATCCCCTTAAACCATTCAATATAAATGAATTAATTGAATACAAATGAAAAAATGTGCAAAGCTCATTTATGTATAAGGCATGTAAATGAAAAATAAATAATTGTTAAAGTGATGTGAAATCTCATTTAAAAATACACTAAACTTTTACCTTGTTGCAAGGTGGAAGTGTTAAAATCCAAATTGATTCAACAAATGTGGAAGTGTTAAGCTCCAAATTTCCAATACTTAGTGAATCTATATACATAGTTAGTAATGATTAAACAAAACTTGTCCCTGTAGCCATAGGGAAATGGGAAAAGTTAATGGGTAATAATCAATGGGTTGTGTAAAAAGCTATGATACAATATGATAACCTCATGCATATCCTATTGATTATTACCCATTAACTTCACCCATTTCCCTATGGTTGTAGGTGTTGGAAACAAGCAACACTAAGAGGGAGGTGAATCAATGTTCTGCAAAAATTAAATTTATTATTTTGATCTTTAACCCACTTAAAACATTCAACCAAAATAAATATGCATGAACAAAAAGAAAAAAAACCACAAAACCATAGCACAAGTATTTTTATGTGGAAGCCTTCTTAGGGGAGAAACCGCATTGAATGGCCAATCCACAATATGATATGACTATACTCAAAAGGAAGATTACAATGTGGGAATGTACTTGCATTCAGGTGCATTACCTAGAGCTCACTACTGCAAATAAAAAAGGCACATTTCCTTACAAATATTTGGATTAGATCCAAAAGAATGAACTAAGAGAGTGGCATCTACAAATGCTTGATTATAGTTCCAATTAGGCTCAATAGTTGATCTTTTGTCCTTCTGACTGATTCTACACCTCTGCACTGCTCTACTCTAACTTGCATCAAAAAATATTTAATGCACAAGTGAAACTATGCATAATCAGTCAATCACCCTTCTGATATTTGCAACACACATTGAAATACCTTATTCACACACCAAAATGATATAACTGATCAATTATATATATCTAAAACTAAAAACTTAATCACAACAAGTCAACTTCAATAAAACTTAAAAATATTTAAAATTGAAGGCTCAAATCATGAATAATATTCAATGCACATCAACAATGATTGACCACAACTTAGCTCGGAACAAAATCAAAATTCTCAAACACAAAAACATTTGAGTAAACACTCCTTGAATATCTGCGACACGTTATAACGACTAGATTAGCCACCAAACATTAATGAACAAAAATGTATCCAAACGGATCTCCATACTTGCACACAACTTTATATGATGCACTGAGATTTTATGATAACACAAGAAATACATTGATCAACCTCCCATGAGATCCACAACTCAAAATAACAATAGAAAATTTTCATGTGAATCGATGAACACAAAATTGTCAAATGCTTTGTTCTTCCTTGATTGTCTTCAATCTATCTATTGGTATGAGCAAATGATGATGTACGGATCTAATGACTAACTAGGGTTTCCATCAATGACAACACCAAAAAAAAATTTAGTGTCTCTTTCCAACAATCTCCCCCTTTGGCATTGATGGCAACATTTAGTGAAAAATGACTAAGTGTTGGATCAATACCGGCATGAATTACACTGGCACTTAAAAACTTCAAAAAGAATCTTCAATCTTAGCTCAAAAATGTAACTCCACCTAAGATGAATATACATTTTTCATTGTACAACTCTCCCCCTTTGACATCAATGGAAAAACTAGGGAAATCATAAAAAAAAAAATCAAAATTTCAAATTGTACAAACATGATCTTGTAACTTACACAAATTTGAAAACATCTACAAAATCTCTCTTCAACACACTTAAATTTTTTTCCCAAACCCTTTTGAGACTCTCCAAAATTGTTATGTGACCACAAACTAAATAAGATTTTATTTTTGTAAACTCAAGATTCATTGGGTCACTAACTACCATAGTATCTTTGGCTTCCTTTAATGCACTCACCATTATTTCAATCTTTGGACCAATTAGTCCTCTAAGCTCAAATGCTCTTCCTACAATCATGTAATTTTCATGCTTCAACCTCCTTATTTTGTCAAGTAGAGATATTACTTTCAACCTTCTTTCTTACCAACATCACCAGCTAACAGATCAAAAGCATCAGAAATGGTAGCCAATTGTTTTTCAAGATCCTTCACCTTCTTCTCATTATCTTCAGTAAATTTAGACAAAACTAAACATGACTTATAGGTCTTTGCACCTTCAAATGGGGAACCTTGAATATTCTTCGTACATGTGGCTAACAATTTTTTATCATTTGCAATAATTTCTTTCAACCTACTAAATCTTTTTCCATCAAACTCCTTCTACACTTTAACCATGGCTGATGTTTCAAGAGACTCGTAATAAGTACTTACATAATTTATGAGCTTCTTTAGTTCATCGAAAGAGGAACCGAATGGATCCTTAACATGAGTTGGCATAATTTTCTCTAGAAATCTAGATGCAAGACCCAAAAGTTCATTATCCTCAATGTGAGACTTCAACAATTATTCTCTAGCTTTTTCCTGGGAAAAATATGAAACTTTCATTTTTTGAATTGGGGACAAGGTGGATAGATCAATCAGGCCTTCAGCCAATTCAAGATCAAATTCTTCCTGTCGTTCAACCAAAAATTCCTTCACTGGGTATGTGCAGGATCATCATGGAAAAAATAGGCCCTTAAGTGACAAAAAATTCAGAAAAATATGAGTTAGGCAACTTGATGTAAAAATTTGAATAAGTTATCTATATTATTTCAAAAATATTTAAGAATTGAATCTATAGAAAATTGAATGTAGTTTCTAAACTACTAGGTTTATTTAAAAAAATATATATTTAGTGAAAAATTGAAATTTCAATGCAGTAGTACTTAAATTTCAGGGAAAAAATAAGAAGTAGGTGTCTGTCTGAACACCCTAACCACAATAAAATGATAATATTTTTTTAAAGATTTTAGACATAAGTAGAGGACTCATGTCTGAATTTGATGCAATTTTTTCCCAAGTAAATAATTAATTATGAATTTTTTATTACAATTTTTTAAAAATATAAAAACTTGCATGTCTGACCACATTAACTTTGTCAAAACTTTATGAAATTCATTTTTTCTCTTTTTAATCTTATAGTATGTGAAGCATAGAATATGTTGCATCTTTTGGATTCCAAAATGTGATACCATTTAAAAGCTATAGATTTTTTTCAATCAACCTATCAATTAGGACTTTAGTCATAGTTCAAATAGAAAATGAATAATAATTATTTATTAAATTCAAAGTAAAGAATAATTTATATTGGTGGAAATCTGAGAATCTACTTTAAAAACCCTTTTCATTTCTTCAATTTTAGGTAAAAAAAAGTCTTTAGCCACATACCCTACAAATACCCATCATATCGCCACTTTTTGGCCCATCATGATCCTAAACATACCCCACTACCTTGGCAGTGTCTCTTCCTTCCAATAGAATTTCCTTTACTTAAACCTTTTCTTCTTCATCTTCTGGTTCTTCAATAACTATTTCTTGATTTCCTTTAAGAGCTTCAACTTCTTCATTTGGCATCTCCTTTCCTTCACCTAATACAACCTTAGGAGCTTCAATCTCCATAGGTACTTCTATAATATCCACATAAGGAGGAATCTAAATACCCTCAGTATCTATTGTAGACATCCAAATTTGGACACCTAATTTATCCAAATTTATCACTTTTCATCTAAACATCCTCTTATCTGAGTTAATTAATTAATATTACTATTATTTAATTAATACCATTAATTATGCCAAATCCCTAAGGTATTTAATTAACAATTAAATACCTTACCCTCCTTAATCCCCTTTTCATCAAAAAAATTAAATAAATAATACATTTATTTAATCCCTCAAATGTCATTTTCATCTAATCCATCTCCTAATCTCTTCATTAGGGATGTGCACATGCCTAATCCTTGATTAGGATGTGTCACATCCTCCAACTTTTGCAAGTTGGCTTCTAATCCTCTAATTACTAATTAGTTAAGCCTAATCAGTACCTTGGTCAACTCTCCCCATCCCCTAAGGAATTTTTAATTCTTTTTTATTCACCCTAGGTTCTCCTCTTCCCCATGTGAATTTTTAATTCACATTTTATTCCTCCTAGAATCCCCTTTTCCCATGCATCTTCTAGAATCTTTGACCTATCACATCAAGTCACATGTAGACAAGTGCTTCCATTTTTGGAACCTTGTCCTATCTATGAGGTTCTTCTAAGCATGTGAATTTTTAGTTCACATTTATTCACCCAAGATTCTTCTCATCCCCCAATATACTTCCAAGGTACATTTCCTTCCTACACATCATGTACCTCCCTTCCACCTCACTTCCACATCATCTTATCCTTGGCCATCTCATATACCACATGTCAACATGTGAGGGCTTGTGAGTCCCCAACTCACCATAGCCCTTCATCTTGGCCTTGGTGGCTCAATCTCAACCATTGAATTCTCTAAAAAATTTAAATTTTTCTATAAATACCCCATCTTCTAAGGTATTTAAAAAAAAACACTTAGTTATTTGAGCAACCTTATTCTATCATTTTGTGCACTCATTTTACAAGAATTTTCTCCCATCTAGCCATCCATTTTAGCTATTTGCATTTGCATCCCATCATCTAGTTAATCTTGCATTTAGCTACATCAATAGCCATATAAGGAGCATACAAAGCAATCCAAAATCAAGGGCCAACCAAGGAGTTTCAACTGCAAAGAGAAGGTATAATCATTTGCAACCCTTTTTCATTTTATCTCTTTGTATTAACAATTCCTTAGGATAATATTGAGGTGTTTCTTTTTTTTTTCCATAGCATTTCTGGAAAACCTGGTGGGACCCAGAAGCGGGTTCCTCTATTTAATGTTTGTTGTTGTTGAGATTGTTTGTAGGAACAAGTCACAGAGGGTTGACTACGCCCTCCTAGTCACTATAGAGGGGCGACTATGCCCTCTTTTACACTACAAAGGGGTGACTATGACCTCTAGTTCACTGTAGAGTGATGACTATGCCCTCTAGTTCACTACAGAGGGGTGACTATGCCCTCCTGGTCACTACATAGGGGCAACTATGCCCTCTTGTTCACTGCAGAAAGGCGATTACACCCTCTATTTCACTGCAGAAGGGTGACTACGACCTTGATTAAACTTTTTTTTCTAACATTTTACTATAAAAGGGTGACTACGTCATAGTTTGAATTTTCTTTGCTAACATTTCACTACAGAAAGGCAACTACGCCCTCTTATTGTTGCAGAAGTTCAACTGCATCCTCTTGCTACTGCAAAAGTTCAACTATGCCCTCTTGCTACTACAAAAGTTCAACTATGCCCTCTTGCTACTATGCCCTCTGGTTCACTACAGAAGGGCAACTATGCCCTTTGGTTCACTATAGAGGGGCAACTACGCCCTCCTAGTTACTGTAGAGGGGTGACTATGCCCTCCTAGTTACTGCAGAGGGGTGACTATGCCCTCTTAGTCACTACAGAGGGGCAAATTTTCCCTCATGGTCACTGCAGAGGGGAAAATTTTCCCTCCTAGTCACTGCAGAGGGGAAAATACATCCCAAAATAACACATTTTGAGAGGTAAAAGGGTTATTTTAGCTTAGTTTTTGCTCCATTTTTTTTTTTCAGATTGTAAGCCCCTAACATTGTTTTTTGCAAGGATATTGGTGTTTTTTCTAACAGTTTGTAGCATATTCTTGTGTAATTAGTGACGAAATAAGGGTAAAACAACTAACATTTTCTTACAGGACCTTCTGTTTACACAGATTTCCAAAGCTATCCTTGTGGTTTTTCGTTAATCTAGGAACATAGTTTAATTAGGGGAGATAATATCCATTGTTTGTTGTGTCTATCTTTTTGGTGTTACCCAAAGTGTGCATTAGTTTGTTTTCACTTTCCCCTTGCACTTCGTGTGAGCTTGGGGAGTAGTTGGAAATGATTAGTGTCTTCTTTCTAGTGGGACCTGCTTGGGGATTTCATCATCCCAAGGGACGATCCCAACCACGCATACCAGTGGCGTATACAAAGGAGGGAGAGAAAAATTTGTACCTCAATCCAGTCATGTTGTAATTGGTGGGGTGTTAAAGCTTGGGTGATACCTAGATAGACATGAAGAATTGGTCCCAGCCCTTCAGTATCTCGTTGGGGTTCCTGACTCACACTTGTGACAGGTTGGTGTTCACGGTTGTGCCTCACATACCAATATTATATTGAGGATTCCCTAGAAACCTTGTGCATCCTAGACTACGACCTTTATTGGCCATACCATTAATACTAATCTTAGGATTGTGCTTGTTTGAAAGTGCTTTCTTGTGAGAAACCATTAATTTTTTTGAAAAATTGGCCTTATTGTTATGATTTTAAGTCCTTGTCATAGTCATTTTCATCTAAACCAAGTCCCTATTTGTTGTAGTGGGGTGAATATTCCCTCCTGTTTACTGCAGTGGGGTGAATTTTCCCTTCGGTTTGTTGCAGTGGGGAAAATTTTCCCTCCTGTTTACTACACTGGGGTGAATTTTCCCTCTTGAAAAGTCAAAATTTCCCCATTCACCTCCATTTAGCCACTAAACGATTATTTAATCATTCCAAACCTCTATTTTGTCATTCTAAATATTTGAAGCCTCTGTTTAATCATTCCAAACCTCTATTTAATTATTCTAAACCTCTGTTTAACCATTCCAAACCTTCGTTTAGTCATTCCAAATCTCTGTTTGACCAAGTAGTCTTTCATCCCTTTCAATCCTCTATTTACTCATTTTAAGTAATCTTTCATCCATTCCAAGTATCCATCTCAGAGTTGTTCATCCTTTCTAATCAATTGTTTACTCATTTTGAGCTTTTGTTTCCATGACTTGAGAGTCATTCATCCATTCTAAGCAATCGTTTACCAGTTCTGAGTGCTTGTTCATCCACCCCTATCATTCATTTTCCCAATCCAATCATCTATTTCCTCAATCTGATTATCTAACACCCTGTTCTAATCCCCTATCTCTTCATTCTAACAACATGTTTACTTACTCAAAAATTCCAAAAGTAGTGGGGAAAACTTTCCCTATAGTGGGATGAATTTTCCCTATAGTGGGGTGAATTTTCCTTGCAGAAGGGAAAATTTTCCCCTCTGTGAGGGTAGATTCACCTCAAAAGGGAAGATTCACACCTCTATGAGGGAAAATTCACCCTAGAAGGGAAAATTTGCCCCTCTATAGCAAAAATTTGGCAAGCAGACAATAAAAAGATCTACTTCCCAAATCCGATCGGTAGAACCAATCCCATCATATCCTTCAATCCAATCCTAATTTGAGCTTTAATCTAATCCCAATATGAGCTTTGGTCCATCCACATTCACCTGAGTTCATTCATTTATCATCTGAATCATATCGATACATCATCCTTTTAATCTCTAGGTTACACATCCCTTATCGCTTCCCCATCCAAATCCCTTGAACTTTGTTTTAGGCTATTATTTGAATTGACCTAAGTGTCTGAATTGATCATCATAGTCAACATATTCTCAGTGTTTTCATCCATCCTAAGTTAGTCATCATTGTCAACCCAATCAATTCGCCTTCGATATCAACATGGATTTGGTGCTGCAATCATCCATTCATCCTTTAATCTGATCAATCAGTATCCTAAGTCACCTAGGGTAGTCTCCAAATGGGGTTTTCCAATCTCTCTCATCATCCTATCCAATCCATCATTTGATCTTATCAATCATCAATCGATGTTATCCAATCCAATCCAATCACATCCCTATCTAATCACCTCTAACCAAATTAATTTGCTTCCATCTCAAGGTAGATTCGATGTCGTAATCATCCTTTGATCATCAAATCCAATCATTACAATCAATCCCATCACATCATCTAATCATCCTAATCTATGCTTTAATCCAATCTTTATCTAAGCTTAACCTAAATCCTAATCTGAACTTTAGTCCATCTACATCCAAGATCCCTCCTTCAATCTTCTTCTAACCCATTCTTTTATCCTTTCATCGTCTTTCTAATCCACATAGATCTAATCCAACATCATGAATTCTTCACCAATTCAACCAAAAATAGTAATCAAGGGAAACCATAATTACATTGATGATGATAAAGAAAGCTTTGTCGATCGAGAGTAATATGACATGGATCCCCTTCATACTATCATTGCTACTAAGCTTTTCCCAACCGCTTCCCAAAATCCAATCCCCTCTCTAAGCTATCTTGTTACATCCACACCTAATAATTCTCCTTATGCTACCTTTGATAGGGGACATCCATTATCTTCATCATCTTCATCTTCAACATATCCTCCCTCTACATCATCTTCTTATCCAACATCCATGTCTGTTTATCCCAATCTTGTGTCCCAACATCCCTATTATAATCCCCTATCCACACTTGCATACCCCAATGCTTCATCCACATATGCTCACTATCCTAGTCTTCCATACCAATCTACCTATCCTAATCCTCCTTATCAGTCTACGCATCCTAATCCAACATCCACATTTTCTTATACTTACCCTATATCCACACTATCCACCTCCTCCTCTCCTATTCCACCATCCCAATGTCCCTATCTTAATTCCTCATCTGCATCCTCCAACACCAATCCACAATCCATGTCCTTCTATCAAAACACACCATCCCCATATCCCTACCTTAACCCTCCATCCAATCCTAATCCTCCATCTACTCCTTGTCCTACATCCAATCCCATTCCCCCATCTAATCCCAATCCTTCATCCACTCCTACCTCATCATCTACACCTAGAGTACGCAAGTTTCTCACTCCAAAATTTCTCCAAGGACTCATGACAAAGAAGACACCCCTAGTTCCACTAGTTGAAGATGTGGGATCATGCCATCCCAATCCACCATCCAAGGTCACTAGTGATGAGACCCCTCTCTAGCCCCCACCTATCATTGATCCTACCACCCCTAGCACCACTCAAACCATCAAAACCATCACATCCTCTGAATCCACTAAGCCCCCATCTCCTACTTTGGGTTCTACCGAGCCCATCAAAGATAACCAAATCTGATCCACTCCTCCTACACCTAGATCCTGCAAATCCATCACAAATCCACAAATCCAATCAACTCTTCCCATTCCTAGTGATGATACACAAGTCCCATCCATTCCTTCCATTCCTAGTATCACTGATATCCCTTCCCTTGAACTTCATGAATCCTCCATCCTTCCATCTCCCCCACTTGAAGACACACTTCAAGACCCCATTATCATACCACCCACACAAGATGTGTCATTCCAAGAGTTTGATCCAAAGCATACCACCATATCCCCTCCTCCACATCAAGATCCTGCAATCCTATCATGTCCATCTCAAGCTCATAGTCCTTCATCCATTTTGACCTAGGATCCCCTTGACACTCTAG
>VDFB02058242.1:317605868-317743800 GCA_007258455.2 Sequoia sempervirens | reverse complement strand
AGGAAAAATTGCTTCACAGATACAACCACCAACAAACCATTAGGAATATATCAAACACCACCAATCCATCACTTTCAAAATGTCCCATTGAAAGGTGTAACCATTCTATCCATGAAAAAGTGGTAAAACTATCATGCTACAAGTCCCAAAATTGACTATCCAGGTACTATAAACATCATCTATCCTCTCATCGAAAAGAACACATGTTAGAAACCCACATCAGATTGCAAACCTAAAAAATCACCTTCCACAGAAGAGGAAAACGAAAAAGCTGAGATTTGCAAAAGATGTGCAAATTGATATATTTGAAGTACCAATAATTACAAGAGATAATTTGCTTTATAAAAGCAAAGATGCATAAACCTAATCTTATCTTGAGCAAAAAGATAGCTCAATAAGATAAAGATGAAAACCTATAACCTAGGAATTAAATAATGCCTAAGTAAAGTTATGCAAAGTGTAATTAATAATTAATTACACCAACACCCCCCATAAGTGCAACTTAGGGAGAAGCAGATTATTATGCAAATATGAGTCTTGACAACAACGCCTTATCAGGTACTCATGTACAAATACAAAGAGAGAGAAAACCAAATGGGAAACCCCCCCCAGAAAGATGAATTGATGCAAAGAAGCACTAGAAGAACTCTGATGAAGCAACACTGGAACCCCAAATCTGGCAAGCAATGAAAGGTAATTTTGTTTGCAAAAAACCATATTGGAATCACAAATGCAACAATAGACCTGATGCCAAGGCACACTAGAAACTCACAAACTGGATCAACCTTGGAATCTGCAAGCAATAGTAGATGAAGGATGAAACGACCCGTAATGATGACAAATCTGGAAGTTGTGTCCTCGAAGCCAATGCCAAACTAAAACTAAAACTTCCCATAGGATGAGTACCATCAAGATTTTGGAACATTAACCATAAAAACATGGCCTTCAAATTGAGAAAGATCTAAACCAATGCAGATCAAGAACCATAAAATCCCAATGTGAAGTGTGAACAGAAGCAAACCAACAATGTGTCGAGCTAAGCAAGAAAAAAAGCTAAAGGAAACAACAAGAAACCATAAAAACTCATGTGAGTTGCCACCAATACGAAGAATGGATGCAATAACCCCCCTTAATGGAACTTTATATCAGTTTGTTATTACAATACCCAATGATTGCAGAAGGAGAGAATGCAAAGCTATAGAAACATAAGCAAAAATACAAACCTAGTGCACAAAAAAAAAATGAATGCATGCATAAAATAAGGTACACATATTCTATAAATGACCTCATATTTTCATAGAGGCTGAAACTAGCTTTCTAACACCGTGAAAATCACGAAAGATGGATAAGCGAGTCAAAAGATATGCTTCCCAGAGTGAAAATGGAAACATCTGACTTCTGAGGCTGAAAAAGACATAAAAAAGGAAAAACCAAAAAATTAGACCTACACCATTGCATAAAGCTTGGAAACAGCTTTCTGGCGATATCTTGTTTGCAAAAAAATGACGCTCTATGTGAAAGTTGTGCACGTTTTCGTGAAAGTGCTCCAAAAAAGTCCGATTTGGCCCCCAGAAGCCCTTAGGGGCTAAAAAAAAAGGGCCTTGGTCGCTTGGGCGGACTAGGGGGGTGGTGGCCAGGGAGCTTCGACGTGGCCCCTGGTCACCCATGTGACCGAGGCTGGGGTCAGAAGCCTAACGGGGGCTGCTGCATGGGCTCTGGTTGCCCAAATGACCGTCGGTTGGTGATTTAAGCCCTTGGGGGTTGGCTGCATAGTCCGGCGGAGCTGCATGGGGGAGCCACTGGCAACCGCCTGGTGCCTCTCCTGTGGCCGCCAAGTGGTGGATCCCTTTAAAACGGGTGGTGTTGGTTTTTTTTTAAAACTTTGATTTTTCTTTTAGTTTTTTTTTAATTTTTCTCAAAAAAAAGTGCCTTGGGACCCGAGTTGGGGAGGCCGCACGGCCTCCTTAGCAATTTTTTTTGCCTCTTCAAATGACTTTGCCCAAATCAGACAAATTTTATATCAAAATAGGGGTTTTTGGTCGCTACGAATCGAATGACGGGGTCTGTTTGGGCCCAAAGTGCTCCAAAAATTAGGCGACCCCTAGATTTATTAGAAAAATCACCGAGCTTGAAACCCTCACAGATCTGGTAAATGGTGATGAAAATAAATGAAATAAAAGTCATTTCTGACTTTTTCTAGTGCTTTGAATCCAATAGAAAACCCTGATCTGATCCAATACATTGCATAAATGTGCTCAAGGAATGAAACTGTTGAGGGACCCCAAATGAGCTCTGCAATGTATTCCTCCAAAAAAGCTGAGAAGGGGCTGCAAATCGAGGCTTTGATACCATGTTAGAAACCAAGATTAGATTGCAAACTAGAAAATCACCTTCCACAAAAGAGAAAAATGAAAAAGCCAAGATTTGCAAAAGATGTGCAAATTGATATATTCGAAGTAACAATAATTACAAGAGATAATTTGCTTTATAAAAGCAAAGATGCATAATCTTATCTTGAGCAACAAGATAGCTCAATAAGATAAAGACCAAAATCTATAACCTAGGAATTAAATAATGCGTAAGTAAAGTTATGCAAAGTGTAATTAATAATTAATTACACTAAGAACACATACCAATGTAGAGATGACCATAGACAAGGCCAACTAACAAAGTCTACATCAACACTAAATCAAACCTTGTATATAAAATAAACATTTGAGTCATCCCACTACAATCAATAGGTTACAGATACCTATATATCACATAACTCATAGATCTAATCATTGAAACATGCAAACTCATCATCACGTTAGTAAACTACAAAATGAGATATCAAAGAGAATAATTTTATAAACCTTAGATATAATTCACCAAACATGTTCACACCCAAGTACCATAGTCAAGGAACCAAACAAGCATCTAGGAAATAAGAAATAACCCTTAACATTAAACCAAATCACCACCAAAAACACAAACCTGATTATGTTGTGTCAATGCAATAGTGTACCTACATAATCATGACACCATAACCAACACCAATTTGTATCTACACTCAACTATCACCCATACGAGACTCCAATTATCAAACCATGTCCAAACATGTCCTCAAAACCAAAGACAACTTATGTACCTATCACCAATAAATTCCAACTCTGAAAAACACACGTAAACTTGTACAATGAAGGATGAATTGTTTAGATGCTCACACAATCACATCCTAAATCCTAGGCACACAACTCTCTCTTCTCATCAAAATGAGAAACTATCAAGACCACTATGAAGTAAACTTAACATTCTATGCAACACCTATTCAAAATTGAAAAATTTATTTTGTATGTGAAAGTTATGCTAAAAAATGTGAAACAAAGAAAATAAATATTTTAGGCTCCCAAAAATAGTTAAAATAGAAATATAAGAAAACCAATCCTAACCCACAATGTAGTGCTCAAAAGTAGCTTTCCAATGAGTATAAGAAGTTGAAAATATGACAATATGGGTGAAAATTAATGCCCATTTGAATAAAATTTTCTTAATACACCCATTAGGTGAACCTGTGATGGCCCCAAAGTAGAGCCACTAGTAGTGCCTAGACCACGTTGTAGTGGTATTTGAGCAATAAACTTTGAAAAGAATTTAACTATGTTCTAATAAGCTTATAGTTTTAAACTTTATGACAGATTTGAAATTTTAATTAATTTCCTTTAGGCTATTTTAACTTTGCTAGCCCCTACAAGGCCTGACAGGTGCTCCCACTAGACCAGGGGCTAGGCCCTACTAGATGGTGCTAGAGCCTACTAGCGCATGAGTTGGGAAACCTATAGTACCATGGTATACCCTTTGAGTACACCTACTATCACAAGTTTCTGACAAGTTGTACGAGGTGTTATGCCTTACATAACCACCCCATGTTATTTTATTTTGGAACAAAATGGGTCCTCCTTTTCTTTTGTTTTCATCGCCTTTGGTTGTTTGGTTGGGTCTTAGGAGTTCTTTTATTTTCCTCCTAAGTTTTTCTTTTGTTCTATCAGAGCCGGATCCAGAGCCAAATATGAACATTGAACTCTTTCAATGTTTCTCATTTGCATTCCATCCTGACTTTGACTTTTCCTTTTCTTTTTGTTTCTTCTTTGTTGGTCATTTTCATTTCATTTTGTATTTTGCGCCTTAGGAGTTTCCTTTCTACCTTGGGCCTTTTGTTTTGTTCTGGCAAACGTGGGATCAGGACCGAAACTAAACTTCGAAATGTCTTCCAAGTTCTGTTTCCCTTCCATTCCTGGTCCCGGTTCCGCTTGTTTCTTTCTTCCTCTTCATTTGTTTGTTTCAGCAGAAGCGGGACGCGGACTGAAACCAAACCTTGAAACTTTTCTGAAGTTTCAGTTTCTAGTTCCATTCTGATCCCGGTTCCGCTGAACTCTTTTGTTTCAAATTTTCTTC
The DNA here is from genome assembly GCA_007258455.2 of Sequoia sempervirens. Taxonomy (NCBI): domain Eukaryota; kingdom Viridiplantae; phylum Streptophyta; class Pinopsida; order Cupressales; family Cupressaceae; genus Sequoia; species Sequoia sempervirens. Next base: position 317,739,366 of record VDFB02058242.1, on the reverse strand, counting down.
CCTTCATTTGGTCACGATATTTTTTCTTCTCTTCCATTTTTTCTTTTTTTGCCCTTTTTGTCATCTTTTTATATGTTGTCGGAGGTGGGATTGCGATGGAATCTGAACCTAGAACTTGGAAAAGTTTTAGTGTTAGATTTGGTTTCTTCCCCGCCCCCGTTGTGTTTCACCCAGGATCGATTTTTGCTCTAATCCCGCATGCATTTGTTTCCGTCTTTGTTCCTTGCATTTGGTCTCTTTTGTGAAGCAAAGCTCGAATATGGGCTGAACTTTGAAATGTTGGTTACTTCCATGTTTGGTTCCCATCCCACTAGTATTCAAGGTAGGTATGTTTTTGGTTCGGATTTGGTTCTGCCTCTACCAGAGTTGAGTTTCTTTTTGCTGAGTATAATTGAATGAAATATATGTGAAAGGTAAGATGAAGATGATATTTTCTATGCTTTAGAGGACTAATGAAAGCATTTTTTCATAGGATTAAAGCACAAGGAGAGCATCTGATGCCATTTCTCAAGGAATTCAACCCGCGAAGGTTGCAGGCCAAGAGGAAAGTGCAAAGGGAGGAGGTCATGAGTCTTAATGACTAATGGTGCATTTGCTGGCAAGAATAGGTGGGCGTGAATGACCATACTTCAGAACATTAAAAGTAGCTCGGAAAAAAAATATCGAGGGTGGACACAAGGGTTGCGAGTTAATGCGATGGTTGCAAAATATCTGAAGGCCATGCCTGGGAGATATATTTCACTAACATGGACAGAGTGCATGCATTTAATGCATCATTTACTTTGTTCAAACTCTTCTAGGGCCAACGTGTTCTGGTATCGAGTCATATTGTAAACCCTAAAATGTAGGCTAGCTCATTTTGGACGTGTGTGTATATATGGCATTTTTGCCTCTTTGTAAAAAAAAAAGGGATATATCGATATCAGAGGGATACATAGATAGAGATTTTCATCTTCTTCCTTTTGGAAAGAATTAGCAAGTTAGGGTTAGAAGCTAGAGAAACTTGAAAGTAGAAGTAGAGCAGAAGTTAAGTTCAACAGGGCGAGATGATGTATTTTCCAGATTTTCTTAGTATAGATGGAGATGATTTGAAGACATGGGTTTTCTGTACACTGGCAATTTTTCTAGATTTGTAAATGTTGTTTATCTGTTTCACCAATAGTAGAAGCAACTAGATTTAAATCTACTTCATATTGTGCTCCAAAATGGTATTTATCTTGGGTTAATTATTTCATTTGGAAATATTTCAAGGGATGAAATTTTATCTTTGTTTTGTTTAAATGATGATTTGCAATCTATTGTTAAAGTTTTCACTATGAATGAATGAAACTTTGTATTAATTGCAAGTTAACTTTATTCTATAGTTTTAGTCTAGGAATTCCTTGGAAGGCAACAAGTCTAATTACTTGGATGAATTAACATTCTCTTTAGTTCCGAAGCTTTAATCTATCTTTATCTATTTCTTTGAAACCACCAGTATAAGTAGGTTTAAATATATGTTTGATCTTATAACAATCCAAAAGCTTAACACTAGTAGGCCCCTTGAACATTAAAGTTACATCAACCATTGAGTGAAATCAACATAGTTGTGAACCGATTAATAGGACCTTGGGAGTTAGGTATCCATGTGTTATCTTGCTCTTTCAGGAGAAACATAATAGTAATATTCTATTTAAATCTTGTTGTGCTATTTTGACAATCAACATAATTGGTGCTAGAAGGAGGGCCTAGAAGAGGAAACTTGATAATATTGGGTTTTTCTCACCAAAAAGGTCCCATAGAGTTCTTTGATCAACTGAAAACCCACCACCTTTGATAGAACTCAAGACCCCAACAAGACACAAGATTCACAAGACTGGGGCAACCATCATACCACCCTTGTCAACTCCACTCACTCCACCAAGCTTTTCACCAATACCTCAGTGGACACCTATCAATCCACCACCAAATCCATCTCAAGTGCCATTATAGCTGGTTTGGCCCATCCAACAGCTGGCTCAACTACCACCACTGCCACCAATGGCATTTTTTATGAATAATCCCTCTCCATTGGGGACTATTCCAAGAGGCTTTCATGATATGCCTAAGAATCTTGAGATATTTTGTCCCAAATACATTCATGGCGAATCAAGGAGTTTTGAAGAGCATATACAAGCTTTTAAGGATGCTTGTACTAGAGCCCAAATAGCTCACCATGATGTAGTTTGTAGGTTGTTCCCTTATTCCTTAGGGGATATGGCATACAACTGGTATCTAAATCTTCCACAAGGTTCTATTCAGAGTTGGACAGACCTGGAGAATGCTTTCATCAATCAATTCAGAGTTTATGTGGATCCAACCATTTTTTTCCACCAATTTTCTACCATTAGGAAAGAGCCATGTGAATCCCTGCCCTTATTTAACACCAAGTTTCAATGAATGCATAGGAGACTACAAGATCCTTATCTAGTTGCTGAGAATAGTGCCATTCAGACATATTTTAGAGTTATAGACCCTTTGCTTGGCCTGTTCCTACAAATGACTTATCAGCCAACATATATTGATTCCCTATCTAAGGTTTATCATCTAGCCATCAAATTGCAACAACAAACTAGCTCTCAACAAGGAAGCTTGGGAGGAGGTTTTCCTTTAATGGGGTATCAAATTCCTAATCCAACCCCTTTATTCAATACTATCCCAAGGATGTCTACTTCCCATTACGAACCTATATCTGAGTTGCAAACTCAATCCCCTATTCCATTCTTTGCCAATGAAACCCCTGATTTCTTTCCACAATCATAGGCTCATCACAGTCAACATGGTCATCATAATCAAGTTGGAACATCAAATCCTGTTGGTTAGCCACCTGTTGCTAAGAGTGTTGAGAGTGAAAAGATGGTTAACTCACAAGCGAGGTGAAAACCTTAAAGAAAAATCTATCTCAAGTCACAAATGATATGGCTCAGCTTAAACTGAACCCCTCCCAGAACCAAGGTAGTTACCCTAATCAAAGTAATAACAATCAGGGTAATTATCAGAACTACAATTATAGCCAGAGGAGTTATCAAGGCCAAAATTCCTCTAACCAAGGCTATCAAAATTAGAGGCATAACAACAATAGGCCATGGAATACTGGACCCAATAACAGAGGAGTTCCTCACAATTATCAAGCTAATGAGGACAGGCCACACATTGCGAATGTGGTTGACCTCAATTTTATGACTAACTGGTGTAGGTTGCATGATACTGCAACCCATTTTGAGGTAAACTACCCTAAAATGGAGAAAGTTGTGAAGATGGCATAAGTAGATGCCCAAACATTCCAAGGGAATTCAAATAAAGGAGGTGGCTCAGTGGATGCAACTATGACTTATGACCTCTTTGAAGAACCTTCATTCCCAATGCAAAATGAGAATGAACCCGAGGAAGATGTGTATGATTCCCAAGCCTTTCAAACAAATGGAGGACACTTCCTAAGAAATTAGAATAAGGGTCTGTTCACTACATCAGCACCACCTAACCATATGGTGCCTCTAAATCAGAGTGCTGATAACAACCCTCCTCCACCGATAGGTCCACCTGATTCTCAGAACAAGGGTAATTCATCTTCAATTCCTAAATACTAGGTTAGGAGTGATTCAGAATTTGATTTCATTACAGAAATGCAGAGGCAAAAGACTTTAATGTCTTTCTTTGATATTTTGAAATGGTTCCCAGCTCAAAATTAAATCATTTTGAAAGCGTTGGGGGAAGCAGATAGGTCGAAAGGAAGAGAAAAGGTGACTCCTGCTAATGAGATGAATGCAACTCTCTATAAAGGTAAGACTGGTACTCCACCTTTCTTGCTAAGTCTTTGAATTTTTGGAAAAAACTTTCATAACTATCTGCTAGATTCTGGAGTGTCGGGGAATGTAATGCCATTTTCCATTTCGAGGAAGTTAGGTCTGGGCCCACTCCAGAAAAATAGAAAGGTTATCCAGTTAGAAAAAACAAAATATTTTTCTGTAGGAGAGCTAAACAATGTCCATGTACAGATTGGATCTGATCCAAGGATCAAAACTTATGTGGATATCCAAGTTGCGGATATCCTAGAAACCTATGGGATGCTCTTAAGTAGAGACCTGATGATAAGTTTGGGTGGATATGTTTCTTTGGATTTCTCAGATATATGGCTGCCCTAGAAAGGGATAGCAAGCCAAATCAGAATTGAAAGTGAGCCCAAGCTCAAACACATGATTACTAAGTATGACTTCCTCAATGAAGTAGCCTATTTTGAAACCAAGATAGGAGTTTATAAGCAGAAGGAGATCATGACTTTTTCAGTACTTCATTTTGATGACTCACCCCTCTTAGACCAAAATGACCCAATGATTACTATTAATCAACAAGTCCTAATAGTGAAATTACAACAGGATAGGCTGGTTCTGGGAGAGGAGGTTGATATTTGCAGTCTCCTACTTCCTAACTGGTGTAGGATTCATTACCAGAATCATTCTGAGATAATTTTTTAATCTTGTGTAGATATCTTGAAACATGTCTCCTCGGTAGAAGAAACTGGTGAGTGTCAACCCTAGGCCCTTATCAAGGAGTCTCCATTTCAAGAAAAGGATGCAACCATCCTTCTTTGCTCAGAGGAAATTATCTTCTCAACTTGAGCAGACTCAGGTTCTGTGTTCTGAATTACAACTAGGGGCTGAGTCATCTCAATCCTTTCCAATTACACTTACTCCATAAACACTTCCAATGCTCAGGGGATTGGTAACAAAGGTACTAAATCATGAATTGACTCAAGAGGAGGTTCAAGAATCACTTCCTGAACAAATTTTCAATCCAGGGGAATCTTTAGATGAACTGTACCCCCAGTCACTTTCAAATACTGATGATCAACATCAGTCCAATCCATCATATACTTCTGCCAAGCAAAAGACTGTAGGCCAGAAAAAGAAAGAGAACCCAACCCCAGATCAATTATGGAGTCTAAAATTTGATGGCTCTAAGTACAAATTAGGAAGTGGAGTAGGGGTGGAGTTAACCAATCCAAAAGCGAAGACTTACTTTTCCTCCTATAGGCTATAGTTTGGTTGCACAAACATGGAAAAGTATGAAGCACTTGCTAGGGGCTTAATGCTTGCTCATTAGAAGGTCACATCTCTTATGGTAATGGGAGACTCTAAAGTCATTATCAAATAGGTTCACAGCCAATATACTTGCCATAATAAAAGATTGGCTGCTTACATAAATAGGGTTTGGAATTTGATCGAGGACTTTGATGCTTTCGAAATTACTTTGATTCCTAGGGAGCTAAATCAGATTATAGATACTTTGGAAATTACTGCTAGTACTTTGGAGCCTATGCAAGACTCCAAATTGAAAATATTTTCGTTTGAGCTAGTTTCAATCCTAATAGTCCCTGATAATGTTCAAAATTTTCAAGTCTTTGAGGATGACCAACACATACTTTCCCTCTTGGCAAGTTCATATGTCTTTGAAGGGCATATCATAGATGAATCAGATAGAGATCGAGAAGAATGGGACCCTAAAGGTTGTGATGTGGGAGGAGTAATTAATTGAAAAAGTAACAGCATCCCCAAGGGGATGGTAGCCTTAGAAAGGATATTTGATTCTAATCCTCAAGCTTGGGAGAGAGTGCCAATGCAAAGTGAAGGAGGGAAGTATGAATATATTAATTTGGCTAATTCGGGTCTTGAAAGAAATTTCCTTATAGGTAAGACCTGCCCCAAGGAGATCAGGAATGAGATAATTAAGGTGTTAAAAGAAGATATTGTGGCAATTTCCTGGAGCTATGAAGATTTGAAGACTTTTGACACCTCTGTGATCACACACACAATACCGCTAAAACCAAAAGCCAAGACCTTTCATCAAAAGCAGCGCTCGGTCAATGCTTTGATTGAACCATTGATACAGAAGGAAGTGCAAAAATTTTTATCAACAAGAATCATCTTCCTAGTAAGGAAATTCACATGGGTTTCCAATCTAGTTCCAGTGCATAAGAAAAGTGGGGAGATCAGGTTGTGTGTTGACTTCAGAAACCTAAACAAAGCCTCAGAGAAGGATAACTATCCATTTCCTTCTCTTGATGAAGTGTTACAAACTGTTAATGGATCCCATATGATGTCATTTTTAGATGGCTATTCTGGGTATAACCAAGTGTTGGTCAGCCATGAAGACAGGATGAAGACTTCCTTCACTACAAAATGGGGGACATTTTCCTATCGATGAATGCCATTTGACCTCATTAATGTTGGAGCTACCTTTCAGCGTACAATGGATGTGGCTTTTAAGGATTTGATAGGTAAGTGTATTATTATATATGTGGATGACTTGACAATTTTTTCCAAGAAGAGAAAGGATCATGTTGTTGATTTAGCCAAGGTCCTTAAAAGATGTATCAGCTATGGAGTATCTCTTAATCCCAAGAAGTGTGTCTTTGGAGTTTCTGAAGGGAAACTTCCAGGGCATGTGATATCAAAAAAGGGAATATCCATGGATCTCGATAGAGTTGAGGCTATTTTGAAATTAACGATGCTAGGTAGTAAAAAGGATATGAGTTCCTTCTTCAGGAGGATTAATTTCATGAGAAAGTTCATAACAGGGTTTACAAAAATTGTCAAACCCCTCAACGAGATGATGAAGAAAGATGCTAAAATTGAATGGAGCAATGAGGCTAGATCTGCATTTTTCACAGATTAAGCAATCAATATCTGAGGCATTGGTCTTGACTAGCCCATATTACCTAAATCCCTTTTATATTTATTCATTTGCATCTAATCATTCATGTGCATCAATCCTAACACAAAGAAGAGGTGAAAGAAATGAAAGGACAATTGCCTTCATGAGCTCGCCATTCAAGAATGTAGAAGTTAGGTACCCACCCTTGGAAAAGAATTCCTTTGCATTGGTACAAGTAATAAAAATGTTTAGGCATTACATTTTGAGAAGCCAAGTTATTGCTATAGTGCTTGATCCAGTGATTAAGTCTCTCCTTATGCAAAGCGAATTAGCGAAAAGGAGAGGAAAATGGGTGGCTATCTTGCAAGAGTATGATTTAGAAATCCATCCAATGAAACTTGTCTAGGGAAAAGGTTTATCAAAGTCCATGATAGATGTTGATGAGAATATCACTTATCAGCAATATATTTTGCACTCATTTACCAAGGACCCATGGTATATTGACTTGATCTTCTTCCTTCTCAATAACAGATAACTAGATGGGATGAATGCTACCCAAAAAAGGGCACTAAGGATGAAGAGTGCTCATTACATGCTCAAAGGAGGGGCTCTATACAAAATAAATTATGAGGGGGTGTGCCTACGATGTCTAGATCAACAAGAAGCCAAACATGCCATGGATGAATCTCATGGTAGGCATGGCACAAGACACAGATCAACAGATTCTTTGGCCCATCAAATCCTCAGATCAAGATATTATTGGCCCCATGTGTTCAAGGATGCACATCAACATGTCCAGACATGTCATACATGTCAGACTTCTACATCAAAGGAGCATAATTCAGCAATGCCTCTACGACTAGTATATGAGGTAAGACCATTTGCCCAATGGGTATTGGATTTTGTTGGGGTTATTAATCCTAATTCTTCTGCAGGACATAAGTTCATCCTAACTGCTACAGACTATTGCACTCGTTGGACTAAGGCACAACCATGCAAGAACAACACCACTAAGGTGGTTATCAAATTTCTCACTGAAAATATTGTTACCAGGTTTGGAGTGTCGTTCGCCCTGGTATGTGACAATGGCCCTGCCTTTTCATCTACTAAATTTATACAATGGGCTTATGAACATAAAATTATCTTGAAGTATTCCTCTAATTACTATCCTCAGGGAAATGGTGTAGCAGAATCTACTAACAAGAATTTGTTAGAAGTGATAAAGAAGTTACTTGAAAGTAATCCTAGGAACTGGCATACCCAGTTAATATTTTCCTTATGGGAAGATCGAACCTGTATTAAGGTTTCCCTAGGAAGTTCCCCTTTCAAATTAGTATATGGCCAAGATCAAGTTTTCCCCATACACTTACAGATACCTGTTCTTAAGTTCATGCATGAGTTTTATACAAGGGATGACTGGATTGAGGTAAGACTAAATAACCTTTTAAACATGGAAGAATAGAGAGATGCTACTCTACAGCAGTTTTTCAAACATCAGGTTGTTGTTAAACTTTGGGTTGAAAAGAGAGCTAAGATTAAGGCATTCAAAATCTTAGATCTGGTGTTGCTGTGGGACAAGACTAAGGAGAAAAAGGGTGATCACCAGAAATTTGATAGACTCTGGCTAGGTCTGTATCAAGTAGCCGAGATCTTGGGTGAGAGCACTTTTTTTTTGAGCACCTTGATAGGAGAACCTATGCCATTGCTAGTCAATGGGCAGTTTCTCAAGCATTACTTTGGCTCATAAAGGTTTGAGTTTCTAAATTTATTGTATATATGTGTATTTTGTGTAATTACTAGTTCTTTGCTTCTGTTCTTTGTTTTTTTGTTGTTTCTTTCTTTCTTTTTCTTTCCTTTGTTTTTTTTGTGTCTATTTTGTTTATCTTCTTTTGGGTTTCTCTTTTCATTCCATCCTAAGACATTGGGGTTGTTATTCAAAGAATACTATAGGCACTGGGAGAGAAATTGGTTTGGGCATTTTTAGGCATATATGTTGAAATATTTTGTTCTAAAATTCATGCCTTGTGGTCATTTTAGCATGAGTCTGAAAGCTATTAGGGGTAAGGTGTATTATAGATAACCTCCTGAACTATCATTGAAATTTGTCACAAAATAGATAAAACATCCGACTATGAAGTGCCTATTCATCTTCGGGTAATTATATCTTCGATTCAAGTGAAAAATATGTTTCCCCAAGAATGTCATAGGATCCACTATAGTTCTCAACCCACATTTCAGACTATTAAAGTCTTTGTATTGAGAAGGTAAAAGAATTTTCACAAGTAAGGCCTATCAAAAAGAAAAAGAGAAGAGAAGCATTAAAATAAAGGAAAACTCAATACTAAGTGGGTAATTCAAGTATTTCTATCGGGGTTATGGATGCCTAACTGGTAGTAGAGCAATGCTTTGAGAGAACTAGAGGCATCTCCTTCGGGGTTATGGACACCTAGCTGGTAGTGGAGCAATACCTAGGATTCTATTGCATGATAGTTGAAGGACTCAACCCATGTAGCTTGAATTGTAGATATAGTTGTTTGGGTGTGGAGAAATATCGAATAAAGAAGGATGCACCATAAGCATGCACACACTTAGATTCAAACAATATTTTATGTTGGCCCTACATTTGAAACTCCAGATCAACTTTACTTAAATATTCTGATCACACTTAAGCTAACATGTCTCATAAGTTATAAGTTTTGGGATGATTAAATTCTTCAGTATCTTAAAAATGGGTAAACCATTTTTCCCAACCAAGTCGCCATTTGTTATGCCTTGCCTAACCACCCCATTTTATTTTATTTTGGAAAAAAATGGGTCCCCCTTTTCTTTTTTTTTCATCACCTTTGGTTGTTTGGTTGGGTCTTAGGAGTTCTTTTGCTTTCCTCCTAAGTTTGTCTTTTGTTCTGTCAGAGTCATATCTGGAGGCAAATCTGAACATTGAACTATTTCAACGTTTCTCATTCAGATTCCATCCCGACTCCAACTCTACCTTTTCTTTTTGTTTTTTCTTCATTAGTCATTTTCCTTTCATTTTGTGTTTTGTGCCTTAGGAGTTTCCTTTCTTCCTTGGGCCTTTTATTTTGTTTCGGCGGACACTAGATCGGGACCAAAACTGAACTTCAAAATGTCTTCCAAGTTCTATTTCCATTCTGTTCCCCGTTCTGGTACCACTTGTTTCTTTCTTCCTCTTCATTTGTTTGTTTTGGTGGAAGAGGGATGTGGACTGAAACCAAACCTTGATACTTTTCTGAAGTTTCAGGTTTCGGTTCTATTTCGATCCTGGTTCTACTGAACTCTTTTGTTTCCTATTTTGTTCCCTTCATCTTGTCGCAAGATGTTTTCTTCCCTTCCATTTTTTCTTTTTTTTCCCTTTTTGTCATCTTTTTGTATGTTGTCAAAGGCGGGATTAGGATGGAATCCAAACCTAGAACTTGGAAAAGTTTCAATGTCAGATTTGGTTCTGCCCATGCCCCCATTGTGTTTCGCCCGGGATCAGTTTTTGCTCTGATCTAGCCTATATTTGTTTATGTCTTTGTTCCTTGTGTTTGGTCTCTTTTGTGGACACAGAGCCAAAATGTGGGCTGAACTTGGAAATGTTGGTTACTTCCATGTTCATTTCCTGTTCCAACTCCAATCCCAATTCTAGTTTCATTTTCGTTCCCGTCCCGCTAGTATTAAAGGTAGGTATGTTTCTGGTTTGGATTTGGTTCCACCTCTACTAGAGTTGAGTTTCCTTTTGCTGAGTATAATTGAATGAAAGATATGTGAAAGGTAAGATGAAGATAATATTTTCTATGCTTTAGAGGACTAATGAAAGCATTGTTTCATAGGATTAAAGCATGATGAGAACATCTAATGTCATTTCTCAAGGAAGTCAACCTGCGAAGGTTCCAAGCTGAGAGGAAAGCGTAAAGGGAGGAGGTCATGAGTCTTAATGATGAATGGTGCATTCGTTGGCAAGAGTAGGTGGATGTGAGTGACCATACTTCAGAACATTAAAAGTAGCTCTATAAAGAAGTCTCGAGGGAGGGCTATGAGTTAATGCAATGGTTGCAAAAGATATGAAGGCCATGCCTAGGAGTGATCTTTCACCAACATGGATAGAGTGCATGCATTTAATGCATCATTGAATTTGTTCAAACTCTTCTAGGGCTGACGTGTTTAGGAACTGACTCAGATTGTAAACCCTAAAATGGGGGCTGACTCATTTTAAATGCACGTGTATATATGGTGTTTTTGCCTCTTTGTAAAAAAAGGGGGACATATTGATATCAGAGGGATACATAGATATAGATTTTCATCTTCTTCCTTTGGAAAGAATTAGTGAGTTAGGGTTAGAAACTAAAGAAACTTGAAAGTAGAAGTAGAGCAGAAGTTAAGTTCAACAAGGCGAGATGATGTATTTTCTAGATTTTCTTAGTATAGATGGAGATGATTTGAAGACATGGGTTTTCTGTACATTGGTGATTTTTCCAAATTTGTAAATGTTGTTTATCTGTTTCACCAATAGTAGAAGCAACCAGATTTAAATCTACTTCATATTGTGCTCCAAAATGGTATTTATCTTAGGTTAATTATTTGATTTGGAAATATTTCAAGGGATGAAATTTTATCTTATGTTTTGTTTAAATGATGATTTGCAATCTATTGTTAAAGTTTGCACTGTGAATGAATGAAACTTTGTATTAATTGCAAGTTAACTTTATTCTGTAGTTTTAGTCTAGGAATTCCTTGGAAGGAAACAAGTCTGATTACTTGGATGAATTAACATTCTCTTCAGTTCCAAAGCTTTAATCTATCTTTTTCTATTTCTTTGAAACCACCGGTTAAAGTAGGTTTAAATATATGTTTGATCTTATAACAATCCAAAAGCTTAACACCAGCAGGCCCCTTGAACATTATAGTTACATCAACCATTGAGTGAAATCAGCATAGTCGTGAACTGATTAACAGGACCTTGGGAGTTAGGTATCCATGTGTTATCTTTCTCTTTTAGGAGAAACAAAATAGTAATATTTTGTTTAAATGTTGTTGTGCTATTTTGACCATCAACACAAGGGTTTATGGACCCCCCAACCCCACTTAATATTTTTTTTTAAAAGGGTTTTTCATATTAAATTTTAAAATTAAACCTTTTTAAAAAAATTAGATAATTTTAATTTTATATACCGAAGGATATTTCATAGGTTTTTTTTTTTTGCAACTTGACAATCTTATAGTTATACTATTGAATAGGGAAAACATAGAAAAAAATAATAGTGGCCAAAAAAGATTGAATTTTATACAAATCTTCCTTTCTTGACCATCCTTGATCTAATGGTGAGGCCCATTTTGTCCCAAGGGGGTCATATGCAACACTTCCCCCATAAAAACCTCACATGAACACACATCAAAGAAACACTTTTGATCCAACAATTCTCCCACCCTAAATATGCAAACAAACCATCATAACAACAAAGCCACAACCCTCAAATCTACAATAAACAACCTACAATACCCTCATATTTTTCCATGTCTTTCATTATTTCCATGCAATCCCTGAATTCAAATTTAACTATAGATTTACTCAGCCAAGGGCTATCCAAACACAAGCATGGCTTTGTTACCAAATGAAAGGAAACCTACAACCATCTAATGATAATTTCCACATAACCCAAAAGAGAAATCAATGTAAATAAGTATTCAAAATCCATATGCAAGATAATAGAAAACATACCCATGAAAGAGTGACACAAGATATACCTTGGGAAAACCCTCAAGAGCAAAAAACCAACCTCCAAAAGCATCCATGACTCATTTATTATTCAGCAATAAACATTACAATACAACTTTAGAGCCTCCATGAACACCTCTGAAACATAAGTCCTCTCCAATGCATCCTCCATATTCCCAAGCATGTAACCACACATCCCATGTCTTGCTTCACATATACACTCTTCAAAAGAAAACTCAAAACCCCAACTAGAAAACCTTAGACAATTACCCTTATGTTTTCTTTTATAGAAACAAGCTCACACAAAACCACCAAGTGGTATTACATAAAATTATCTGACCAAAATCATGAAACTACAAAACTATGACCCCACATTTAATATTGGGTACTTTATTAAATTACTTTCCCAATATCAAATAAATACATTTTTACAACTTACATTCAACTTATGTGGATGAATTTATTAAGGAAGAAAAGAATAATTTACTAATAGAGAAGAAAAGAGCTCGATGTTCTTTGGGCTATATTCGGTACTGAGGAAGGAAAGAAGCATTTACTGATAGAGATTGATGCCATCCATCAGAACCAGGAGAAGACCATGCAGTGCCTGAGGTTCATCACTGAATATAGCAAAGAAATCATGAAGAACATTTCCCTCACTCTTTAGGTCTTTCAAGATGATTTAAGGAAGTGCCAAGGGAAGTGAGTTGTGGAAGGTGAGGAAGATGGCCACTCGCAGAAGAAGAAGGGTAAAAAAGTGGACACCTCGGCTCGTGATGTCACAATGGAAATCCATGCCATTCAGCAAAGGCCTATGACTTTTGAAGTGAAGCTGTAATTCTTGTCTTAGGAATGGAATGAGATCACTGGTCTCAACTTATTGGGAGACTTATAGATGCCCTGTGGTTCTGTGTTGGTCCTGATATTGTGGGTTTTTTTTAATCTATTTTACTATTGGTCAAATTATTTAAGCTTTAGTTTTTGTTTACTTTTTTTGTTTTCTCACTACTCATGAGTTCCTTGCTTTCCTCTATTGTTGTTTTGTAAATGGGTACTAGCCCTTCCGGTTTCAATCTAATCAAAACGTATGTCCCAATGTTACAACATAAAGTGGCCCCATGAATGCTAACTCCTAGAGATTCACAACTTTTAGGTCCCCCTAGGTGCACCATAGACATAATAATAAATTAAACATTATGCAAGGTGTAAAACACCTAATTCCTAACAAATATTATAGCCACAAGTCTGCCATAGGCCTTTGACTATGTTTTGTCTACTAGCCTTGTTATATGGTTAGTTTCTCCAAAATACTTATGCTATAATTACCATAATTCATCATAATATGAGCTATCATATTTTACAAAGAATCATCTTAACATGAAAACATTTATCAAACCTTCATTTATCAAGTTTTAGTTCTTTATAATTTAAATAGTAGTTATAAAGATTTAGGACTTTCTAGGAAATTTTTCAAAGAGAGAGAAATAAGCATAATTAATAAGAAAAAATATTAAACACATTTGAATGCATCTAATATAACCTTGTACTTGATAATACATTGAGGCATATTTTATATTTTTTTCATGCTTTTCCTTACGAGTCCTATTCACAAACCATATTTCTCTGATCACTTTCCTAGTTCATGATTCATTCAAGTGGTTCATCTAACATATTTTAAGTGTTGAAAGTAATTTTATAGAATTCATCAAATTCTTATTCTATGATATGGACTTACTTTATCTATTGTTTCCTTGTGAATTTAAAGGATCAACAATGTGATCCTATTCAATTTTGAAGATCATCATATACTACTTAAAATTGACATCTATGCCTACTTGGAAAGATAATATCCATCCTAATAATGTAGGATTATCTCATTCTTTTCCCTTACTAGTAACCTACAAAGCTAGGTAGAAACATGTTGTGCCTTGCATACACACCCTATTTTTCCAAAAAATAATGATGATTCCCTTTATTTCTTTTCAAGTTTATTGATCAAATGTTCTCCTAGCTTTAAATCTTCTAGCTTCCCTTGGTTCTTGATGAGCTTATTAGATTATGAGATCTAAATACTTGAGCTAGTTAGAATTTTTCCAATATGAGGTATTAACCTTTCTAGAAGCAATATATGATCTAGGCTTTCATTTCCACACCTTGTTTGTATTTTCTTTCCTAGATATTAACTAAGATACTATCATCAAGTTTATTTATTTGATAGTTTGAGGAGGTTTTTATGCTATGTTACTATCTTTCATAAATTATAAAAGTCTCAAGTGTTCACCATGAGATTAACCGCTTAAAAATATCATAAAATCATTAAACAGTCTTGTAAATAGCTTGAAAGTTGTTTTGTAGTATCTACAACCTTTTCAAACCATCCTTGAAGTGCATTAAAACCCATTATTATTTTTCAAAATAATATTTGTTCCAAGAATTTCAATTTAAAGGATGGAAAGAAGATAGTTTAAAATGAAGTTTTGAATAAGAATCATTAGATATATGGCCTACATTGAATGCACCATTAGATTCTCTTTAGTAGATCACTAATAAAATTTTATTTATCAATAATTTTGGGGATAAAATCAAGGTAGTTTGGTGTGTTGAAAACCCTCACCTGGATATCATGACAAAGCTATACAGTTATCAAGTAGGATCCATAACCCTTATAAAATCTATATGAGGATTTTTTATTTATTTGTAGTATAGAAAAATGTCATCCTTTACATTTTCACACTTAATTTGGGAATTATTGACATTAAAATAAACCTAATGTCACCTTGATCTAGTGTTGTAATATGTTTTACATATCCATATTAGGTTTAGGGACCTTTTAAGCTAAATAGACCTAATTTTTCCTTAATTTAGTTTTGTAAAGTGTATTCTTTTACACCCTCACATTAAGTTTTGGGCACTCTAGAATTTATGACCTTCATATCATCATTAATAGGCCCCTAAGACAATTTTTTACACATCATGAGGCATATTTCAATTGAGATCCTAACATAATAAAAAAATACACTTAATTTTCCAACCTCCCAACGTTTCCTCTACCTATAAATCCTTGGTGGGACCCATATGCCACCTTGGGCATATGAGTACATATATCCTGCAAGTGATGTATGAGTCCCACTTTCCCCCTTTTTAGGGTTTTTGAAAGGGAAATAAGGGTTTTGAATTTAAATTTCATGTATATCATCATTTGGGATCCAATAAACGGTAAGTTAGATGAAGTTTCTATATAAACAAGGTTTCAAATCATTATTTCACCTAAGAATTCATGATATCAACCTAAGAAATCAAGATTCAAGCATCCTAAGACTTCACAAGAGCTTCATAGAGTTTTCAAGAGAGTTTCTAAGGCATGCAAGGGAAGATTTCTTCATAATTTGTTGCATCCATTCAAGATCTATCATCATGTCAAAGGCATAAGGAATCGAGCATGTTGTTGAGCTAATGTTGTGATATAGCATTCAAGATAGAAGTTAAGCATTGTTACACATCTAATTCAAGAACAAGATCATCATTCTTCATGGCCACTTCATGTTAGATTACAGATCTACATTCCAAGACATCATTCAAGGTATCATTATTCATGTTTCATGTTTCATGTTGCATTGTTTCATGATAAGGTTTAATTATCTAAATGAGGTTTGACAAGGGAAAACCCATATTCCCTAACAATAAACAAGGTTTTCTCTCTCTACATGTGTGATTGTAGATCTAGGTGATTTTAGGTTTGAAGATCCTTTAAAGATAAAGTTGTCAAGGTTGCAAAGTTTTCAAAGTTGTCACCTTACTTGCAAGATCATGAAAAGTCATCTACAGGTCCTAATTCAGAGTTCTAGACCTAGAAACAAAGTTTGGAAGGAAGAGCAAAGATAGGAGAGTAGATTCAAATCTTGACCTTCTATAAAGGAAGAATGGGATTGATACACCAATTATGGCATATGAGTCCCATTACGATGATTTTTCTATATTTTAGGAGTTCCAAAGTTGTCACTACTAGATTCCAATTTCTGCATAGAAACCCTAGTCTAGGACTAAATCTCCTAGATTGGAATATGTGTCCTAGTGAGCCTCAAGAAGTAGAATTTTAGGGTTTTGGAGCTTGTTTTTACCTCATATTTCTTCTAGGTGCATCTCTTTTCATTCTTAGTTTTTCATTATGTATTTTAGTTTCATATTTTATGTCATATAGTTAGGTTTTCACATGGCGTCCATTCCTTATCTTTTCAAGTCATAGCTTGGTGGTGAACCCCCTTTTGACTTTAATCACACCCCTAGGACACCTTATTTCAGATCTTGTTCCCTTATTCCATACTTGGGTTGAAATCTCTAAGGTTTCCTTGAATGAAATTTGTAGAAAATTTCTGGTTGTGTGCCCTAAAACATTAACAACTACTATTTTCATGGTTTCATTTTGGGGAACCTAGCCTTTAGAACACCTTATTTTTTGATTTGGAGTGCATCATAGTCCTAGATCTAGCTAACATTAACTTTGCATTAGGTCTTGCATTAGTTAATTTTCATATAGGGTTTCTAAATCTTACATTAGTGAAAGTTCATATAGGTTGTATTTTTGCATCTTGCATCATTGAATTTCATTTGAAATTTGTACTTACACTTAATCTAAACATCGATAAAACCAGAGAGCATAAAATTCACTCAAAAATTTCTAAAATTTGTGTAAGAACCCTCATCTAGGAATCATATGCCCTTCTAGGTGATTTAGTCCTAGTACAGGTGGTTTCATCTAATTTTTGGGTATTCTATGTTGACTGTTTATCAACATTTGAATCCTTGAAAAACCTCATTGGGACTCATACAACCCTCTAGGAAATTTAGTCACAAATCAAGCCTGAAACTGCATTTTACAACATCAAAAACCTTGTTTCTATATTCTAGGCTTGCTAGTAGCCTATAGTATGAGTGTGAATATTTTTAGGAACTTCTGGGCATGTGCAAGATGATGGGGGTTCAAAAAGTGACAATGAGGAAAAAAATGGGTTTTTACTTTGCTGAAATCATGAAAAGAAAATGTTGATCTTTTGTATGGGTCAAGTACAATATCTGTTTCGGTTTGGTAATACCAAACCAAAAACAAATATCCATTTCCTAAAATTAACTTTCATTAGTTTATGAAAACAAAATGGATATCCGTTTGAAAATGGATATTTGTTTTGAAAATCCCAAAACTCACACTTTGGTAAAATGGGCATAACTTTTGCATTATTGATAAATTTTTTGAATTTTTACACGCATTGGAAAGGTGATTTAGAGCTCTATGCAATGGATAAGATTATTTTGATAAATTGAGCACAAAAAAATAATTTTAATCATTTTAAGTTCCTCATTAAGTTTTAAAATTTTAAATTCTCATAATTGTTGCATACAAAGTCTTTTTTCATGGTT
Source organism: Sequoia sempervirens (assembly GCA_007258455.2). NCBI lineage: Eukaryota > Viridiplantae > Streptophyta > Pinopsida > Cupressales > Cupressaceae > Sequoia > Sequoia sempervirens. Next base: position 317,721,572 of record VDFB02058242.1, on the reverse strand, counting down.
TTTTTTGCAATAATCATCCTAAATAAATTGAAACATTAAAGAAATAATAAATAATGAAAAAATATATTTTTTACTAAGGAGAGTAAATTTTTTCATAAATCATCATAGAAGGCCTCCATGTTATCTTTGATCCTATGCACACCTTTACCCAAGTTGAACTAGGAGAATATATATATATATATATATATATATATACATAGCTATCTCTCCCTCTCTCCCCCTCTCCGTTTACCCTCTTTACCTATGTCTCCACTTTTCCCTTACTCTACCTTTATCTATATCTCTCCTCTCTCTCTCTCTCCCTCTCTACCTAGCTTTCTCCCTTTCTCTTCCCCTCTATCTTTCACATGTTATATATATCTCTTCCTATATCCCTCTATCTTTGTCACTCCATATTTCTGTATCTCACTACTTATCTCTCTCTTATATGTCTCTTGCTCCTTCTCCATCTCCCTCCATCCATCTATTTATATAATCTACATTTTCATCAAGGTATCTCCATATATCTCTCTCTCCCTCATACACACACACACACCCTATTTATGCCTCCCTATATCTATCTCTTTGTCTATTTCCATCTCTCCATATCTCTCTTCCTATCTCTATTACTTGTCTCTATCACCTCCTTTCTCTCTCACTCTTTCTCCCTTTATCTATATCTATCTCTCTCTCTCTCTTTATATCTATCTATATCTCATTACTCTACCTCTCTCCCTATCCTTTTCTATCCATATGTTTCTATACCTCTATCTCCCTATCTATCTATCTCTCTATATCTCCCTCTGTCATTATCTCACCCTCTTTCCATCTACCAATATATATTGATATAAATGATTTTTGCACCTCTTCTTCTCTCTCTACCTCTCAACCTATCTCTCTCATTTTATCTACCTCTATCTCTCTATCCACACCCTCTCTATATATTTCCCACTCTCCCTCCCTCTCTTACCCTATCTATCTCTCTCATTTTCTCTACCTCTGGTGCAGGAGCACCTGGGAAAATACTAGGTTTCCTAGAAGTTTTGTTTAAAGTTCTATTTTGGTTGTGTTATCTTTAGGTCATTTTGACCATTTTGTTAGAATTTGATCATTTAGGAATAAAACTTGATCTGTTGTGATCAATGGATTGGGAGGTGGAAAGAATGGATGGGTTTTGAAGCTCTATCTTGTCTAGGTTGCCAACCTTGTCAAAGGTTAGAAAACATAGTGGGTTTTATAATTTGCATCATTTAGGTCATCTAGGGGTTCAAAAAGAAGAGTTTAATTGTTTTGGATTCCTATTTAAGACATGGATTGACCATGAAATAGGGTTGGAGGTACTATTGTTGTGTGACATTTTTGTGAATTTGAAGGAAACAACGTTCTGAGAGATAGTTTTCTAATTTTTGTATTCAAATTGTGTTTTAATGGAGTGAACCTGCTGGTATTTTGTTTGTAGAATGTAGTGTGAATATTTTTCAAGATTGGTGTGCAATCCATTTGTCTTTGTAAAATGTTTTCATCTTTTATTTGTAGATAGTTTGTTTTCTGTCTTTTTCTGGCCTGAAACATGCAGTCTTGAGAGCATGGACCTCTAGAGCACTTTCCCATTGTACAAATTGTACAGCCCTTTCGGAATAGTGACTAGGCCCCATGAGTGTAAATATGGTAGCTTGTAGGGCTTGTGTGGGTTTAGGAGCTACTTCAAATGTCTTTCCCTAGGTGAGCTAGGCAGGGTCCGACTAGGGAAGACAGGAAAAGAAAGACACATATCTTGTAGGGGAATTAAGATATTGAAGAAATTCATTTTTGTGAATTTTTTTGAGGGTCTTGGCAAGCCCTAGTGAAGAGGAGGAGGCTCCACCAATCCATTTGGTGTGAGAAACCCTTGAAAGTCTGAAAACAGCCTGGAAAAGCTTACAAACCTTAGCTTTTTGGCCTATTTTGTGGATGGGCAGTGTATGGCCTGTACAGGCTCAAAACTCCAAGAATCTTTAAGGTATGGGGAAGGGAAAAATGAACCCAAAATGAAGAACCCTAGTCCTTGAAGGGTTTAGAATAAAAATTGAATTTTTCTCTGTTAAGAGGCCTAATTGGGGCTCTAGGCTTGTAGCCCTTTCTAACCCTAGGAATGGAATTTGTGAAAATGATGGTTAATTGGAGTCTTGTGATGGAACAAGAACCCTAGTTTGAACACCTTGAAGCTATTACAACATTTACACACCCCTACAAGAATCAAATTAAGTGTTGAGAGAAATGGGCCTTTAGGAAGAGTAAGGGTCAAGGAGTGGAAGTGACAAGGCACCAAGAATAGCTTGGTAGTATGGAGCAATATTGATAGAGGGGTTGGCCAATAATACCAGGGGTGCCTATACCTATGATAGGACCTAAAGGTTATGGTGAAGGAGTCACCTAGAAGTTCTTGAGAGCAAGGACCTGAGCATGGGACTATGAGACTCCCATCCAACCCTACCCTATCAGATTGGTATCAAAGCAAGTTAAAGATTTGGGAAAGAGTAATATATGTCAAAGGTTGAGTCAAGTGATACTACCATCATGGTGAAAAATGCACAATTGGCCAAGATGGTTGAAGAGTAGGAGGAAGATAATAGACAATTGAGGGAAAGGATAGCTCAGCTTGAACAAGCAATGAGGACTACACAATTTGAAGGAAGAATACCGAAGGAAGAAGAGGTTGTAGAGGAAGATAAGACCCTTGAACCTGACCCTGTTTTGGAGGAGCCTTTCTTGAAGGAATTGAAAGCTTTGAGTGGGAAAGCACTTGAAGGCATACCACTTTTTAGTGGAAAGATGGAAGCTGAGCTAGTCATGGACTGGATAGAAGGTATGGAAAACCATTTTGAATGTGATGGAGTCATTGAAGCATAGAAGGTGAAGGTTGCTAAATCAAGATTAAGAGGATCTTCCTTGACATGGTGGAAGTTCATTCAGAAAAAGAGGGAAAAAGAAGGTAAGCAGCCTATTTCAACTTGGAAAGGAATGGTTGCCAAAGTGAGAGAGGTATACATGCCTGATGACTATGAAATCCAGTTACACAAGAAGAGGAAAAGATTAAGGCAAGGAGACCAAGGTGTAAACACTTACACTGAGGAGTTTCAAAAACTTTGCATGAGGTCTAATGTGACAGAGGATGAGAGTCTCAAGGTGGCTAGGTACCTTAATGGTTTGAAGTGGAATATCCAAGAAGAGATGGCTCTTATAAGTCCCAAGACAATGCACCAATGCTATTAGTTGGCCATAAAGATTGAGGAAAGAAGTGAGAGGAAACAAGATCAGACTTCTAAGGGCAAAGGAAAAGGCAGAGATCAAAGAGATCAAAGAGGACAGCATGGTGGCTACCAAGGTAGGGGAAATGATCAAAGAAACCAAGGTGAGTCTAAACTCATAGAGCATGGAGGTGAAACATCTTCTAGAGGAGGATATAACAGAGGTAGAGGACCTCAAGGAGGTTCAAACAGAGGAAGAGGAGCAGGTAGGAGCAATTCTTATTTTTCAAACATGAAATGTTATCATTGTAATCAAATAGGCCATCCTGCTTATAGGTGCCCAGAGAAAGCATCTTCATCAAGCAATGAAAAGAGAGTGGCTTATGCACAAGAGGACACCATGAGTCCTAAAGCATCTGAGGTTAGTCATATAGAATCTGAGGTAGGAGAAAATTTGATGTTCAACAGGGTTTTGATCAGACAACCGGTTAAAGAGGAACCAAAATAGAGGAGAGCTCTATTTAGAGTAAGGTGCAAGATACTTGGAAAAGTGTGCAAGGTCATAGTAGATTCAAGTTCAACAGAAAATATCATATCAGAGGAGGCAGTAATGAAACTGAAATTAGAGAAGTCACCTCATACTAACCCCTACAAGGTCACTTGGCTAAACAAAGGGCAGAGTGTTTTAGTTAATGAGCAAGTAACGGTGGATTTTTCTATTGGAGGGTACAAGGAAAAGTTATTTTGTGATGTGTTACCCATGGATGCATGCCATCTACTATTGGGTAGACCATGGCAGTATGGCAGGAGTGTCATGTATGATGGAAAAGAGAACACCATTTCATTTAAGAAGGATGGGAAGACTTTCAAGCTGCAGTCACTGTCAGAAGAAGATGGACAGTCAAATACACCAAACATCATGTTGAGCAGTGGTAAGGAGTTTCTTAGCAACCTACATCAAGGGGATGAAGGATATGTGATCATGATGCAATCCAAAGAGGAAGAAAAGACTGAAAAGACAGTCTTACTAGAAGCAGTCCAAAGATTACTTGATAAGTACAAGAGTATAGTTAGTGATGGTACACCTGCAACTCTACCACCAAAGAGAGCCATAAGTCATCAAATTGACTTCATACTTGGAGCTTCATTACCTAACAAAGCAGCATACAAACTCACACCAGATCAGAATTTGGAGGTAGCTAGGCAAGTGTAAGAATTATTGGATCAAGGCTTGATTCAAAAGAGCATCAGCCCATGTGCAGTACCAGTGGTTTTAGCCACAAAGAAAGGAGGTAAGTGGAGGTTATGTACTGATTCTAGAGCAATAAATAGGATCACCATTAGGTATAGGTTCCCTATTCCTAGGATTGAAGACTTAATGGATTTTCTAGGAGGAGCTCAGTTCTTTACAAAGTTGGATCTTAAGAGTGGATACCATCAGATCAAAATTAAGGATGGTGATGAGTGGAAGACAACATTTAAGACAAATGATGGGTTATATGAGTGGAGAGTGATGCCATTTGGTCTCTCCAATGCCCCTAGTACATTCATGAGGCTCATGAATGAAGTGCTAAAGGAGTTTACAGGTATATTTGTGGTAGTGTACCTTGATGACATCCTCATATACAACAAGACAATAGAAGAACATTTGAAACATGTGGAGCAAGTTCTTAGAAGGTTGCAAGAAGAGAAGTTGGCAATCAATCTAGAGAAGTGTGAGTTATTTAAGCAAGAGCTTGTCTACTTGGGTTTTGTAGTGTCCAAAGGATCATTGAAGATGGATCCAAGCAAGGTGGAAGCCATTCTAAACTAGCCTACACCAACTACAGGGATAGAGGTAAGAAGTTTCCATGGTTTGGCTCAATTTTATAGGAAATTCATCAAAAACTTTAGTGGAATATGTGCACCAGTATTAGATACAATCAAGGGTGGTATAAAAACTAAGTTTTTGTGGACACAAGAAGCTAAGAAAGCGTTTGAGAAACTGAAACAAGAAGTGGCAACTCAACCAATTCTCTTATTACTTAGCTTTGACAAGTTGTTCACTGTTGAATGTGATGCAAGTGGAGTGGTAGTAGGAGAAGTGCTAAGTCAAGAGGGCAGGCCTATAGCCTTCTTTAGTGAGAAGCTAAATAAAGCAAAGAAGAAATATTTAACCTATGACTTGGAACTTTATGCTTTGGTTCAGTCACTTAGGAAATGGAGGCATTACCTTCTACCCAAGGAGTTTGTGGTCTTTACTGACAATCAAGCACTCAGTTTTATCAACACTCAAGAGAAGTTAAATAATAGGCATGTGAAATGGATGGAATACATCCAAGCTTTTACCTTCACCATCAAACATAAGAAGGGATAGCTAAAAAAAGTGGTAGATTCATTGAGTAGGAGATTGTTGACAGTCCAAGAGATACAGATCAAGAGCATTGGCATAGAGAGTTTCAAGGATCTATATGGAGAAGATGAAGATTTTTTAGAGGTCTATAAGGTATGTTCTAACTTTGAGAACCATTTCCATAGCCAGTACTCTGAATATACTTTGCAAAATGGGTTATTGTTTAAGGGAAATCAGTTACGTGTTCCAAGAGGTTCAATGAGGGAAAATATGATTCAGGAAAAGCATAATGGCAGTCTTAGTGGACATTTTGGCATTCATAAGACTTTAGAACTAGTGCAAAGATTTTATTATTGGCCTAAATTGGTAAGAGATGTTAGAAAGTATGTGGAACAATGTGTTGTGTGTATGAAAGCTAAGGGAGGAGCTAGCAATGTTGGTTTATATCAACCCCTGCCCATTCCTAACAGACCATGGGAGTGTGTGAGCATGGATTTTGTGGTAGGCCTTCCTAAGACCAAGACTGGTGTTGACAGTGTTTATGTTGTGGTAGACAGATTTAGTAAGATGAGTCATTTTATTCCCTGCAAAAATACTCATGATGCTAGCTACATAGCTCACCTTTTCTTTAAGGAGGTTGTAAGGATCCATGGGCTACCTTTGAGCATTGTTTCTAATAGAGATGTGAAGTTCATGAGTCACTTTTGGAAGACTCTATGGAGCAGATTGGGTACCAACCTATCTTTTGGATCAGCTTACCATCCTCAGACTGATGGTCAAACAGAGGTGGTTAACAGAGTGTTAGGTAACCTTTTAAGGTGTCTAACCAAGGAGTATGGATAGACATGGGATATGGTCATCTCACAAGCTGAGTATGCTTATAATGACAGTGTCAATAGGACAATAGGGAAGAGTCCATTTGAGGTTGTGTATGGGATGCACCCAAGAGGCATTTGTGAGCTCAGAGATCTTGGAGCCATGGAACATAGAAGTGGACATGTAGAAGACTTCAGTCAGACCATGAAGGAGATTCAAGATTAGGTCAAGAGGACAGTCACTGAGGCTACACAAAAAGTGAAGGAGAAGGCAGATATGTCAAGGAAAGATGTGCAATTTCAAGTAGGGGAATATGTTATGGTCCACCTTAACAAATCAAGGTTGCAGAAGGGAATGTCAACCAAGTTACAGATGAAGAGAGTGGGTCCTTGCAAGATATTGGCCAAGTATGGGCAGAAAGCATACAAGGTGGAGTTACCTACTGATCTAGGAATCTCACCAGTGTTCAATGTTGCTGATTTGATCAAGTATAAGGGGATAGTCAAGGATTTGGATCAAGACATTAAGGAGATCTTCAAGGACATCAGCAACATGTCCTTACCTACTCAGGACAAGCCTTAGGAAGAGAAGATCTTGGAGTCAAGGGTGAAGAAGGCGACAAGACACAAGGTGTGCATGGAACACCTCATCAAGTGGAAGAACAAGCATGAATCTGAGGCTACTTGGGTGGATGAAGCTGAATTCAAAAAGTAGGGCATTGACCTGTCATTGGTCTCTTCTTCCAATCCTTAGTGTTTGAGCTGAGAGGGGGAGAATGGTGCAGGAGCACCTGGGAAAATACAAGGTTTCCTAGAAGTTTTGTTTCAAGTTCTATTTTGGTTGTGTTATCTTTAGGTCATGTTGACCATTTTGTTAGCATTCGATGGTTTAGGAATAAAAAATTGATCTGTTGTGATCAATGGATTGGGAGGTGGAAAGCATGGATGGGTTTTGAAACTCTAACTTGTCTAGGTTGCCAACCTTGTCAAAGGTTAGAAAACACAGTGGGTTTTATAATTTGCATCATTTAGGTCATCTAGGGGTTCGACAAGAAGAGTTTAATTTTTTTGGATACCTATTTAAGACATGGCTTGACCATGAAATAAGGTTGGAGGCACTATTTTTGTGTGACATTTTTGTGAAGTTGAAGGAAACAACGTTCTAAGAGATAGTTTTCTAATTTTTGCTGGTATTTTGTTTGTAGAATGTAGTTTGAATATTGTTCAAGCTTGGTGTGCAATCCATTTGTCTTTGTAAAACGTTTTCATCTTTTATTTGTAGATAGTTTGTTTTCTATCTTTTTCTGGCCTGAAACAGACAGTCTTGAGAGCATGGAGCCCTAGAGCACTTTCCCACTATACAAATTGTACGACCCTTTGGGAATAGTGACTAGGCCCCATGAGTGTAAATAGGCTATCTTGTAGGGCTTGTGTGGGTTTAGGAGCTGCTCAAAATGTCTTGCCCTAGGCAAGCCAGGCAGGGTCCGGCTAGGGAAGACAGGAAAAGAAAGACACATATCTTGCAGGGTAATTAAGATATTGAAGAAATTCCTTTTTGTGAATTTTGTTGAGGGTCTTGGAAATTCCTAGTGAAGAGGAGGAGGCTCCACCAATCCATTTGGTGTGAGAAACCCTTGAAATTCTAAAAATATCCTGGAAAAGCTTACAAACCCTAGCTTTTTGGCCTATTTTTTGGATGGGCAATGTACGGCCTGTACAGGCTCAAAAATCCAAGAATATTTAAGGTATGGGGAAGGGAAACACGAACCCCAAATGAAGAACCTTGGTCCTTGGAGGGTTTAGAATAAAAATTGCATTTTTCTCTGTTGAGAGGCCTAATTAGGTCTCTAGGCTTGTAGCCCTTTCTAACCCTAGGAAGGGAATTTGTGAAAGTGATGGTTAATTGGAGTCTTGTGATGGAACAAGAACCATAGTTTGAACACCTTAAAGCTATTACAACATTTACACACCCCTGCAAGAATCAAATTAAGTGTTTAGAGAAATTGGCCTTTAGGAAGAGTAAGGGTCAAGGAGTGGAAGTGACAAGGCACCAAGAATGGCTTGGTAGTATGGAGTAATATTGATAGAAGGGTTGGCCAGTAATACCATGGGTGCCTATACCTATGATAGGACCTAAAGGTTATGGTGAAGGAGTCACCTAGAAGTTCTTGAGAGCAAAGACCTAAGCATGGGACTGTGAGAGTCCCATCCAACCCTACCCTATCAACCTCTATCTCTCTACCTAGGGTACCTCAAGAGATAGGTAGGGAGTGGGAGAGACCTGAGAGAGAGAGACCTAAGAGGGAGAGAGAATTAAGAGGGAGAGATACTTAGAGGGAGAGAGAGGGAGGGAGGGAGGGAGGGAGAGAAAGACTTGAGAGAGAGAAGGAGTGGGAGATAGAGGGAGGGAGAGGGATAGAGACTTGAGAGTGAGTGAGAGAGAGAGATACATGTGAGGTAGATGGAGTGTGTGTGCGAGAGAGAGAGAGGGAGTGGGAGAGATGAGAGAGAAAGGGAGTGGGACAGATTTGAGAGAGACCTAAGAAGGAGAGAGCCTAAAGAGGGAGGGATAAAGAAAGAGAGAAGAGATGGAGAGTGAGAGGGAGATGGATAGGGAGAGAGAGAGAGAGAGAGAGAGAGAGAGAGAGAGAGAGAGAGAGAGAGAGAGAGAGAGAGAGAGAGAGAGAGAGAGAGAGAGAGAGAGAAGGATGGAGAGAGAGGTAAGATAGGTATAGAGCTCAAGGAGAGTGAGGGTGAGATAGATAGGTCTAAAGAGGGACAAAGAGATATGAAGGAGGGAGGGATGGAGAAGTAGATAGTTAATTCTAGAGTTCAATAGATCGATAGGTAGAGATATAAAGAGGTAAAAATAGAGGGAGGAAGGGAGAAATAAGTGGAGGTCTAGGTATAGAGCTCAAGGGGAGAAATAGTGAAATATAGAGATGTAGAAAAAAGGCTAGAGAGACTTGACATGGAGATGGATTTTTTTTTGTGTGTGTGTGTGTGTGAGAGAGAGAGGGACAAAGTATTGAGATATATATGGAGTGGGAGAGACCTGAGAGAGAGAGGAAATGGGAGAGACTTGAGAGAGAGACCTAAGAGGGAGAGAGGGAGTGGGGGAGACTTGAGAAAGAGAGACCTAAAAGGGAGAGAGATTTAAGGGACAGGGAGACTTCAAAGGGAGGGAGGATGAGAGAGAGAGATAAAGATAGGTCTAAAGAGGGACAAGGAGAGAAGGAAGGAGGGAGGGATGAAGAAGTAGGTAGTTAAGTCTAGAGTTCAATAGATTGATAGGCAGATGTCTAAAGAGGTAAAAAGAGAGGGAGGGAGGGAGGGAGAGGGATAGGTCCAAAGCTTAAGGGGAGACAATGAAATATAGACAGGTAGAGAAAGGGACAAAGAGATATGATGATTGATGAAGATTTGTTCATCTCCTTACTACAAAAATATAAATATTTTATTATTGATTGATTTTTCTAATATTTCAAATATTTTGAGATGAGTGTTACAAAAAATCATGAAAAAGAGACTTTGCATGTGAAAGTTATGCCCATATTACTAAAGATGGTTTTTTAGGTCTTCAAAATAGATATCCTTTTTTTTTTCATAAAACAGGTACCTGCTTTCAAAAATGGATATCTATTTTAAACGGTATTCATTTTGAAATGGATATTTGTTTTTAAATGGATATCCATTTGAAAGAGATATCTATTTTGTTTGACAAAATTTGCAGCCTTGGGATTTCCCTCAGGTTTTCCTTGGTTTTTGGCTTGGGATTTCCAAACCTAGAAAGTCAACTAAAAAAATGTGTTTACAAAATTTCCTTAGCTTTATGAAGTTTTCCCTTGTGGATGATGACTTTTTTTATCCAAATTTCATGAAATTGAAAGTGTTAGTAGAAAAATTTGTCATCTTTCCACCAATATAAGTTATTCCTTATTTTGAATTTAATAAATAATTATTATTGATTTTCTACATATGTTACGATTAAAGTCCTAATTGGTAGGTTGATTGAAAAAATTCTATAAATTTCAAACTAGGTAACATTTTTCAAACCTACAAGATGCATCACATTATATGCTTTGCATACTATAGGATAAAAAAATTGAATTTCATAATTTTTTTACCATGTTAGGTGGTCAGACATGCACATTTTAATAATTCTAAAATGTTTTAATAAATAAATAATAAATAATTATTTACATGAAGGAAACTCTAGCACATCTGAGCATGTTTCCCCTACATATATTGAAAAATTCAAAAAAAAATAATGTTTTTTTTTCTTGTACTTAGGGTGGCTAGACATAAACCTACTTATCATTTTCCTAAAAATTTAGTATCACTACATTGAAATTTCAAATTTTCATATAACATATATACCTTTTCCAAAAAATTACTAGTAGCCTAGAAACTACATTCAATTTGCTAAAATTTTTGTTCTTCCAGATTTTTCAAATTATGTTAATAACCTATTCAAACTTTTATATCAAGTTTCCTAACTCTATTTTTTTTAATTTTAATTGCCACTTAGAGGCCTAGTTTGGACCCCCATGATATTGCACTAACCCTTTTGTTTTATGTATCTAGGTCAAATCATCCAGTTAGTGTAGTCATCCTTTTTAAAAAGCATTCGAAAACTCATTTTAGTAGTGAAAATCTTAATATTTGTAGGATATTTGTTTACATTTTTTAAGCATTGCATAAGTTAGATAGCTTACCTTTTCATGTTAGCATGTTTCCTTTTAATTTTTTTTTTTTTGATATGGTTAAGAATGGATTGGATAAGTACAACATCCCCTCTTATGAGTTCAACTTAGAGTACAACAATGATTTCGCTAAGAAAAATGTTAGCCATCCTTCCACTATCTTTCCTAGTTATCAAAACATATTCTAGGGGTCATCCCACAATACTGGTTTACAATTTTTAGCCAAACTGGACACTAAACTAATTTTTTATAACTAAGTCTTCACTTTTGGGCACCTATAGTGGCTAAACCATGAGGAATTTGAAGATGATGAAAAGTAGTGATTTGTGACATTTTATCTATAGATTCTAAATATATTTTTTTCAAAAAATTTGGAATCAGATTGCACTTCTTTTTCCATCTCCTTCAAAAACTATATTTTTTAGTACACACCAATTTTAAGGAGTGATGCTCACCATATACAACATATCACTTTTCCATGAATGATAAATTCTATTTTTTTCAAATTTAAATTTGTAACTATGATATCTAGTGCTTCCAATTGGTTTCATAGTGTTTAATTGAATATTTTTTCCTTAGTCAAGTTTTGAAGTCAAACCAATTACAATTCGGAGATAGGCAGACCATATACAAGATAATTTTTTTTGTATGTATCGAAATTCAATTCTTTTTGTTGGATCAAGGACATCAATTTATAGTGCACTAATATTTTTCAATTTTTTTTAATAATCTACTATTTTTCCACATGTGCAGAATGGAGAGCTTGATTTTTGGTGAAAGACCCATGTTTAATCAAACTTTAAAACAGATACATAATAAAAAATATATATTAAAATTATATTCATCGGATAGCTCATTTTGAGGATTACCATCATCTAGTTGGGTTTGTGAAGTCTCGTCCATTTTCATCCTCAATTTGAGCTTCGAAGGACAAAATTCAAGAGCTTTTTGGTGCCACAGGGGGAGAAGGGAGGAAAAGGGGGGTTCGAATGAACCCCCCTTGGAGGTTTGCTTCAACCAGGGTTTGCTCGAATTAGGGTTCAAGTGAACACCCTTTCCACAACCCTTTCCTTTGATTTTTTTTGGAGAAATGTGCGACCCAACATTTAATTGGTTTGCTCAAAGGGGGGTTCTAGAAAATCCCTTTTGGGTTTCTTGAACCAAATTTTTGTTCAAACCCCCAAAAACCCAAATTTTTTGCATGGGGGAATTTTTTGCAATTTTCCTTCCTCACTAGAATTATAAACTAGTTTTGTGGGTTTACCCTTAGAGCAATAGAATCAAACCATTGACACAATCCTTAATATCACCTTTCCTATCACTCATTCAAATTCTACTATCTCTCATTTATGACTCGGATGATATGATACAAGAAGATACAAGCACATATAGTAAAGAAAACCATAATTGTTCTTCTCTCAATACCTCTCTTACCAGTGATGAAGGTATCTTGGTGAAAGAAGAAACAATCATTGAGAATCATGAAATTCTTGATTATCTCTCTCCTCCTCCCACTTGGGATGATATTATGACACAAGAAGATGAGATCATAGAAATATTTCTAAACATCACCTTACCTAGTCTCCACTCATCACTTGTTTGTGAAAATATTTTAGTGAAAGAGGATGAAATCATAGATAACAATGAAAATCTACCTTTTCTTCTCCTAATATCCATCCTAGATACAAAGAAGATATTTTGGTGTTAGAAGATACACTTATTGAGTGTCATTGGAATCTTGTTCCCCCCTTCTCTAATGCTCCTACCATTTGGAAAAATCTATCAAGCATGAAACTCATATTTTTTCTTCTCTTGATGCCTCCCCTATTTGCGATGAAGCTACTTTACAAAATCTAACTAGGGAATGCTATTAACATCATAAAATCTCCCCTAGTAGGGTAGATATTAGGGCACAAGAAAATGATCCCTTAGAAAACAACTATGAAATCATGGAAAATCATAACAATCAAATTGGACCTTCTCCTAATATCCCTACTATTGGAAAAGAAGGTACTTTGATGTTAGAAGATCAAAGCAATGAGATTTGTGAGAATCTTAGTTGCCTCTCTTCCCCTAGGGAAAAAATTATTGATAAACAAGACAATCCAACCATTTCTAACTCCCTTACTTGTGATGAAGTCTTTTTAGAAGAACCAAACATTGAATGTCATGAAAATATATGTTGTTTCTCTCCTAAAAACTCTCTTCCTAGGGAGGATATCGTGATGCAAGAAAATGACAACAATAGTGATTTGGCTTGCCTAGGTTATGGAAAAAAGATGACACTAGAATTCCCTTTATTAGAAAGAAATCAAACCAAAACTATTGAGTTATTGAATGCACAAGTGTCTGTTAGGTCCCCCTTGACTATCAGACCTCCTTTATACCCAACGGGACTTCCTAAGAATCATCTAATTCTTTACCCACCCTCACAATGACCACAAACTCAAAATAAACTTGAACTTATCTTTTACCCACCTAAGAATAATGTTTCACAACAATCAAATTATAACATTGTTTCTCATACATATAATGCTAGAAACAATCCGCAACCGAGACAAACACCTTCAAAATCCCTCCTATTACCTCAACTTATCTTACCAAGTCCTCCTCATTTCCCTCTACAAAGTGGAAAGGAGTATGATCTTGTTGAAAAACTTTAGAATACTCCTACTAAGCTATGATTATTGGACCTTATTGAAGCCTACCCTCATTATCATAACATGATTCAAATTTCCTTACAACAACTTCCTTTCCCTACTAATGTGCAACCAAATGACATAGAATCCATGATTCAAGGAATGAATGTTGACATTGTTTTCCACCAAAGTGAGCTCCCTCCTTTCAAAATGCTAAAGTAAAATGATACTTTCATGATAATAGTTAAATATAATAGAATAGGGATAAAGTAAACCCTTGTCGACAATGCCTTCTCTCTTAATTTGTACAGTGTAAATTTTTTGGATAGGCTTGGTGTGGATAAATGAAAAATTCAACCCATTAGTGGGTTAGATAACATGGGAAAATGATCACTTGGTGTGATCACTTTAACTATTACAACTAGAAAGGCCACATTAGAAACAATGATCCATGTTATGCTTCATGATCTTTCATATAATCTTCTTTTAGGAAGACCATGGATTAATGCAATAAATGGGGTGCCTTCTACTCTTCATATAATTAAGTATGTCTACAACAACAAAGTGTACACAATCAAAACTGACCTTGAACCAAACAATTGACACCAACTATAGAAGTAGAACCCGTGCAAGAGACAAAAAAAAGAAGAGAATATTAAGCAAGTCATGAAGTTATATGAAGATGATTGGGGTTCCTTGGATTCACCTAACTTTTATGGGCATCCAAAAATCATATTAAAGAAGCATGAAAAAGAAAAGGGAGTAATTTCAACACAAAATTCAAAAGACCCTTTCAAAGCATCCACCTGAACTACTTTAGAAGAAGATGAAAATTATACAACAAATGTAACGCCCGTCGTGCAAACCCCAGAGAACACACATAATGTAAATAATTTTTTTTTTTTAAACAATTAAATTAAACATGCAATAACATTAACACATAACCGCATAGCATAACACATAGCATTAATACACTTGGTTCTCTGGGGCATGCGAGGTTACATCGCAACAACTAAACATAAGTAAAGATAAAGATTACAACATAACCATTAACTTTATAATAACCATAAACAATGATACATCCAATAACCATGATGCGATAACAATAAATATCACATAATACATCCATGATAACTCTCTTAAAAGAGTTACAAATGAGCCTAACTATTACATCATTGATATAATATTACATTACAATTTTCTTTGACAAATGAATTACATTGGATTTCCCAACATGGGGATTGATACAAGTATAATGAAATATGAATTGAAGGTGAAAGCTAGTACAACTCCACTAGAAATGCTGCGAAGACAGGACGCTGATGGGGAACCCAACGGGCACGGAGCACGTTCCACCCAACCATGTGAATTACAAGTAACTCACCCCCCGTGCTTAGAGGTGACGAGGAAGTGAACCCGACCATGAATGTCAAATCGACTCAATAACAACACAGTACAAAACCAAGCACACTCAAGGCATATAATGAACAACATCAACGTTCACAATTCACATAACAAATTAACACCATGAAGCTCATCACAATTAAACAAAGTAGCATCAAACGTACAAGTGACTAAATAGTAATCATAAACCAAATTCTCAAGAATTTCGAAACAGCATAAAGATTACAACATCCAAAATACATTTCCAAATAAATCTGAACAATAAAAAGAACATGATTCCATATAAGTCTAAAACAACAATTTAGTACACAAATTCCAGAGGCAACCATAAACAAGAACAAACAGGTGTCAAATGGAGAGGGTCATCACATAGCTCTCATGGGATCCCCTGGAACTTCCTCCAACTGAGGCGCCGGCACCCATCTATGGATTCCTAGCCCTCGAAAGCTACATAAATATTACCATATCCAGAGGCGACAAGAAACAAGAACAAGGATGTCTAGTGGAGAGTGTCATCGCATAGCTCTCATGGGATCCCCTGGCACTTCCTCCAACTGAGGCGCCGACACCCATCTATGGATCTCCTGGCCCTTCCTCCTAACTGAGGCGCCGGCACCATAGGGTAGCTAATGCGGAGCCGATAATCTCTCATGAAGACGAGACTACGACCTTGCCGACCACGGCCTACTCAGTCTATCACTAGTCTACGGTAGCCCTAATGCATAGACGAGGAATCCAGTTTTAATTATCTTGTGTGTTTTACTACCCATCCCCCTAAATTCTATTTTTAGGTTATCACTTGTTTAACTACTCTTACGTGGGTTCCCCTGAGCACTTCCTCCTTCCGAGGCACTGGCGCCCACGAAGAGCCACTCTCCCTATGACCCTTAACATATCTTAAAAAATGCAAGGGTTGAACTATAACAAAATAACAATGTCCCAAAACAAGAACCATGCGAGGCATTAACCTTCTCGCATCACTCATAACCAAAAGATCTTACAATGCCATTCAACCCTTCCAAACAGAATGCCAATAAGTTTCAACTCCGAAAATATAACCAAAACAAGAATAACATTTAGAGCATAAAACTCAAAACACAACATACGAGGCAAATCCATCTTGCAATAAATCATAATCCTAACTACAACCACGTACAACCATTTCAAATAATAAAACTCAAAATCACGCAATATTCTAATCACAAAGATACAAGTATAAACATCAAAGGATATGAGACATGCCTCAGGAGAAGACCAAGATTTACAATAATCCACATGGGGTTCAAAACACAACAGAGTTCCCACATAACAAGGATAAAGTCAATAACAATAAATAGAAGACAATAACCAGATCACACGATTATTTAACTCGAGAAGGTGATTCAACCAATTACGTATAATATCTCAATTTTACTCGACATAGAGTTGAAAATAAAGAACAATAAACTTATTGACAACTTATCAAATTTACTTTCTTTAATTACTCAAGATAATAAATTTCGTGTTTACTCATAAAATAATATTTATATAAATGAAACTATATTTATCCCTTTTATTTTATTTTTTTGCCATATGATGATATATATTAAAAAAAATAACTAAACTAAAATATATATATAAAAAATACAAATTAATATATTATATATAAATATATATATATACATATATATTATATTATATTATATATATATATATTATATATATATATATATAAAATTTGATTTAAAACAAACATATAGAAAAAAATTAATTTAAAGCGAACCTTGGTTCGCTGCTGCTACGGCAGCACCGCAGACCATACGGCTACTGTACGCAGCAGTCCGTATGGAATGTTGTGGCCAGCCGTAGCCACAAGGGGAGAGGGGCGGGTACGGCTAGCCGTCCCCCCCTTAACCCTTAAACACAACTTCATTTAATTATTTTTTTATTTTTTTTATTTTTTTATACTACATACTGCGAAATTCAATTTCGTGATTTATTTTAAAAATATAATTAATAAATTTCATCTCTTCTCTAACTAATATTTAATTAATAATCTCAAATTTTCTGACATGCACAGGTATGGCCAGAGATTCGGCCTTGAGCAGAGATTCGGCCTTACCACAACCAGGTATGAAAATAAAAAATAATAATGACATGTTTAATATATATATATATATATATATATATATATATATATATATATATATATATATATATTAGTATATACATATGTTAATCTGTAAAAGTATACCTAATAACTCCAACCAGACATGTGTTTCTCTGTACCTAATTTATTATTCAACTAAAATTATTATTATTATTATTATTTTTAATCAGAATATCTATATATATATATTCAATTCAAAAGTGTTTATAAAAACAAACAATAGTATCTATGATCAAATTATAAAAAGAAACTAAATATTGTTTTCTCAATGACAATAATCTTTTCCTATTGATTTGCTAACTAGGGATCATTACATTTCTAATGCAGGTCTTCTTCCTCTTTTAAACAATCAACCATACATATTCATTCATTTATCTAATTTCTCTTTGAAACAGAAAGAAGAATGAGATGAAACATCTAGAACCTGGAGTCCTGCGCTCCTTTGAAAATCTGATGGAGCCCGTTTAATTCTGATGACTTCGAAGAGCTCCTTGTTCGTGCTTCCAAATCTTCTACATAATTTCTCCTTCGAACTTGAATCCTATTTTGTTGTTCAGAAGACTCTCCAGAACATTCACCATAAACAGAGTGACAATCTCTCTCTAAAACTCTCCTCCAAATACAACAGAAGATTTCAATACCCTTTCTAACATTTCACAATACAAAGCCCCTCTCTTGCACAACTTCTGTAACAATTATCTCTGTGTGTGTAAACTTACCATTTTTCCTAATTAAATTAAAAATATATTGTACATCTCTCACAAAAACTCTAAAAAAATAAAAAAATAAACTAAAACAATTCTTTAAAAGCCAGCTTTTTACTCAAATCTGTATTCTTATTGGCTCACACAATCTTTTTATTCTTTTATTTGTTTTATTGCTTTTATTTCTGTTTTTGCAACTTTACTTGCACATCACATTACTTATTTAATTTAAATAAATTATTCTCATAATTATCCACCACTTTATAATTGATTAAAAATAACTAAGTCACATTTAATATTTAATTATTATTTAATTGAAATATATGATTTTTTTAAAAATAATAATTAAAATTATCTAAATATTTATAAAGAGTTTAAATCTAACATTAAAACAAACAATTATTTACATCATTAAAATCGAATACCCCACAACATATAAAGTACCAACATTAATGAAAAGACCACAAAATACAAAACACAAACCACAAATGACGACAATTACAACAATGAACAATACCAGTCAAACGAGACGATCTGACATCATGGGACGGGAGGACTTCATCGTCACCTCTGTTTCAACATTTAACTGTTGGGCTATTGGTGCTCGCCCTATCCTGCCGAAGCAGGTGGAATCGAGACTTGTACTTGCAAATCCTGCATACAAATGAAGTTGTGTACATGTGCATACATATATATAAAATCAAAGCATTAAATCAAGTACTGCATTGTGAGAAGGAATCGCAACATAGCAGGGCACTCACGAACGAGTGATGCCATATTGTCCTTCATCACACCTATTCTAACAATTATTATATAACCAAAGAATCAACATTTCTAACTAACAATCATCTTCTAGCATATTAAATTAAATACTGCATCATATCATAATTCAGGAAATCAACTGATATAACCAACCATAATGTCATATAAAATCATCATGTCCATAATGAAATAACAACATCATCAAACATCTAACTAACCAAATCACATACTAACACTACCATCATAGTCACAAGTAGCAAACGAACGCATAGAAAAAATATAAATCCAAATAGTAAGAGGAGGGGTATTACATCCTCCCCCTCATAAATTCGGCTTATTCCTGGAAGCTGGTAAACAAGAGGAAATAAGGTTCCCCAATGCAAGAGATATCCTCACACACCAAGACGGTGAACTAACCACCATTAGAAACTAGAATCAAGCTCACACCTAAGAGTATCAAATAATAATGCAAGTATTAGTAACATGGGGGTATTACATCCTCCCCCCCAAGGATATGGCTTACTCCAAGAAGCCATTAAATAGATAAGAGTAAGCACACAACAACCACACTCAAAATTCACATCACTGGAAACCACATCACACAATGACACAAGGGTTCATAATGCATCATTGATAGGAAGGATATCGGTGCATTGCACACTACATCGAGGGTCCTATCCTTTCCCATCAGTTTCCTGCACCATTGCCCTAAGACCGACTAATGGAAGAAACTTAGGTTCACAACAAACACAAAAAAAAAAATGAAACTCCAAACTCTAGGGACAAAACGCAAGGTTACATAGTGAGCACACATAGTGCCCAGTGTATGAACCTATCCTCTAATACCAAGTTGTAACGCCAGTCGTGCAAACCCCAGAGAACACACTGTTTGGATTTATATTTTTTCTATGCGTTCGTTTGCTACTTGTGACTTTGATGGTACTGTTAGTATGTGATTTGGTTAGTTAGATGTTTGATGATGTTGTTATTTCATTATGGACATGATGATTTTATATGACATTATGGTTGGTTATATCAGTTGATTTTCTGAATTATGATATGATGCAGTATTTAATTTAATATGCTAGAAGATGATTGTTAGTCAGAAATGTTGATTCTTTGGTTATATAATAATTGTTAGAATAGGTGTGATGAAGGACAATATGGCATCACTCGTTCGCGAGTGCCCTGCTATGTTGCGATTCCTTCTCACAGTACTTGATTTAATGCTTTGATTTATATATGTATGCACATGTACACAACTTCGTTTGTATGCAGGATTTGCAGGTACAAGTCTCGATTCCACCTGCTTCGGCAGGACAAGGCGAGCACCAATAGCCCAATAGTTAAATGTTGAAACAGAGGTGACGATGATGTCCTCCCGAGTCATCGTTAGATCGTTTGCGCATCATTCTTTCTCGTGTCCCTGATGTGTGTTTTTTTTTCTGTAATATGTTTTAATGTTAATATATATATAATTAATATATTATATATAAATATATATATATACATATATATTATATTATATTATATATATATATATATATATACAAATTAATATAATATATATATATATATATATATATATATATAATATAATATATATGTATATATATATATATATATATATATCTATATATCTATTAAATATATATATATATATTATATATATATACAAATTAATATATTATATATAAATATATATATATATATACATATATATTATATTATATTATATTAATTTGTATATATATATATAATAATGACATGTTTAATATATATATATAATAATATATATACAAATTAATATAATATATATAATATATATATATATAATATATTAATTTGTATATATATATATATATTAAAATTATCTAAATATTTATAAAGAGTTTAAATCTAACATTAAAACAAACAATTATTTACATCATTAAAATCGAATACCCCACAACATATAAAGTACCAACATTAATCAAAAGACCACAAAATAAAAAACACAAACCACAAATGACGACAATTACAACAATGAACAATACCAGTCAAACGAGATGATCTGACATCATGGGACGGGAGGACTTCATCGTCACCTCTGTTTCAACATTTAACTGTTGGGCTATTGGTGCTCGCCCTGTCCTGCCGAAGCAGGTGGAATCGAGACTTGTACCTGCAAATTCTGCATACAAACGAAGTTGTGTACATGTGCATACATATATATAAAATCGAAGCATTAAATCAAGTACTGCATTGTGAGAAAGAATCGCAACATAGCAGGGCACTCACGAACGAGTGATGCCGTATTGTCCTTCATCACACCTATTCTAACAATTATTATATAACCAAAGAATCAACATTTCTAACTAACAATCATCTTCTAGCATATTAAATTAAATACTGCATCATATCATAATTCAGAAAATCAACTGATATAACCAACCATAATGTCATATAAAATCATCATGTCCATAATGAAATAACAACATCATAAAAAATCTAACTAACCAAATCACATACTAACAGTACCATCATAGTCACAAGTAGCAAACGAATGCATAGAAAAAATATAAATCCAAACAGTAAGAGGAGGGGTATTACATCCTCCCCCTCATAAATTTGGCTTACTCCTGGAAGCCGGTAAACAAGAGGAAATAAGGTTCCCCAATGCAAGAGGCATCCTCACACACCAAGACGATGAACTAACCACCATTAGAAACTAGAATCAAGCTCACACCTAAGAGTATCAAATAATAATGCAAGTATTAGTAACATGGGGGTATTACATCCCCCCCCCCCAAGGATATGGCTTACTCTAGGAAGCCATTAAATAGATAAGAGTAAGCACACAACAACCACACTCAAAATTCACATCACTAGAAACCACATCACACAATGACACAAGGGTTCATAATGCATCCTTGATAGGAAGGATATCGGTGCATTGCGCACTACATCGAGGGTCCTATCCTTTCCCATCAGTTTCCTGCACCATTGCCCTAAGACCGACTAATGGAAGAAACTTAGGTTCACAACAAACACAAAAAAAAAAAAATGAAACTCCAAACTCTAGGGACAAAACGCAAGGTTACATAGTGAGCACACATAGTGCCCAGTGTATGAACCTATGCTCTGATACCAAGTTGTAACGCCCGTCGTGCAAACCCCAGAGAACACACATAATGCAAATAATTTTTTTTTTTAAAACAATTAAATTAAACATGCAATAACATTAACACATAACCACATAGCATAACACATAGCATTAATACACTTGGTTCTCTGGGGCATGCGAGGTTACATCGCAACAACTAAAAATAAGTAAAGATAAAGATTACAACATAACCATTAACCTTATCATAACCATAAACAATGAT
Organism: Sequoia sempervirens; assembly: GCA_007258455.2. Lineage (NCBI taxonomy): Eukaryota > Viridiplantae > Streptophyta > Pinopsida > Cupressales > Cupressaceae > Sequoia > Sequoia sempervirens. The sequence continues at coordinate 317,699,487 of VDFB02058242.1, read as the reverse complement.
ACATCCAATAACCGTGATGCGATAACAATAAATATCACATAATACATCCATGATAACTCTCTTAAAAGAGTTACAAATGAGCCTAACTATTACATCATTGATATAATATTACATTACAATTTTCTTTGACAAATGAATTACATTGGATTTCCCAACATGGGGATTGATACAAGTATAATGAAATATGAATTACAAGGTGAAAGCTAGTACAACTCCACTAGAAATGCTGCGAAGATAGGACGCTAATGGGGAACCCAACGGGCGTGGAGCACGTTCCACCCAACCATGTGAATTACAAGTAACTCACCCCCCGTGCTCAGAGGTGACGAGGAAGTGAACCCGACCATGAATGTCAAATCGACTCAATAACAACACAGTACAAAACCAAGCACACTCAAGGCATATAATGAACAACATCAACGTTCACAATTCACATAACAAATTAACACCACGAAGCTCATCACAATTAAAAAAAGTAGCATTAAACGTACAAGTGACTAAATAGTAATCATAAACCAAATTCTCAAGAATTCCGAAACAGCATAAAGATTACAACATCCAAAATACATTTCCAAATAAATCTGAACAATAAAAAGAACATGATTCCATATAAGTCTAAAACAACAATTTAGTACACAAATTCCAGAGGCAACCATAAACAAGAACAAACGGGTGTCAAATGGAGAGGGTCATCGCATAGCTCTCATGGGATCCCCTTGCACTTCCTCCAACTGAGGCGCCGGCACCCATCTATGGATTCCTAGCCCTCGAAAGCTACATAAATATTACCATATCTAGAGGCGACAAGAAACAAGAACAAGGATGTCTAGTGGAGAGTGTCATCACATAGCTCTCATGGGATCCCCTGGCACTTCCTCCAACTGAGGCGCCGGCACCCATCTATGGATCTCCTGGCCCTTCCTCCTAACTGAGGCGCCGACACCATAGGGTAGCTAATGCGGAGCCGATAATCTCTCATGAAGACGAGACTACGACCTTGCCGACCACGGCCTACTCAGTCTATCACTAGTCTATGGTAGCCCTAATGCATAGACGAGGAATCCGGTTTTAATTATCTTGTGTGTTTTACTACCCATCCCCCTAAATTCTATTTTTAGGTTATCACTTGTTTAACTACTCTTACGTGGGTTCCCCTGAGCACTTCCTCCTTCTAAGGCGCCGGCGCCCACAAAGAGCCACTCTCCCTATGACCCTTAACATATCTTAAAACAGGCAAGGGTTGAACTATAACAAAATAACAAAGTACCAAAACAAGAACCATGCGAGGCATTAACCTTCTCACATCACTCATAACCAAAAGATCTTACAACGCCATTCAACCCTTCCAAACAAAATGCCAATAAGTTTCAACTCCGAAAATATAACCAAAACGAGAATAACATTTAGAGCATAAAACTCAAAACACAACATACAAGGCAAATCCATCTCGTGATAAATCGTAATCCCGACTACAACCACGTACAACCATTTCAAATAATAAAACTCAAAATCACGTAATATTCTAATCACAAAGATACAAGTATAAACATCAAAGGATATGAGACATGCCTCAGGAGAAGACCAAGATTTACAATAATCCACATGGGGTTCAAAACACAACAGAGTTCCCACATAACAAGGATAAGGTCAATAACAATAAATAGAAGACAATAACCAGATCACACGATTATTTAACTCGAGAAGGTGATTCGACCAATTACGTATAATATCTCAATTTTACTCGACATAGAGTTGAAAATAAAGAACAATAAACTTATTGACAACTTATCCAATTTACTTTCTTTAATTACTCAAGATAATAAATTTCGTGTTTACTCATAAAATAATATTTATATAAATGAAACTATATTTATCCCTTTTATTTTATTTTATTTTATTTTATTATTTTATTTTATTTTTTTGCCACATGATGATATATATTAAAAAAAATAACTAAACTAAAATATATAAAAAAAATACAAATTAATATATTATATATAAATATATATATATATATATATACATATATATTATATTATATATATATATATATATATTATATATATATATATATAAAAATTTGATTTATAACAAACATATAAAAATAATTAATTTATAGCGAACCTTGGTTCGCTGCTGCTACGGCAGCACCGCAGCCCATACGGCTACTGTACGCAGCAGTCCTACGGACTGCTGTGGCCAGCCGTAGCCACAAGGGGAGAGGGGCGGGTACAGCCAGCCGTCCCCCCTTTAACCCTTAAACACAACTTCATTTAATTATTTTTTTATTTTTTTTATTTTTTTATACTACATACTGCGAAATTCAATTTTGTGATTTGTTTTAAAAATATAATTAATAAATTTCGTCTGTTCTCTAACTAATATTTAATTAATAATCTCAAATTTTCTGACATGCACATGTACGGCTAGAGATTCGGCCTTGAGCAGAGATTTGGCCTTACCACAACCAGGTATGAAAATCAAAAATAATAATGACATGTTTAATATATATATATATCTATTAGTATATACATATGTTAATCTGTAAAAATATACCTAATAACTCCAACCAGACATGTGTTTCTCTATACCTAATTTATTATTCAACTAAAATTATTATTATTATTATTATTTTTTAATCAGAATATCTATATATATATTTTCAATTCAAAAGTGTTTATAAAAACAAACAATAGTATCTATGATCAAATTATAAAAAGAAACTAAATACTATTTTCTCAATGACAATAATCTTTTCCTATTGGTTTGCTAACTAGGGATCATTACATTTCTAATGCAGGTCTTCTTCCTCTTTTAAACAATCAACCATACATATTCATTCATTTATCTAATTTCTCTTTGAAACAGAAAGAAGAATGAGATGAAACATCTAGAACCTGGAGTCCTGCGCTCCTTTGAAAATCTGATGGAGCCCGTTTAATTCCGATGACTTCGAAGAGCTCCTTGTTCGTGCTTCCAAATCTTCTATAGAATTTCACTTTCAAACTTGAATCCTATTTTGTTGTTCAGAAGACTCTCCAGAACATTCACCATAAACAGAGTGACAATCTCTCTCTAAAACTCTCCTCCAAATACAACAGAAGATTTCAATACCCTTTCTAACATTTCAGAATACAAAGCCCCTCTCTTGCACAACTTCTGTAACAATTATCTGTGTGTGTGTAAACTTACCATTTTTCCTAATTAAATTAAAAATAGATTGTCCATCTCTCACAAAAACTCTAAAAAAATAAAAAAATAAACTAAAACAATTCTTTAAAAGCCAGCTTTTTACTCAAATCTGTATTCTTATTGGCTCACACAATCTTTTTATTCTTTTATTTGTTTTATTGCTTTTATTTCTGTTTTTGCAACTTTACTTGCACATCACATTACTTATTTAATTTAAATAAATTATTCTCATAATTATCCACCACTAGATAATTGATTAAAAATAACTAAGTCACATTTAATATTTAATTATTATTTAATTGAAATATATGATTTTTTTAAAAATAATAATTAAAATTATCTAAATATTTATAAAGAGTTTAAATCTAACATTAAAACAAACAATTATTTACATCATTAAAATCGAATACCCCACAACATATAAAGTACCAACATTAATCAAAAGACCACAAAATACAAAACACAAACCACAAATGACGACAATTACAACAATGAACAATACCAGTCAAACGAGACGATCTGACATCATGGGACGGGAGGACTTCATCGTCACCTCTGTTTCAACATTTAACTGTTGGGCTATTGGTGCTCGCCCTGTCTTGCCGAAGCAGGTGGAATCAAGACTTGTACCTGCAAATCCTGCATACAAACGAAGTTGTGTACATGTGCATACATATATATAAAATCAAAGAATTAAATCAAGTACTGCATTGTGAGAAGGAATCGCAACATAGCAAGGCACTCGTGAACGAGTGATGCCATATTGTCCTTCATCACACCTATTCTAACAATTATTATATAACCAAAGAATCAACATTTCTAACTAACAATCATCTTCTAGCATATTAAATTAAACACTGCATCATATCATAATTCAGAAAATCAACTGATATAACCAACCATAATGTCATATAAAATCATCATGTCCATAATGAAATAACAACATCATCAAACATCTAACTAACCAAATCACATACTAACAGTACCATCATAGTCACAAGTAGCAAACGAACGCATAGAAAAAATATAAATCCAAACAGTAAGAGGAGGGGTATTACAACAAAATTTGATGAAACTGATAACAAACAACCACTAACTCCAAAATAAATGAAAAATCTTTATGGAAAAGGTTATGAACTTATGAAACTACTTGGAAATAGTGGAAAAGGATGTGGTGCTAGAGAACAAGTTATATGTGTCCCTATAGAGCCTAACACTCAAGGAATGACTAATGGTCTTGGTTATTGTCCCTTAAAAGAAACAAACAAGCTTAATATCAACACTCTTACAAAAGATACTTCTAAGCCAAATTTAACATTAGTGCATCCTGAATTGATAGACACTAATGGTTTGATGAAATGAAAGACACTAGTGGTCTTAAGGAGTGATTATTATTCTTCTAAAGAAATGAAAGAAATACAGAAATATTCACTTAACATAAATGTCATCATGCAAAACACTAACAATTGGATTTCATTAGATTTTACATCCTCCTTTCAAGGAGAGAACAAAATCTTACAATCTAAAGATTATTGTGTAAGTTTCACATCTTTTAATAAGCAAGTGATATACTTGTTGCAAAATGAAGGATCACCTTATACTATTGATCAAGAGAGTATCTTGTTGAGACTCCTCCAAGATGATGTAGGGCAATACAGAAGCATTCAGAACAATTGTGGTAGTTTTCAGTGATGTAGTGGAGTTAAGTATGATGGCTAGTTCAATATATTGATGATACAAGGATGTGGATTAAAGAATTTGTTGTCAAGCATATATAGTATTTCCATGTTAAGTTTTAAAGGTCCAAATGAAGATTCGATCGAGTTATGAATATTTGTGTTCTAATAGTTGTTCAATCGTTCTAGTTGGTGAACCTCAACAAAGATGATGTGATTCCATTAATTTAATTTGTTACAGATGTTTTTGTGGTGATTTTTGATGTTTTTGGTTGTTTCTAGATTGTGTGTTGTTGGTCCACATTGATCATTGTGCTCGTGATTGGTGACTTTCTTTTGTGAGTTCATGTTTCCTTGTTCTTGGCCAAAAGGGTGTTTATAGCATGTTTTAGATCTTTGAGGAATAACTTTTGAAGGTGTTTCCTATTTGAGGATGTTGTTTTGGGTCCTTGCTTTGTTCTGGATGACATTGGTTGGTTCGCATTGTAAATTTTTTATTGTTTGAGGCTGACCTATTTGAGTTGCACATTATCTTACTAGCCATTATATTTAGGCTGACATGTTAAGGGTTAGATGATTTGTGGATGATATAAATGGAAGAGAGAGGATTGTTTACAGAGGACAGAAAGGATATGGATCAAGAAGGTGCTTGATAGAGTGAAGTATGAAGCACAGTGATGAAGTATTTTGATCCAAAAGGATCTTAGAGCAAGAGTGTGGAGCAGAGTTGAAGGAGTTGATGAAGATTGTTATCATGTAAGTTATCTGTAATCCTAGGGCTGCAACCTAGAATCTATTAATCCCAAGAGGCATATGTAATGTGTTTTGAGATTACAATATAATAAAGAATGAGATTTGAAGAATGATTTTTTCTCTGTTAGGGTTTTCCCAAGATATATCTTGTGTTTGGTGTTCATGAATATCTTTCATCTTTTAGTGGATTAGCTATTAATTTCTATTGCAAATCTGTTATGATCATGGAGTTGGTAATTTTTTTGCAAGGCTGGACCATCCTTAATTGGATCCTCCTACCTTGACTGCATCAAATGGTATAAAATTTGGTTTCAAGTCTATTATTTGGTTGTGAATATGTTGAGAAGAAGACAATGTTGAAAGAAGTGTGAAACCTTAGAAGTAATAAGTGTCATCATAGAAGAAAGATCGAGGCAAGAAATATTTGGTAAGCATTTAAATTTGGTTGTTATCTAGTTTATTTCAATGGGGAAGATTGGGAAGAGGATGAGGAAGGAAAATGAAACCCTAATATGCAAAAGGGACTCTTTGGAGGAAGAATTGTGTGAAATCAAAAAGTGTAACTCAAAATTGATGGAGAAGATGAAAGAACTAGGAGGAGACAAGTATGGTGCTCTTGAAGAAGAACTAAAAATTTTAAGGAGAAATGAAGAACTAGAAGCAAAGATGGATATTTTTGAGGATCTTGAAAAGGAATTTGTAGAAGGATTTAGGTTGTTTGAAAGGGTGAAAAAGAGGAACAAAGATTTGGAGGAAATTTTGAAAGAGCTGAACAAGGAGAACAGTTTGTAGAAGAAGGAAATATCTAGCTTGAAGGAACATGTTAATCAGTTGGAGCATTCATTTATAGCATGCCAGAAGGAGAATCAAAATTTGAGATCCAAGCGTAAATTTTGTGATGCTTCATGTGATACTAATGATTTGTGTGATGTTGCAAAATTTTCTTTAGAAGGTGAAGTTGAAGATAACCATGTAATGAAGCCTACATTTTTTGGTGATGGTATTGGTTTCAAAATCATGCAAAGAATGGGATATGAAGGAAAAGGATTGGGAAATCATGAGCAAGAAATTACAAAACCTATTGAACCAATAATGAGACCGAAAAGTGAAGGCCTTGGATATGATAGAGATAAGGATGTTGTTACAAGTTCAAGCAATTTGAATTAGAGAAGAAAAAGTATGTATTGTTCATATTGTAATAGGCATGGACACGAAAAGGAATTGTGTTGGGATCTATATCCTTGTAAGTTATGTGGATTAAGGAATCATTATGAAAAGATGTGTTGGGGTAATATGAGAAGGAGAAGGCCTATGGTAGATTGTAAATATATGAATTATGGATGGATTGATGGAGAAAAATGGAAACATGTTACTTGTATGATTATAAGATTATACAAATGGAAGAACTCATATGGTGGAGGAAAAGAGGGAGCAAGATGAAAATAAAGAAGACCTTATGCAGAGCATAGAGGGAGAGGTGACAAAAGTCATAATGTTTATCAAAATGAACCTAGTACTAGAGGAGTGAAAGAAGTTTTGCTAGAAGAGGAACCTATTTTCAAGTTTGGAGGAAGAAAGAATCAAGCATTGAGTGTCATCAAGAACCTAATACTAGAGAAGCTAATGAAAGAGAAGTAGTAAAGGATGCAAAGATATTTTGTGCAGATGAAGAAGAGCCTATTGATACAAAATTAATTTATGTAGAGGAAGGGGAACCTTTGGAGGTATAAGAAGCATTTATCTTAAGGAGAAAGTTTATGTGCCAGAGCAAAGTAAATGTGAATGAAGGAATAGAAACAGATAATGATCTTGAGGCAACTTACAGAGAAGGATCGCTTAGACCACCGACCAATGAGGTAGTGCAAGGATTGCAATTAGAATTTTGAACCTTGAACATGACAATATGAAGAACTTGAGGAAAATTTTAGGGTGGGCTTGCTCAAACTGCTGACCAGTGAGGCAGTGTAAGGCTTGCAAGTAGATTGTCAAACAGATTCAAAGAAGAACTTTAGGTAGTTTTGTAGGGTAGAATTGAAAAAAATGCCTACCTTGAGGCAGTTGTAAGTTCATGTGGATAGATTTCCAAACTAATTCAAGAAACAATATTCCAAAGTGAAGAGGCTCACTTTTCAAATAACCCCAAGAGTCTGATCCAGGGGCATCTGGAAGCATTCAGAATAGTTGTGGTAGTTGTGAGTCATGCAATGGAGTTAAGTATGATGGCTAGTTTATTATATTGATGATAAGAGGTTGTGGATTAAAGGGTTTGTTTTGAGCATATCTAGTATTTCCATGTTAAGTTTCAGATGTCTACATGAAGATTTGATCGAGTTGTGAGTATTCGTGTTCAGACAGTTGTTCAGACATTATAGCTGGTGAACCTGAATGAAAATGATGTGATTCTAGTAATTTAAGTTGTTGCATATGTTTATGTGGTGCTTTGTGATGTTCATGGTCCACATCGATCATTGTGCTTGTGATTGGTGACTTTATTTTGTGAGTTCATGTTTCCTTGTTCTTGGCTAACAGGGTGTTTGTTGCATGTTGTGGATCTTTGAGGGATAAATTTTGAAGGTGTTTCCTATTTTGGTGTAGGAGCACAAACACCTTGTGATTTAGGTTTAGAAGGTCCTTTTAAGGTGATTTCATCTTTGTTCCATGAAGACATTGCAAAATGTGTGAAAACTTGAAAAATTGTCAAAGATGTCAAATTGGGTAAATGAAGGGATTTTGTTGTTTTGAGTCTAGAAGTATTAATAAGGATTAGATAAGGTCAAAATTACCATAATTAAGGTGTCTAAAGTTATTTAGAGTCTTAAAAGTTCAATAATTACAAAAATGTAAAATGTTGCAAATGTTGTCAATGATAATTTTGCCGATTTTTGCTAATTTGCACAATTAGAGTCATTAAGTGATAATTAGTTGTGAAGATAGTTGGTTGGGGGTGGTTATTTGTTTAATATACTTTATAAGGCCTTCCAAGGCTTGAAGTAATGGTTGTTGAAGGTTGTAATAACTCATATTCAATAAAATACCACGTTTTTGGAGCAAATTCTGTACTTTTCATAGTTTTTTAGAACTTGTTTACTGTTGTATGGATTTGTACGGCTTCCTAATGCCTTGAAATATTTAGAGGTTGAGGGTATATTTTTTTAATTTCATCTAATTTTTTATTTTTAGTTCTCATTCATTTTTTTGTGAGAGATATTCAAAAATTACTACAAGTATCCTGGTTTTTTCCTTGTGAAGGGTTTGAAGGCAAAAATATGAGATTTTGACCAATCCACCCACTGTATAATGTTGTAACTCAATGAATTGGTAGGAAATATATTATATTAGATGTATTAATGCATTTTATATTATAATAAGTCATTTTGTGGTGAATGTGTGATGCCCTAGGGCTGAAAATACAAATTTTCCCTTGAAAAGTGATGGCTTTGAAGTGCTTTTCAATGAATTATTGATGGAGTTGAGTTTGTAAGAATTTAAAATGTCAAGGAAGACCCTATGAAATGTGTTTGGACCATTTATTTGTTTATCCAAGCTTGAGAATGGAGATTTTGACAAAACCCTTGTTTTTGCATTAGAAAAGGAGGTTTTTTGAGTTGGGAGTGTTTCTGGCCTTACAGGTGCAAACCAATTGTGGATTTTGTGGTTTTTGGCCATTTAATTTGCTTCCCCAAGGTTTCAAGATGACTGGATAAGTTTGAAGGGTACTTCCTTTGTTAAATTGACCTATTTTCCTTGTTTTTCCCATGGTGAGTGTATTGGAAGTCTAAACTGGTACAAAGGAGTTATATCTAATCTTAAAGTATGTTGTGTAATTCCTTAATGGGTGTCTAAATCAATTATTTATTTGGAAATTCTTTTGGGAAAGTTGGGTGAAAAGTCCCTTGAAGATGTTTGGCTGAGTTGGTGGACAAAATGCATCTAACAAGTGGATTTGTGAAGTTCTTTTGATTTGCTTTGGAATTTGGGTTGACCATCTATTATTTGTCATTTCAATTTGATTTCCACCTTGGTTCTGCATCATATTTTAGGATGTTGTTTTTGGTCCTTTCTTTGTTGTGGCTGACATTAGTTGGTTCATGTTGTAAATTTTTTATTTTTTGAGGCCAACCTATTTCAGTTGTATGTTATCTTCCTAGCCATTGTATTTAGGCTGGCATGTTAAGAGTTAGATGATTTTTGGATGATATAAACAAAAGAGAGGGGATTTGTTACAGACAAAAGAAAGGAGATGGATAAAGAAGGTGCTTGATAGAGTGAAGTATGAATCCTGGTGATGAAGTATTTTGATCCGAAAGGATCTCAGAGTAGGAGTGTGGAGCAGAGCCGAAGGAGTTGATGAAGATTGTTATCATTTAAGTTATTTTTAATCCCAGGGTTGCAGCCTAGAATTTGTTAAGCATGAGAGGCATATGTAATTTGTTTTGAGATTATTTATAATGAGGAATGAGCTTTGAAGGATAGATTTTTCCTTGTTAGGGTTTTCCCAGGATATATCTTATGTCTAGTGTTCATGAATATCTTTTATCTTTCTATGGATTTGCTATTAATTTACATTGAAAATCTTATGTCTAGTGTTCATGAATATCTTTTATCTTTCTAGGTTCTTTTGAATATCTTTTATCTTCCTTGTGTTGAAGAACCTAGTTCCTCTAGTTTATATTGATTCTCATGTTTCTCATCAACCATCTTAGCTCATCCTTTTCTTTCACTAAGTGGGAGCTAGTGGTTAGGTAGCCTTGTCCTCATATGGCACTTGTCATTGTCTCTTTTGGCTACTTGACTACTTCTCATGTATTTATAAGAGTAGGCTTGGGATGTGGATGACATGCCTTATGTTTTCTCATAGGTGATGTACTAATTTTTTGGGACAACCCCTTATCTATAATGTAGTTTCATTTAGGAAAATATGACATGGCATAAGGATTTTTGAATAACCTTTCATGTCTTCTACTTTAAAGAAATTTCTCATAGCAATGGTGTTAGCAACTGCTATAAAATGGGGGCATACACCAACACTCATGTTTGAATGTGTGATTTTATTTCTTCTTCAATTGCATCCCCTTTCTCGGTGGTGTCAATAGGTCTGATTCCCTCTAAGAGCATGATAATTCTTTTATTTTTCCTCTCTTGGAGACATTAACACCTTGTTTTCCTATGGAGCCATCTTGTTTGTTCATGAGTTTCAAGCATACATAGCTTTTCTTGCCTCATGGATCTTGAAGTTCATTTTTGTGTGGTGCCTTATCAAAGTTATCAGGAGGTATAGCTTTGGTCTAGTTGTACGTATGGGAGTCAGACTTAGGCATGACTTTTCCATAGAAACTTGATTGTGTGTGTGAGCACATACCGGCCATGTGCAAATGTGTCTCACTTATCTAGGGGCTCACCTAGTGGATGACCTGAGGTTCCACTAGCCCTTGTGTGAATGCATTTGGTTTGAACAATGGACATCATGTTCCACTTGTAAGCCACCCCCTTTGAATACTCACCCAGTGGAAAACCTAAAGTTCCATTGCCTCAGAGTGAGCATGCATTTTTGGAAAAACAACTTAGATCTTATCCACAACATGCAAGACAAGCAACTGAAGCTTTATCCACCCTTTTCTTTATTTTTCTTTCATCTTTATGTCTTTGACATTGCATGTTTGTGTATCCTGTTTTGTTGCATAACATACACCTTGTGTGTCCCTTTGTGCTTATGTTGGTTTGACATAGGATTATGGATCTTGGGGGCTTGACCACCCCTTTGATCTATTCCATCCTAGACCATCTACATTGGTATAGGGACCCCTCTTGAATGTCTACTTTAGTGTTTAGTTTGAAGCAAGATCGTCCTCTCACTAAAGTGGGGGCTAAATGTAGTGTAGAAAAATTGCATCCTTTACAATTTAATACTTAATTTGGAAATGAGTGACATTAAACTAAACCTAATGTTGCCTTTATCTAGTGTTGTAATGTGTTTTACACATTCAAATTAGGTGTAGGGACCTTTTAAGCTAAATAGACCTAGTTTTTCCTTAATTTGGTATTATAAAGTGTATTTATTTACACATTCACATTAAGTTTTTGACCCTCTTTCATTTATGACCTTAATATCATCATTAATAGGCCCCTAACACCTTTATGCACCCCAAGACATAATCAATAAATACACTTAATTTTGCAACCTTCTGATATTTTATCTACCTAAATAGCCTTGGTGGAACTCACACAACACCTTGGGCATATGAGTCTCATTTGGCCCATTTTTAGGGTTTTGAGTAGGAAATCAAAGCTTTGAATTCAAATTTCATGTATGTCCGCATTTGGGATCTAATAAACAGTAAGTTAGATGAACTTCCTATATTATAAACAAGGGTTGAAATCATTATTTCACCTAAGCATTCATGATACCAAACTAAGAAATCAAGATTTATGCATCCTAAGACTTCACAGGAGAATTTGTAAGGAATTCAAGGGTAGATTTATTCATCATTTGTTGCAACCATTCAAGATCTATCATATTTTCAAAGGCATAAGGCATCAATCATGTTGTTGAGCTACTGTCGTGATTTAACATTCAAGATGCAGTTAAGCATCATTACACATCTAATTCAAGATCAATATCTACATTCTTCATTGCCACTTCATGTTAGATTGGAGATCTACATTCCAAGAAATCATTCAAGGTATCATTGTTCATGTTTCATGTTTCATTGTTTCATCATAAGGTTTAATTACCTAAAAAAGTTTTGACCAAGGAAAAACCCTATTCCCTAAAAATCAACAAGTTTTTCTCTCTCTACATGTGTGATTGTAGATCTAGGTGATTTTAGGTTTGAAGATCCTTTGAAGATAAATTTGTCACCTTACTCACAAGATCACAAAAAAATGATCTACAAGTCCTAATTTAGAGTTACAGACCCAGAAACAAAGTTGGGAAGGAAGAGCAAAGATAGGAGAGTAGATTCAGATCTTGACCTTCTAAGAAAGAATAATGGGACTGATACACCACTTGTGTTGTACGAGTCTCAGTACAATGCTTTTTCCAGATTTTAGGAGTTCCAAACTTGTCACTCCCAAATTATAATCTCTATATAGAAACCCTATTTTGGGACTAAATCACCCAGAATGACATATGAGTACTAATGAGCCCCAAGCAATATAATTTTAAAGTTTTTGAGCTTGTTTTGACCTCATCTTTCTTCCAAATAAACCTTTTTTCATTCTTAGTTTTTCATTATATCATATAGTTAGGTTTTCATATTGCATCCATTCCTTATCTTTCCAAGCCCTAGCTTGGTGATGAACCCCCTTTTGACTTTAATAAAACCCTACGACACCTTATTGCAGATTTCTTTCCCTTATTCCATCCTTGGATAGAGAACTCTAAGGTTTCCTTGAATGAAACTTGTAGAAAACCAATGGTTGTGTGTCTTAAAACATTAACAACTACTATTTTCAAGGTTTTAGTTTCTAACACTTACTACAAATTCCAATACATTTGATGTATGATATCAAAATCCACCTATAGTTGTTCCAAAGAGAAAACTAGTTTTATACTGTGTGTAATTGGTGTTGCAATGTGCAAACATTTTTGAAACATATTTTTTATTGGATTTAACCTTAGGGTTAACTGTTAGAAACCAAGATCTGATTGCAAACCAGAAAAATCACCTTCCACAAAAGAGAAAAATGAAAAAGCAAAGATTTGCATGAAATGTGCAAATTGATATATTTGAAGTACAAAATAATACAAGAAATAATTTTCTTTATAAAAGCAAAGATGCATAAACCTAATCTTATCCTGAGCAACAAGATAGCTCGATAAGATAAGGATAAAACCTATAACTTAGAAATTAAATAAAGCCTAAGTAAACTTATGCAAAGTGTAATTAATAATTAACTACGCCAACACCCCCCCATGAGTGCAACTTAGGGAGAAGCAAGTTATTATGCAAATATGAGTCCCGACAATAAGGCCTAATCAGGTACTCATGTACAAATGCAAAGAGAGAGAAAATATAGTGGGCAAACCCCCCCTTAGAGAGATGAACTACTGCGAAGAAGCACTAGAAGAACACTGATGAAGCAACATTGGAACCCCAAATCCAACAAACAAGGAAAGATACTTCTATTTGCAAAATACCATATCAGAATCACAAATGTAATAGCAGACCTGATGCCAAGGAATAGTGGAAACTCACATATTGGATCAACCCTGGAATCTATAAGCAATAGTAGATGAAAGGATGAATGGACCCATAATGATGACAAATCTAGAAGTTTTGTCTCTCGAAGCCAATGCCAAACTGAAACTAAAACTACCCATAGGATGAGTACCATCAAGATTCTGGAACATTAACCATAAGAAAATGACCTTCAAATGAGAAAGATCTAAACCAATGCGGATCAAGAACCATAAAATCCCAACTTAAGTGTGAACCGAAGCAAACTAATGATGTGTTAGCTAAGCAAGAAAGAAGCTAAGGGAAACAATAGGAAACCAAAAAAACTCATGTGAGTTGTCACTAATATGAAATATGGACGCAAGAACTGATGCAGGAGCATCCAGTGGTGTAAGGGCAATCTTGCATCACCCAAAAATAGTTAAATTTTAAGTTTCTCAGTTTTTAGATGTTTTTACATTTTTTGATACCCTTTTCATCATAATGAAATTCCCTATTTATGGTTTTTATTTTCTATTCCTGGGTTGAAAGATATTGTAGTTTTAGTTTCCTAGATTTGCACCTAAAAATCTTCTGAGTTAGATTTGAGGCACTTATAGTTTCTAGAATGGCCCCAAAACTTTCCAAAATCAGCGTAGAAGATTTTGAGCCTGTTATTGACTTCAAAACCTTTCCAACGGTTCAAACGGTTCATGAATCGAAGTCCTGGATCAAAAGTTATGGCCCCAGGAAGTTGGCGCATTTGCAAAATGTTCTTTTGAAATTTGAACTTCAAGTTGTAATTTTTCAGTGCCAAACTGCCTAAACTCAAATTTGAATGTTGTTTTGGCTCCAAACTAAAGAGGAGCTATATTTATGGTCGGGTTTCTAAATTTTTGGTAGCTTTTTGGGGACAAGCTCGCATATTGTGAAAGGGTGATTTTGTAGCTTTCTATAACTTGCATGTGTTGTAGAACTTGGGGATTTGAGATCATCTACATGTAAGAAGCTCCATTTTCTAAATAATAAATTATTCTCTTGTTTGTGGGTTATTTTCTATGTCTCGGGTTGCACCCTCATCAAGTGGTATGAGAGCAAGGTTTTCTTGAGCGTGTGGACAGATCGCCAATTGTGAGGCAGTTCATACCAGGACCATGGTTGTGGGTTGAGGTCAAGAAAGATGCCTCCAAGAGTGATGCCTAGTAGGTGTGGTGGTGTCAAAGGTGGTCGAGGCAGAAGAAATGCTGGTGGAAGAGATGAAATGGCAGCCCTCCAGAGATAGATTAATGTGTTACAAGAGCAGTTGAGAAGAGGGTTAAACCTAAGGGAGGAAAGTAAGGATGAAGGAGAGGAAGAAGAAGCAATTGATCAAGACCAAATGTGGCTAATAAGGGCCATTTCAAAGATTGGGAAAAGACCTAGAGTAGAAGTCCCTAGTTATTCTAGAAGTCTAAACCCAGAAGAGTTGATCGACTGGATCAATGAGCTAGAAGAATATTTTGAGTATGAGGAAATAGAGGACCCAGATTGGGTTAAGTTTGCGAAAATGAAGCTGAAGGACCATGCTAGTATTTAGTGGAAAGGGGTCTAGTTGGAAAGAAATCGAAGAGGAAAACGAAATATGACTAGATGAGATCACATGGTAGAGAAACTGAAGAAGTAGTTCATACCAGTGGACTACGAGTTAGATTTGTTGAAGAAATTGCAAGGGTTGAAGCAAGGAAGGAGATCTATGAAAGAATATACTGAAGATTTTCACAAGATAATCATCAGAATGGGTCACACAGAGGCCAATAAGGAGAAGGTAGCCTAATATCTTAATGGGTTATGACCGAGCATTTAGGAGGAGTTAAGCCTAGTCAGAATGACCACCATTGAGGATGTGTCAGTTTGCTCTGAAAGTGGAAGAGAAGCTGAACAAAAGATTTGATGGCAAGAAAAAAGGACAAGGAGGTCAAAGTGGAAGTGGCAGTGGAAGACCTTCAGGAAGCTGAAATGATGATGAAAAGAAAAGTGAAGATGTGGGTACCAGCCGAAGCCAAAGGAATGACAACTTTTACTGCCCTCGTGATCAAAATAGTGGTGATTAAAGAGGTAGAGGACGAGGGAGATATGGACAAGGATATGGAAGAGGTGGCTTCAAAGGAACGTGTTTCTAGTGTGGTGAAGAAGGGCATCGAGCCTATGAATGTCCACAACACCAAGGAAGGGTAGACAAAAGGCCAGAAGGTCATGGAAGAGTTGCACATGTAGATGAGGAGGCCCAATCTGAACATTCAAATGATGCTGAAAGGGGAGAAGCCCTAGTGATTAGGAGAGCCCTGGTGACTGAGGAAAAGGAACCAAAACAAAGAAAAAATCTGTTTCGCACAAGGTGCAAGTGTGAAGGAAAATGTTGTGATATCATTATTGATGGTGGGAGCACTGATAATCTGGTTTAAGAGGAGATGGTCACAAAGTTGAAGCTAAAGAGGGAAAGACACCCACATCTGTATTAGATTGCTTGGTTGCAGAAAAACCACAAAGTTTTGGTCAATGAGCAGTACCTAGTAAAGTTCAAGATCGGGAGCTACCATGATGAGGTACTCTGTGATATCATCCCATGGATGCATGTCACATGTTTTTGAGGAGGCCGTGGAAGTTCGATAGGTGAGCTATACATGATGGCTATGCAAACACTTATTCCTTGACAAAGGATGGGGTTCGTCACAAGTTGAAACCCCTGAAGGAGACCAAAGAAAAGGTATGCAGTAGTGCTAGAATTTGTTCTGCAGATGGAAGAAAATTTTTAGAAGGTATGAAGCATGAGCATGTGTGTTATGCATTGATTCCTAGAGTGAGTAAGGAGGATAATGAGAAGGTTCTAGAAGAAGTTTTTGGATGTTGGGTGAGTTTCAGGATATTGTTTCTGATAATGTACCGAGGGTTTACACCAATAAGGAAGATCAATCATCAGATTGACTTGATTCTGAGCCAGTTGCCAAATAAGGCGACTCATAGAATGACTCTAGCAGAAAATGAGGAGTTGAACAGACAAGTTCAAAGGTTGTTGTTGAAAAGGGTTTGATAAAGGAGAGTTTGAGTCCACATGTGCACACCGCAGTACTAGCACCAAAGAAGGATGGGGAGTGGAGGATGTGTAAAGATTCTCGAGCCATAAACAAGATAAATATCAAGTACATATTTCCGCCAAGGATGGATGACTGATGGACTATTTGAGTGGAGCTCAATACTTCACAAAGATTGATCCAAGAGTGGATATCACTAGATCCGATTCGAGAGGGAGATGAATGGAAGACTACCTTCAAGACCAAAGAGGGCCTATACGAGTGGTTAGTCATGCCTTTTGGGCTAACCAATGCACCGAGTACATTCATGCGGCTCATGAACGAGGTACTAAAAGAATTTCTAGGAAGTTTTGTTATTGTGTATTTAGATGATATTTTATTTTAGTAAGATTGGATGAGCATCTGATGCATATTCGGAGAGCCTTTGAGAAGTTAAGAGAAGAGAAACTGCTGATTAATCTAGAAGTGCAGTTTTGTGAAGAGGGAGTTAGTGTAATACTTGGGGTGTTGTTGTCTCAGCAGAAGGTCTCAAGATGGACCCAAAGAAGGTGAAGGCTATTTTGGAATGGCCTACCCCAAGAACTGCTACGAGGTGAGATCTTTCCATGGTTTGGCTAGTTTTTATAGAAAGTTCATTAGAAACTTTAGTAGTATTTGTGGACCCCACAAACAATAAGAGAGGATAGAAAAGAATTCAAGTGGAGCACTGGAGCAGCAAAAATTTTTGGAATTGTTGGAAGCAAAGGTGACAGAGCAACCATTCTAGCCCTCCCAGATTTCAACAAGGTGTTTTGTGGATTGTGATGCCGCTGGTTGTGCCATTGGAGCAGTGTTGAGCCAAAAAGGTAAGCCCATTGCCTATTTCAGTGAAAAGTTAAATGATGCCAAGAGAAAGTATTCTATATATGATCAGGAATTTTATGCAATAGTTCAAGAATTAAAGAAATGGAGACATTATTTGTTGCTGAAGGAATTTGTTCTATATACTGATCATCAGGCCTTGCAGTACCTAAATAGTCAGGGAAAATTAAATCAGAGGAATATGAAATGGGTAGATTTTTTGCAGAGTTATACCTTTGTTTTGAAACATAGGAGTGGGAAGTCAAATAGGGTTGTAGATGCCTTAAGTAGGAGTCATACATTGATGACAAAGATGCAGATTGAAGTGGTTGGGTTCAATGAACTTAAGACACTGTACACAAAAGATCCTAATTTTGCTGAGGCTTGGAAAGCTTACAAGGAACCTGTTACAGTGGACAGGACAAGGTGGCTGGATTTCATAATCCGGGATGGCATATTATTTAAGGGAAGTCAATTATGTATCCCAAGGAGTTCCATGAGGGAGAACCTGATAAAGGAGAAGCATAGTGGAGGAATGGCAGGACATTTTAGTCGGGATAAGACCATTGCCATTATCAGTGAGCATTATTATTGGCCTCAGTTGTCATAGGATTTGAAGAAGTTTGTACAAAGCTACAGGGTATGTCAGATGGCTAAAGGAGTGAGCAAGAATACAGGCTTATATTAGCCCTTACCTATACCAGAGAGGCCATGGGAGGATATAAGTATGGACTTTGTTCTTGGCTTGCCAAGGACACAACGAGGGAATGATTCAGTCTTTGTGGTGGTTGATAGGTTTTCGAAGATGGCACATTTCATTGCATGTCAGAAGACCCATGATGTAGTCCACATTGCTGACTTGTTCTTCAAAGAGTTGGTGAGGCTACATGGTCTGCCAAAGAGTATTGTTTCATATTGTGACACAAAATTTGTGGGGTACTTTTGGAGGACCTTGTGGAAGAAGCTGAAGACAGAGTTGAAGTTCAGTTCTGCACACCATCCACAAACAGATGGGTAGACAAAGGTTGTTAAGAGGAGTCTAGGTAACCTATTGAGATGTTTGGTAGGAGATAAACCCAAGGGATGGGACTTGATCTTACCCCAGGCATAATTTTCTTACAACAATTATGTCAATAGAAGTACTAGTAGATCACCATTCCAAATTGTGTATGGAGGTAGCCCCAGAATAGCTCCATAATTGAGGAAGATGGACCAAGAGAAGAGAATAAGTGTTGAAGCCAAAAATTTTGTAGAGAACATCAAGAATATACATGAGAAGGTATGCGAACACATTAATAAGATGAATATGCAATATAAGGCTAAGGCAGATCAGAAAAGGAGGAATAAGGAGTTTTAGATTGGTGATGAAGTAATGGTCCACTTGAGGAAAGAAAGGTTTCCCATGGGAACCTTTAACAAATTGGAGATGAAATTTGGTCCCTATAAGATTTTGAAGAAGCATGATTCAGGGAATGCATATGAGGTAGAGTTTCCTGATGGAATCAACATTTCCCCTATGTTCAACATTTTAGATTTGAGAGAGTATCATGAAGGTGGAACAGAGGAAGCACTAGCAATAGGGCAATATGGCATTCCAGCACCTACTTTAGAAAGGGAGGAGATTGAAGCAATCTTGGATAGTCATGTGGGAAGGAGTACCATAAATAGGCAGTATGAGGAATATCTGGTGAAATGGAGAGGAAGGCCTATGGAAAATTCATCCTGGCTATCTAAGGTAGTGGTTGACTGGTTGGGTTTTCCTCAACCATTTGAGACGTGATGGGTCACTTCTCAAATTACCTTGGGTGTCTGATGCAGGGGCATCTGGTGGTGTAAGGGCAATCTTGCATCACCCAAAAATAGTTAAATTTCAAGTTTCTCAGTTTTTAAATGTTTTTACATTTTTGGATACCCTTTTCGTCATAATGAAATTCCCAATTTAAGGTTTTTATTTTGTATTCCTGGGTTGAAAGATATTGCAGTTTTAGTTTCCTAGATTTGCACCTGAAAATCTTTTGAGTTAGATTTGAGGCACTTAGATTTTCTGGAATGGCCCTGAAACTTGCCAAAATTGGCATAGAAAATTTTGAGCATGTTATTGACTTCAAGACCTTTCCAACGGTTCAAACGGTTTGTGAATTGGAGTCCTGGATCGAAAGTTATGGCCTTGGGAAGTTGGCGCACTTTCTAGAAGATACAATTGCAAATGTTCTTTTGAAATTTGACCTTCAAGTTGTAATTTTTCGGCGCCAAACTGCCTAAACTCAAATTTGAATGTTGTTTTGGCTCCAAACTAAATAGGAGCTCTATTTATGGGTGGGTTTCTAATTTTTGGGTAGCTTTTTGGGGACAAGCTCGCATATTGTGAAAAGGTGATTCTGTAGCTTTTTGTAACTTGCATGTGTTGTAGAACTTGGGGATTTGAGATCCTCTACATGTAAGAAGCTCCATTTTCTGAATAATAAAATTATTTTCTTGTTTGTGGGTTATTTTCTATGTCTCGGGTTGCGCCCTCATCATGAACCCCCCTAATGGAACTTTATATCAGTTCATTATTACAATACCCAATGATTGCAGAACGAGAGACTGCAAAACTATAGAAACATAAGCAAAAATGCAAACCTAGCACATGAAAAAAAAAATGAATGCATGCATAAAATAAGGTAAAAATATTCTGTAAATGACCTCATATCTACATAGAGGTTGAAACCAGCTTTCCAACGCCATGAAAATCGTGAAAAACAGATAAGCGAGTCATAAGATACGTCTCCCAGAGTGAAAAAGGAAACATCTGACTTCCGAGGTAGAAAAAATCATCAAAAAGGAAAAACCAGAAAATCACACCTATATCATTGCATAGAGCTCAGAAACATCTTTTCGGTGATATCTTGTTTGCAAAAAGAGGACACCGTATGCCCGAGTTACACCCATTTCTGTGAAAGTGCTCCAAAAAAGTCTGATTTGGCCATGTGAGGCCCTTAGGTGCTAAAAAAATAAGCCCTGGCCGCCTGGGCAGGGTTCAGAGCGTGGCCCCTGGTCACCAATGTGACCACTATAGGGGCTTGAAAGTCTATTGGGGGCTTGTGGGTGCAACCCCTGGTCACATATGTGACTGGGGCAAGTGCTTGGAGTCTCGGAAGGGGCTGGCGCAGGGACCTGGACCCCAATGTGACCGACTGCAGACCTGAGAAGCCCTCAGGGGCTGGAAGCTTTGGAGCAGTGTGGGGGTATCTTTACCGATGGTGGATGAAAAGGCTGCCACTTCTGGTGGTGGAGGGGTGGAGCGGTGGCAGTGCGATCGGTGTATAATGGGCGACGCAAAAATCTACCAATTTTTTTCTTTTTTTAATTTTATTTTTATTTTTTTCGTACTGTGTGCCTCGTGAAGCATGCCTGGAGGCCGTACGGCTCCTGGGCAAAAACATTTTGCCTCTCCAGATGACTGTGTCCAAATTGAACAAACTTTATATGGAAATAGGGGTTTTTGGGCATTGTAAATCCAACAGTGAGGTTAGTTTGGGCCCAAAGTGCTCCGAAAATTAGGTGACCCTTGGATCTATTAAAAAAATCACCAAGCTTGAGACCCTCGTAGATCTGGTAAACGGTGATGAAAATGAATGAAGTAAAAGTCATTTCTAACTTTTTCCAGTGCTCTGAATCCAATGAAAAACTCCGATCTAATCCAAGATGCTGCATAAATGTGCTCAAGGAATGAAACCCTCGAGGGACTCCGAACGAGCTCTGTACTGTGTTCCTTTAAAAAGGCTGAGAAAGGGCTGCAAATCGAGGCTCTGATACCATGTTAGAAACCAAGATCTGATTGCAAACTAGAAAAATACCTTCCACAGAAGAGAAAAACTAAAAAGCAGAGATTTGCATGAAATGTGAAAATTGATATATTCGAAGTACAAAATAATACAAGAGATAATTTGCTTTATAAAAGAAAAGATGCATAAACCTAATCTTATCTTGAGCAACAAGATAGCTCAATAAGATACAGATAAAACCTATAACTTAGGAATTAAATAAAGCCTAAGTAAAATTATGCAAAGTGTAATTAATAATTAATTACACCAACATTAACTAATTATAGTGATTTATAGCCTCATTTTGAATCTCAATGCAAATGAAGCATCAAAATTTTGAAAATCCTTTATTTGTACATGTAAATCTTAATAAATGTGTTCTAATATTTCAAGAAACTAAGATAAAAAAGCATGTAGATGCATACCTATTCAACTATGGGTATGCTAGTGTGAATGGAGTTATTTCCTAACTAATTATTAGTGAGGACCTATTCACATTATTATAATTTTACATAGGAGTTAAGTTTCCTAGTTGTCATTTCTAGAAGTTAGTTACCATGTCTCATTATTTACTTTTAGTTACCTAGCAATTTAATAATTCTCTCATGCATTTAATATTTGCATTGAAAATTTAATGTGTATGTCCTAGGTTATTATGACTTAGTTGTCTCATGTGATAGGATTAAGACACTTTTCATGATCTTTTCTAATCCTATCTCACTCGTTGCCTATATAAGCAAGGCTTCATATGTAGATTGCATCAATCCAAAAGCTCAGTTGAGTGTTGTGTAAGTCCAATATCTCATTGTGATCGTGATTGTTGCATATTGGCCACATCTTGCATTCATTGTTGCAATTTCATGTTCTTCATTTTCCTTCTTGTGGAAGGTTGTTGGTTTTTGCAAATGATCCTAGAGACTTGAGTACTTTAGCAACTCAAACATGTTCTATGAGCTATATCTCAGCTCCTACACAATATGAGAGCTTCAAAGTTGCAAAACCCCTTCTCATATCGAAGGGTGATTTGAGCTTGAACTTTTACAAGGTGCATATTGGATAAAAAATGGCATATATTTTTTCCTTGTGTATTTTTGAGAATAATGATTTCTAGGTTTGTTCAAAACCACAAAATACCATCTAGGTATTTGCTAGATTTTGTAGATAGTGAATAGATTTTGTAGAAATGGCTATCAAATAGCCTAGCATAGCTATTTTTCTTGTAGGTGAAGTTTATTTTTTTACTGAATCACATGTTCTCATTTTTGGATTCAAGAATGATTTTTGTGTTTTGTTGGTAGCATCAAAATATTATCTAGGTATACACTATTTTTGGCATACATCTAGCAATTTTTTTAGAAATCAAATCAAAAGGGTTGTGTTTGTTGACTATCAGCTAGCAAAATTTACCCTTTTTAAAAAAATCATAACTTCTTTCCATGGCACATCCATTTTTTGAAAATGATATTTTGGTGGAAAGCTAGTTCTAAGCACTTCACATTGGTGTAGGTCATTTTTTCAATTTTTTTCCTCTACATAGATCTAAGGTCATTTTATTCATGGAGGTAGATGTGAACATTCATCAGTGCATGCACTATTTCCTTTATTGTGTGCATTAGTTTTACATTTTCTCTACACCTCATTTCCATTCTAAATCATTTTTCAATCAATTATTGCTTCATATATTCAAGGGTTGTCCGATATAGGAGTGTTCCAGTGTTCCTTGGCATCGGGTCTGCTATTGTATTATCATATTCCAAACCGAGTCCTTGAGTGACTCTAATATGGTTTCTAGAAAACAAAACTATCTTTCCTTTGCTTGTCAAATCAAGGATTCCAATTTTCGTTCATAGTGTGCTTTTAGTGCTTCTTTGTAGCAGGTTATATAATTATGGGGGGGTGCTAAATGGTCTCTCTTGTCATCCTTTGTGTGGATGGAGATTGATTAGATATGTGATGCATCATTTCATTGAGGGTGTTCTAATTAGTCTCTGCTTTTTTCATCTCTCTTTCTAGGAGGAGTTTTTTTTCGTAGTGTTTTCTCTTTTTCTCTAGTTGTGAGAGACTTATTTTCATTCCATTTGTAGATGGGTACCTAACATGGCCTCATAGTTGGGACCCATCTCTGTGTCATTTTCATAATAATCTATTCCCTAAATTGCACTTATGGGGGGTGTTGGTGTGAATGAGGTTATTTCCTAACTAGTTATTATTGGGGATCTATTCACATTATTATAAGTTTACTTAGTAGTTATGTTTCCTAGTTGTCATTTCTAGAAGTTAGTTATAATGGGGCCATGTCTCATTACTGAATTTTAGTTATCTAGGCATTTAATAATTCTCTCATGAATTTAATATTTGCATTGAGAATTTAATGTGTGTGTCCTAGGTTGTTATGACTTAGTTGTCTCATGTGATAGGATTAAGATAATTTTCATGATCTTGTCTAATCCCATCTCACACCTTGTCTATATAAGTAAGGCTTCATATGTACATTACATCAATCCAAGCAGCTCAGTTGAGATATTCTTCAGTTGTGTAAGTCTAATATATTATTTTAATCTTGAGTACTGCATATTTGGCCTATCTTGGATCCATTGTTGTAATTTCATGGTCTTGCTTTTGTCTTTCACGGAAGGTTGTTGTTGGATTTTATAGATGATTTGGGAGGCTTGAGTCCTTGAGTGACTCTAACATGGTTCTATAAGCTATATCTCAGCTCCTATAGGGTAGACATAAACATATAAGGGTTTAGTTTTTGTGAGATACCTAAAACAATTATATCATTTATTATGGTGATTTATTTTTTGACATGCATGCAAGTATAATCATGTGTAAGATCAATTAAATTTGTATTTTTTTTGTGTAGTTGGAATGGTTATTTAAAGGTCAACATCATTTCTTAGATCCAAGAAATTCATTAAATCCATAAAGAAGCTTATTTCATATTAGTTGACATTTCCCCATTAGGGTGTAATTATGACTATTCACACAAATAATTTTTTTATCATCTTATATGAGTGTCCTACATAGTAAAGATGGTTGTTTTATTTGGGTGGTCAACATTCAACACTCATAGAAATTAGAATTTAATCTTGACAAGTACTTTCACCAAACCCTAGATAGTGTGTTATAATAAAGGAAGTGTAAAAAACATTCCTCACAAGGGTAATAGTATACTAAGAAAGACAAATATATGTCACAAAACTAGGTGGAATATTCAACACCATTTGAGAACAACCATGTTATCAATAATAAATGGAATCTTAGGGTTATTACAATAAAAAGAACATAGTATTAATCTAGGAAATAATTCAACACAATAGAGGTTAGTTACTTAGCCCATAAAGTTACCATCCAAAATAATTCATTTACAATAACACATTCAAACATAGGCACAAGATGTTTTATGATGACTAATGGATTTTATTATTTCTTAGGCTAGTCGAGTATTGTAGTGTAGGAAAACACATACCCTTGCATTTTCACACTTGTTTGGGCCCACCTTGCTTTATTTATCCCTATTTATGTCTTAATTGGTCCTATTTTGCATCCACAAGCCTAATAAAATATATCTTTTTATGCCTCATCCCAACAAACATCAAAGGGTAAATGATAATTTACTGATTTTGGTTGTGTGTCCTTGATTTTTGGACCTGGATTAAAATACCACCTAGAGAATCTATTTCCTCCAAAGGTCTTGGGATCCTCTTTTTTAATGATCAAATCCACATAATAATTTTTTCACTGGATAATAAAATCATTGGATGGTTGTGGTTTTGTGTATGTAGCCCAAATTGGGTGAACCACATTAAATTATCTATGTTGTCTTATTTCTGCTATAATTTTCTCTGTGTTTTATCTCTCAATTTTATTGATCAAATCTGCATTTATCTATGAGATATTTTCCTTCTAACCCTAACAAGTGGTATCAGAGTGGGTTGTGTTCAATTATCTTCTAGAATAAAGTCTCACGGTTGAGTGGGAGTCTCACAGTTAAGTGGAAGAAATGACAAAAAAGGGTAAATTGAAGGTAAATAAATTCAATCGGTCGAACTATCAATTATGGAAGATACATATGGAGGATTATCTCTATCAAAAGAATTTATGGAGGCCATTGGAAGGAATAGCCAAGAAACCAACAACAATGAGTGATGAGGATTGGAATCTTTTGGACAGAAAGTCAATGGGAGCCATTCATTTATGCCTGGCACAATCGGTGACGCTCAATATTACAATAGCAAAGACAACACAAGAGTTGATGGAAACCCTGGAAAAGTTATATGAAAATCCTTCCACTTTGAATAAGGTATTTCTTATGAGGCATTTATTTAATATGAAAATGGTAGAAGGTGGGTCAATTATTGATCATTTAAATGAATTTAGTATGGTTACTAGTCAATTAACTTCTATAAATGTAAAATTTGATGAAGAAGTTAGGGCTCTTTTGATTCTTTGTTCTTTACCTAAAATCTAGAATAGCTTGGTAATTGTTGTTAGCAATTCTATTTCTAGTTCAAATACATTGAAATTTGATGATGTTGTTGGTGTTATTTTGAGTGAGGAAATTCGTAGGAAAAGCTCAAGTGGAATATGCACATCAAGAAGTGTTTTGAATGTAGAAAGCAAGGGAAGAACTAAGGAGAGAGGAAACAATTTTGGAAGTCATGTGAATTTATAGGGAAAATCAAAGGACAAAAGGTCTCAATCTAGAGACAAGAAGGATTGTTGGTACCATGGTAAGCTAGGTCATTTATACAAAGATTGATAGTCTCAAAAAAATAAAGGAGACAAAAAGGAAAGTAATAAAGAGGAAAATGTGGTGAGTAATAAATATGATGAGGATGCTTTGATTCTTTCCCTTGATAATGCTAATGATTCTTGGGTGTTAGATTTAGGGGCTTCATTTCATGCTACGCCCCATCTAAGTTATTTTATTTATTATGTCCAAGGGAATTTTGGGTTGGTTTATTTGGGAGATAATGAACCCTATCAAGTTGTTGGAAAGGGAAGAATCAAGATTAAGTTACAGAATGAGAATCATTGGCTACTACATGAGGTAAGGCACATTCCAATATTAAAAAGACATTTAATTTCAAAAGGGCAACTAGATGATGAAGGTTGTGTTCTTACATTTAGTGATAAAAATTGGAAGGTTACAAAAGGTGCCTTAGTGGTAGAAAAATGTGTGAAAGTGGGAATCTTATATCTTTGTACAGGTCATACTATTCCTTCTACTTTGGTCATTGCAGATAAAAATCAATGTTCAGGAATAGTTGATGTAGTTTAGCAGGCAAAAAATTAGACAATTGCTATGGATTCTTAATCAACACTGTGGCATAATAGACTTAGGCATATGAGTATGAAAGGTATGAAAGTACTTCATTCAAAGAATGTTTTACTAGGTTTGAAAAGTGTTAATATGGATTTTTGTGAAATTTGTGTGTATGGCAAACAAAAGAGAGTTAGTTTTCTCAAGGATGGGAAGCAAAATAAAGATGAGAAATTGGAGCTTGTGCATATAGATTTATGGGGACCATCTCAAGTATCTTCTCTTGGTGGCTCTCAATATTATGTCACTTTTTTTGGTGATGCAACAAGGAAGGTATGGATTTATTTCCTTAGGAAGAAATCTAATGTATTTGAAACTTTTATGTAATATAGAAGCTTGGTTGAGAATGAGACAGGTAAAAATTTGAAATATCTTAGATCTAATAATGGTGGTGAGTATTGCAGCAAAGAGTTTGAAGATTATTGTTCCTCTAATGGTATTCATAGGCAAAAAATAGTTCCAAGGACACCATAGGAAAATGGAGTGGCTGAGCGCATGAAAAAAAAAATTGAGCATGCATAGACTATGATATTGCATGTTGGGCTTCCTTTAAACATGTGGGAAAAGGTTGTAAAAAATATTGTTTATTTAATCAATAGAGGTCCCTCTAATCCTTTGGGTTGTGGTATTCCAGAGGAAGCATGGATAGGTAAGAAGGTGAGTTATTCTTTTCTCAAGACCTTTTATTGTGAAGCGTTTGCAGATGTAGATTCTAAAAATAGAACCAACCTTGATGCAAAATCAAAGAAATGTATATTTTTAGGATATGGCATTGATGAATTTGGTTATAGGCTTTGGGATTTTGAAAATCAAAAAATTGTGAGAAGTAGGGATGTAATATTCAATGAGAGTGTTGTACAAAGATTAGTTGCAGCAACATGAGAAGAAAGAAAATGATTATGTAGTGTTGGATGATACACTAAACAATGGTGTTCTAGTGGTTCCTCATGCTCCGTGACAACAAGAACAACAAATACCACAAACCTTAGTGAATGTTAGATGATCTTCAAGGATAAGTAGACCTCTAGAAATATTTTCTCCCTCTTTGTATTCCATTTTATTAATTGATGATGGTGAACCATAATGTTATGATGAAGCTATGTAGGTGGATACCAAGGTTTAATGGAAGAATGAATGGAAGAAGAAATGGAATCCTTGTTGAAAAATCAAACTTGGGAATTATGGAAGTTTCCTAGAGGTAAAAAGACTACCAAATAAATGGGTTTATAGGCTAAAAGAGGAGGATTGGAGTGGTAAAATATTTAAAGCTAGGTTAGTTGCAAAAGGATTTGCACAAAAAAGGGTATTGATTTTGATGATATTTTTTCTCCTGTTATTAAAATGACTTCTATACGCACTATTTTAAGTATTGTGGCTATTGAAGATTTGCATTTAGAATAGCTAGATGTTAAAACAACTTTTCTCCATGGTAATTTGGAAGATGAAATATATATGGAACAACCACAAGGTTTTGAGGTCAAAGGTAAGGATAAAATTGTGTCTAGATTGAGGAAAAGTTTATATGGCTTGAAGAAAGCATCTCGGAAATGGTATATCAAATTTGATAGTTTTACGGTTGAGCAAGGGTACAACTAGTGTAATTCAACCCATTGTGTTTATTTTAAGATGTTAGATTATGATAGCTACATAATTTTATGTTTATATGTTGATGATATGCTTGTAGTGGGGTCTAACATGAATCACATAAAGGAGTTAAAATAATAGTTAGAAAATTCATTTGCTATGAAGGATTCATGGGTAGTAAAGAAAATCCTTGGTATGAAGATTGCAAGAGATAGGAAAAAATGAAAATTGTTTTTATCTCAAGCTGATTTTGTTGAAAAGGTGTTATAGAGATTTCTTATGGAGAATACAAAAGTTGTCAACACACCTTTTCCCAATCATGTTAAATTGACTAAAGATATGTGTCCAAAGACACAAGCAGAGGAAGAAAAAATATCCAAGGTACCATATGCTTTAGCTATAAGTAGTTTAATGTATGCCATGGTATGCACAAGACCTGATATTGCACATGTTAGGAGTTATTAGTAGGTATATGCAAATCATCCTAGTGTTGAGCATTGTAATGCAGTAAAATGGATTCTTAGGTATTTGAGAGGTACATCCAATAAATGTTTATGTTTTGGGAGCTCTAATAATGCTTTAAAAGGCTATGTTGACTCATATTTGGGATGGGATGTAAATACTAGATGGAGTACCATAGGTTATGTATTTATAGTTGGTGGGACATCAGTGTGTTGGATATCTCGATTGTAAAAGGTGGTTCCTTTATCCACCATGGAGGTAGAGTATGTTGTTGCAACGAAGGTGACAAAGGAGATAATATGGATGCAAATTTTCATGGAAGAGTTGGGAAAACAATAGGCTAAAAATTACTTGTTTACAGACAGCCAGAATGTTAGACATCTTGCAATTAATTTTTCCTTGCACTCTAAAACCAAACACATATAGTTGAGATATCATTTCATTCAGTCAGTGTTGGAGGATGGACATGTAAAGATAGAAAAGAGATGTACAAATTCCAACCCAATGGATATGTTTACAAAGGAAATGACAAGGGAGAAGTTGAGCTTCTCTTTAGCTTTAGTTGGTCTTCATGGTTAAAAGTATAATAGAGTAGCAAGGTCCAAGACCTTCTTATTCCTAGTGGGAACTGTAAGTGCAATGGTGTCATCCAAGATCAATCTCCAAGTGGGAGATTGTTGGTATGTGGTGTCTGATCATACTATATTGTGAACTCTTAACCAAAAAAAGGAAAAAAAATGACTTTGTAGAACTCTAATCTAGAAGCTTATAAGCTTGTTATAAGGGGCTGGGATGGGAGTTACAATATGATGAAAAAGGTGATTATTCACGAGATTATAATAATTTTTTCACTAGATAATAAAATCATTAGATGGCTGGGGTTTTGTGGATGTAGCCCAGATTGAGTGAACCTTGTTAAATTCTCTTTGTTGTATTGTTTCTACTATAATTTTCTATGTGTTTGATTTCTCTATTTTATTGATCAAATTTTCATTTAACTGTTAGATATTTTCCTTCTTGCCCTAGCAAAAATCATCTTAAAAGACACCCCATTGGAGTTTGTGCCTCAACTTTATAGCCTCGGGACTAAACTACCACCTAGGGCATCTTAGTCCCCCTTAAGTTAATTTTGGGATTTAATTTCAAATCTTGGCTAGATTTAGTCTCCTTTAATTAATGAATTCATATGTCAGTTTGGTGTGGTGTAATTTTTGGATACTAAGCATAAATAAGTATAAATACAAGGTTCTTTCACTCATTTCTCACCTAGCAAGTCGATGAGGGCATTCCTAGGGAGAATTTATGATCAAGAGAGCATTCAAGAGAAATTAATCAAACATTTGGAGCCATCATAAAGATTCAAGCATCATGCCAAAGATATTCTTGCATCATGTGTGTTTTTGAGCTAGCATTTATAATGTAGGGTTTTGATTCAAGCAAACAATTTAAGTAAAGATCTATCAAGCATTCATTCAATTCAAGATCTACATTCTAGATAGCCACTTCACACAAGTTTACAGATTTCATAATAATGGTTTCATGAGTTACAACATAGCACTTTTTCCATTGATCATTTCCCTCCATTATTTCATTTCATTCGAAGGTTTAATTACCAACAAGGGGTTTGACCAAGGAAAACCCCCATTTACTAACAATCAACAAGTTTTTCCTCCCTTGTGTGTTTGTGTTTGCAAATTTAGGTTAAAGATCATTTGAAGTGTAAAGTTGCAAAGTTGCATTGCAAAGTTACCATCTTCACAGAAAGTCACCTATAGGCCAGATCTAGAAGTTTTAGGACTTGAGATCTGAGAAGAAAGAAGTGCAGACATTGGACCTTAGGATCACATTTTGAAATTGCAGAAATTTAGAGAGGGACTAAGAATACAATAAGGGCATCTTAGTCCCCCTAGAGGAATTTCCTAGATATTCCTTCAGATCTAGTTCTAACATCTGAAGATTTTATGTTTTCCCCAAAAAATAGCAGCAGGACTAAGAAGATAGTAAGGGCACCTTAGTCCTCCATAGCATATTTTGACAACATTTTTGCATTTCTAAAATCCTTATCTAATTTCCAAACTTCCTAGGTACATACATCTTAACTTGCTATTATCTAATTTTTCCATTTGTACTAATCATTTGGCTTACATTACTAGGTTTTGTGAGTTAAGTGTTAAGTTCTCTTTTCCAAGCTTTTGCTTAGTGGTTAACCTTCAAAGCCTAAGGAATCTTCTTAGGTCTCTCTTGTTGAGAATTGAATCACCTTTGTGTTGATAGATAATCCAATTTGGGATCCTAGATTTCCTTGAATGACCCATCCCCGTATAAAGGAAAATTTTGGATTAGGGACCCATTTCTTGTATTGTGAGACCCCTTTCCTAATCATTCATTTTCAAATGGCTCATTTTGGTGAACCCGACATTTTAGAAATTCATTTTTTTATTTGGAGCTCACTAAGGCCCTAGATCTAGGTTGCATTCATTCTTGCATTACATCTTGGATTTGTGAAAGTACATCTAGGGTTTCTCACATTTGCATTAGAAAAAGTGCATATAGGTTACATTTTTGATTTATTGAATCATCTTATCTCATTGAAAAATTGAAAAGTGCATTGTTAATTATCATAATTGCATTTAGGAACATTGTTATTGCATTCAAAATTGAAAAAGAGAATTGCTTTCAGCTTTACATTCAATTGCTTTTCATTAGTCACTTTTTGTTACATTCATTTGCACAGTTTTATGTTTCTAAACATTAGGTCATTGAGTAGGCAACTTGGAAAAAATGTTATCAACTCAAATTTTGTTGTTTTTATGAAGAAAGCTCTACTAGGACTAAAACACCGTTACTGGCATCTAAGTCCCTCTATGGTTTTTTGGCTCAAAACCCTGTATGAGTTGTTTGGTGTTTGTTTTAGTTTTTGGAACGTCGTAATTCCTTTAGCAAGACCAAGATTCCCTTGTTGGAATCTTAGTCCCTATGGATTTTGAAGTTACATTTTTTTAGGGTTTAAATCTTCTTTTATGTCTTATTTACTAACATTGGTTATCTATTTCAGTGGGTTGACTTTTTGTTTAATGCATTTTACTAAATCTAGGTTAAAGTGGTTCATTTCATGTATTGCTTCATTCCAATTTTCCATTCACAACATTTCATTACATACTATAACTAGTAAATTACCTTGTTTGAAATCTAAAAATTGCATCTACACATTTCATTTTAGGCCTTTACATTGCATTTTGAGTTTGAGAGATTAGTTTTCACAAATTTTGGTATCATTCTTTTCCAAGATTTCAAAGAAAAATTTAGTCAATATGCATGTTAGTCATTCATTCAATGCATTCCCTAGTTATGAGAGTCTCTTAGCACAAAAAAATGAATATAGTGATGTTTTCCTTAAACCTACACCCCCTCTTATCTATCCTAGTTGTGGGAATGATGTGATAGAAGACAGTACAACCATGGAAATTCATGACAATTGTATTTGTTCTTCTCTCGATACCTCTCCTTTTAGTGATGAAGGTATCTTGGTGAAATAAGATACAATCATTGAGAATCATAAAAAAAATTCTTGTCCTTCTCCTCATCACCTTTGGGAAGATATTATAGCACAAGAGAATGAGATCATAGACACATTTCTAAACATTACCTTACCTAATTTCCATTCCCCTCTTTCTTGTGACATGATTTAGTGGAAAATTATATTGTAAATGATGAGGCTATGTTGGTTTTAGATGATAAGATATTTAAGGTCTATAACAATTCTCTTTATGAACCTTCACCTACCTATCATATTCTAGAAGACATTAGGGAACAAAGGAATGAAATTATAAATGATCATGATAATCATACTTGTTCTTCTCCTAGTATCTCTCATAGCTATGAAGACGATGTAATTTGATTTTAGAAAATATAATATATTAAAGTCACGAGAATCTTAGTTTTCTCCCTTCACCCAGGGAAACCCTTATTGAGCAAGATAATTCATCCATTGATCATTTCCCTACTTGTGATGAAGTCATTTTATAAGAACCAACCTTTGAATGTCATGAACATTTAGTTTGCAGTTCTCCTAAAAACTGTCCTAATAGGGACAATATCATGGTGTAAGAAATCCTGAGCATTGACGCATGTAAAGGGGATTCCTTAGATGAAGATGATGAAGTGACATTAGACTCCTCTTGACTAAGATAACATACAAATAGGTACAATTTTTTTGAGGTTATGATGACACAAATTGGATCTCCTTTAATTAGTGAGCTTCCTAAGTGACCTCCAATTAGTGAATCACATAAGAAACTAAGAGATTTCTTGAAATCTATAATGTAATCTAACAATGTTTTACAACAACCAAGATATAACATAGTTTCTCAAACATATAGGGGACCACAAATTTCTCCCACAAAATCACCATTGCCTCAACTTATTGTGCCTAGTGTTGAAGATCTTAAAAATACTCTTGCTAATATATCTATGTGGCAACTCATTCAAACATCACCTATATACAAGTGTCTATTTCAAGAAATATTGCAAATAAAGCAAGAGGAAATACAATATTATATGAAATCAAACAATGTAACATCCTCCTTTGATCATATGCAAGTCACACAGTCAGAAATTACATTCCCTAAACATGAATTTCCTTCACTTGAGACTCAAAACAAGAATGAATCCTATAGTTAATGATCATTAATGAAACTATAGTTAGGCGCACTCTCATAGAAAATGGAGTAGAAATTATTTTTTTGTAGAATTTACCTCCTAGATAAAATCGGCATGGGCAAGAGGCTTAGTCAACTTAATTATGATCATATTTGTGTCTTTGACAATGTTAATAGGAAACCACTAGGAATTATCACATTATCTATTGAGGTCAGACCTGTAGTGTTACGTACCCCTATCCATATAATTCCAAGGTCTCTTTCATACAATATTCTCCTAGGGATACCATGGATTGATGCTATGAAAGGGGCCCCATCTACTCTCCATTGTACAATGGAATTTGAGTACAAGAACAAGATATACACAATTGAAGTAGATGAACAAAGCTATGAATCATATGATCACAACACTTCCAACTTCCCTAATACTTTCATTCCAAAATTGAAAGATGAACCTATACAAGTTAATGCTAATCTTTCACCTACAAGAAAAATCTTTAGTGATAATTGAGGGTCGTTAGGTTTTACACCTCCTTTCAATAGAGAATCCAAACTCTCAAGCTGAAAGTCAAAAGATTCATATACAAACGATTAATTTTCACATACAAGTTCTAATGATGATTATGGTTTTACACCTCACCTTATACAAGAGTGTGGTATCTCACAATCTAAATGAAAGCAACCTTCTGTTTCATTTGCTCAACTTTGTTCTACAACTTTACCCCATGGTGGTGATGGGGACTATATAACTCCCACCCCTCATGAAGGGATGACAACTTTAAAAAGGTTTTTTGTTCTCGTGAAGAATCCAATCCTTCTCTGAAGTATAAACCCCCTTCATCTAACTTGGAAGATTGTTATGGTATTCGATATGATCTCCCTCCTACACATTGATACAATGAACACACGAAGGAAACTGATACACCATACTCTTTCAAGAAAGATCTAGGTTTACCTCTGTTATCTCCATTTTCATCTAAAGCCTTATCATTTAGTGTGTATATGACATCTTTCACAAATAAAGGAACATCTTCTACTATTGATCAATAGAGTATCTTGTCGAGTCTCCTCCAAGATCTTTTTTATATCCCTCCCTCCATTAACATGAAAGAAATTTTACTACAAGTGTTCATTTTGTGCATATCATAGAGTTCATGGTCATGCTACTAATGAATGTAAGAGTTTAAGTGATAAAATTTAACATCTTAAGGAGTGTGGTGCTCTTCCTCATGTTGAGGCACCTAATTCCTCTAATTGATATTTATTTTCACTCTAGCTCAGCTCACCATTTTCTTGCACTTAGTTGGGGCAAGGGGTTAAGTAGTCTTGTCCTCGTATGCCTTTTTTTTTTTTTGGCTAGTTGACTACCTTCCATGTATATTTAAGATTAATCTTGGGATGTGGATGACATGCCTTAAGTTGGCTCACATGTGACTTATTGAGTTTTACATTTTGGGGGCAACCCCTTCCCTTCTCATGACATAACTTATTGGAAACATATGACTTGGCATAGGGATTTTCGAGTAAGCTCTCATGTATTCTTCTACTTTAAAGCAAGTTCTCATAGTAATGATGTTAGGAACCCCTTTAAAGTGGGGGCATACATTGACACTCATGTTTCATTATGCAATTTCATTTCTTCCTACGATGTGCTCCTTTCTTGGTGGTGTCATTGGGTTTGATTTCCTCCAAGAGCATGATATTTCTTTGACTTTTCCTCTCTTGGTAACATTAAGCACCATGTTCCCTAAGATGATACCTTGCATGAAGTAAGAAAAATTCCTTCGAACATCCCTCTTTCTTTTTGCATTGCATTTTTACACCTTATTAATGTCATGGAGGTATGGCTTTGATATGGTTCCTTAGGGCTCACCTAGTGGACAACTAGCTTCACTAGCCCTTATGAGTCCGCACTTTCTTTTTTTCCTTATCATAGTCATTGGGGTATGAATTTGATATTGATCTCTTGAGGCTCACCTAGTGGAAAACTAGCTTCACTAGCCCAGGTTGTGAGTGTTCATATTGTTTTCATAGTGGATATTGCCTTCCACTTATAAGCCTTTTTGGATAGACAACCTAGACCCAATCCAAAACATGTTGGATGGCTAGTGGAAGCTTGATGCATTGCATTTTTATTTTTCCTTTTTTCCCTTTTCTATCTTTGATGGTGTATGCTTGTGATATGGTTACAACTTCATATACCATCCACAAGTGTGTTCCTTTGTGCCTATGTTGGTCTATCATAGGATCTTGATCCTGGGGGCTTGGCCACCCTCTTGGTTATTTTCATCCTATCTTACTGGAATTTGTACATTTTAACCCATCTTGATTGTGTGGTTGGCTACTTTAGTGTGAATTTGAAGCAAGTTCATCCCCTCACTAAAGTGGGGGCTAAATGTAGTGTAGTAAAATACACACCCTTGTATTGTTACACTTGTTTGGGCTTGTATTACTTTATTTATCCCTATTTATGTCTTAATTGGTCCTATTTTTCATCCAAAAGCCTAACAAATTATATCTTTTTATGGATAATCTTGAAAAACATCAAAGGGTAAATGATAATTTACAGATTTTGGCTATCTATCCTTGACTTTTGGTCTGGGACTAAAATGCTACCTAGGGTATCTTTTTCCTCCAAAGGTCTTGGTACTCTCTTTTCAAAAGAATCTTAAAAGAAACCCCTTTTGGAGTATGTTCTTAGAATTTCAAGCCTC
Source organism: Sequoia sempervirens (assembly GCA_007258455.2). Classification (NCBI taxonomy): domain Eukaryota; kingdom Viridiplantae; phylum Streptophyta; class Pinopsida; order Cupressales; family Cupressaceae; genus Sequoia; species Sequoia sempervirens. Next base: position 317,663,246 of record VDFB02058242.1, on the reverse strand, counting down.
GAGACTAAGACACCACCTAGGGAGTCCTAGTCCCCCTTAAGTTATTTTTGGGATTTATTTTCAAATCTTGGCAAGATTTAGTCTCCTTTAATTAAAGGATTCATAGGCTAGCTTGGTGTGGTGTAATTTCAAAATATTAAGCGTAGATGAGTATAAATATAAGGTTCTTTCACTCATTTCTCACCTAACAAGTTGATGAGAGCATTTGTAAGAAAAATTTGTGATCAAGAGATAATTTGGATCCATCATCAAGATTCAAGGACCATGTCAAAGATATTCTTGCATCATGTGTGTTTTTAAGCAAATATTTTTGATGTAGGATTTTGATTCAAGCAATAAATTTAAGCCAAGATCTATCAAGCAGCCATTCAATTCAAGATCTACATTCTAGCTAGCCACTTCACACAAGTTTGCATATTTCATAACAAGGTTTTTGTGAGTTGCAACACAAAACTTTGTTCATTCATTGTTTCCCTCCATTATTTCATTTCATTCCAAGGTTTAATTACCAAGAAGGGGTTTGACCAAGGAAAACCCCCATTTACTAACAATCAACAAGTTTTTCCTCACTTGTGTGTTTGTGTTTGCAGATTTAGGTTGAAGATCATTTGAAACTTGCAAAGTTGCATTTAAAAGTTGTCATCTTCACATAAATTCACCTATAGGATAGATATGGAAGTTTTAGGACCTGAGATCTAAGAAGAAAGTGTAGACCTTGGATCTTAGGATCACATTCTGAAATTTCAAAAATTATGAGTGGGACTAAGAAGAAAGTAAGGGAATCTTAGTCCCCATAGAGGCATTTCAGAGAGATTCCTTCAAATCCAATTCTAACATCCAAATATTTTGTGTTTTCCCCAAAAAATAGTAGTAGGACTAAGAAGACAGTAATGGAATCTTAGTCCTCCCTAGCATATTTTGATAACATTTTTTCATTTCTACAATCCTTATCACATTTCCAAACTTCCTAGGTACATACATCCTAACTTGTTGTTACTTAATTTTGTCATTTGTTCTCATCATTTGGTTTGCATTACTAGTTTTGTGAGATTAATGTTAAGTTTGTCTTTTCCAAGATTTTTCTTGGTGATAAACCCTTAAAAGCCTAAGGAATATTTCTATGTATCCCTTGTTGAGAATTGACTTGTGAACCTTTGTATTGATAGTCAATCCAATTTGTGATCCTAGGTTTCCTTGAATGAACCACCCACCTATAAAGGAAAAATCTTGATTAGGGACCCCTTTCTTGTATTGTGAGTCCCCTTGCCCAATCATTCATTTTCAAATGGTTCAAGTATCACCTAATAGGATTTTCATGATAATCTAATATCACATAGAAATTCCATGTACCACACACATATATAGGAGATAGTCTCAAAATACATCTAGTATCACTAAGATAACTTTAATATTTAAGTATCATTAAGTCAATATATTGCCATGAATAACAAATATAATTGTCATTGTATGATTTTATTGAGTATGAAATTATAAATACTACTATGGATAGTTCTATTCTTCCAAGGAAGTCTCTAAGTCAAATGGTATCATTGAAATCTATGAGGAAATAATGATATTGTTTTGTAGACTTATAAATGAGGAGGACCATCACATGAGTGATGACATTCATGGTATTAGAAATAAAATTAAGGTAATCCATTCAATAACTCCTAATACCTTGTCCTTATGTAAACTACACAATGCATTATCCCAAGGCTATTATATAGCCTTAATCATAATGCACATAGTTACTCATATGGTCACAACAATCATGACTATCCTTAATCTTAGGAATATTATTATTGTATAATGTGTTATATTGGTATTCTCATGGTAAAAAATAATATTCAAGAAATACACAAATCATTATGAAAATATTATAATGTCTTACCTTATTAAGGACAAATTTCGATCATCAATACCAATGCTAATGATGGCACTTGGGACCTTGCTACCCTCAAGCTTTGACATTGACCTCTAAACATATTGATAATCATCTTAACTCAATTACTACCATAAATGAGAGAAGTATTATCATCATGATTTCCATGCACCTATTCATTAATGATCTCCCATTAATAATCACATGCCACTGAAGCAATTTCATCAAGGTCTAAATATCTTATTCACGAAGATGGGAGAATCTATTTAAACATAAAATATTTCCAAACATATAAATTAGCTTTTCATCAAAAAAGGATATAGTCATTGCAGTATAACAATGTTGCATAGTTATTACTTCATTTTATTGTGTAATCATAAAAATTATTATAAAAGGACTATACACTTATGTCATAAGAATAATCACACCATTCTTGTGATAGTAAAAATTACCTATATGTGCTAATGTTTTCAACAAGACATGGACACTATCATGTCATGTTCTAAAAATTAATTTAGGGTAATAATCATGTCTTAACTAGCAAAGGACTATTAAAATACAACTGCTATAGTCAAAATTTTATGGAAGAAATGGTGTCATTAGAGGAATTTGTAAATCAAGGAGAGTTGTCCTATCTTTAAACCCTCATTGATTACATAAGAAAGTAATATTTAACATTCAAAGGGACTTCGAAAACCACAATAGATTCAAAGTTAATTACATTTATAATCAAAATCCTAGCTAAACCATAATGATCTGATAATGGGTGATAGAAAAAACTGTGGATTGGGACTTGGGATCAATTTGCTATAAAATTTTTATATTAACTTCCTCAGTTTGTTCCTAAAATGTCAATCCAATGATCATAGACTTGTGAAAGGTATTGTGGCTATCTACCAAAGGGGTGAAGATAGTGAGTTGAGTGGGGATGAAATACAGCTATGAAAATAAATCTATTGCAAATCAAAATTAAAATTGAATCTAGCGACAAGAATTGTCACTTCCTGACGACAAAAATAACAAAAACTTAAAATAATTATAGAATTTAAACAAATGCCAAGCCACACTTGAAAATAACATAGAAACAATATTTAATAAAGAATAGAAATAAACATGCTTAAATCATGCTATTCAGAATAAAACATTATGCTATGAAAATCAAACACACATTACTGTAACTATGAAAGTTGGAAAAACATCTACATCCCAATAAGTGAGCCCCCTCCTTAGTTCGCTGATTGGTAAAATGAAATGGCTTTCTTACACTATGACAATCATGAGAGTGCTCTTTTATTCATCAAGAAATGTTATAGTATACATGTGTAAATTCGCTCTCACAAATATGCATGCAATAACCTACTCAAGCCAAAGTCTACTCTTGAAATCTACATTAGAGTTGATATATACAACTGCAAGCTATGACAACTATGTACAATAATAGCCAATTTGTTTGGTCTTACAACTAGAAAAATGCATATGAATGGTTTGCATGAAACCTAGCCATATATTACAAACAACTTTGTTACACCCACCTGCAACCAAGAAATAAGAAATGACAGAATTTTAGTTTCCTCCAAACTAATAACAAGAGCATATTTATTATGGATTATTCTCTTTAACAATTGGTACATAAATCACAAGTTCTTTTCCTTAGTTAGCTCCTAAAAATCTCATTTGATCTGGTAGAAATGAAACAGTTGGTAGAAACGTATGTTCTAAACTGTCGAATTGGTTGAACATATACAAAATATCAGGTTGCATAAGTGATAATGATGGAATGTGAAAAACACATGAATTGCATCCACCTGGATAGAGAATGCAAGCAGAAAATATAACATAAAGACCACCTCGAAATTCAATAGAAAGCATACATCCAACCATGGAAATTGGAAACTACAATAGTGAGCACAAGATGCATTTTGGTGAAGAAGGTGACAGGAAGGTTCCTATGGAGAAGGTGATAGGAAGTTTGTAGGAAGTCTGAATTCTTCTCCTTTCTTCAACATGCTACAAAATATATTTTTCAAAGACTTGAAATTACAATTCTTATTAGTAAACACAACCAATAATTAATTTCCATATATTTATCCCAAAACTATATTAAAGATCACTTAAATATATATATATATAATCAGTATAAAACATAAATAATTAAATGTTAAGAAACTATAATGGAAATGGATTGTGGAAATGATTATGAAGGTGTATGAAAAGGCATAATGTATGGCATAAAATGGGACGTAAATAGCTCTCATCAATGAGCTGTCCAAATGTTATCAAATAGAAACAAGTAGATGCCACTAAGGTAGAAGAGCTCGCTATTGTATCGATTTTTTTATGAAAGATAACCAACATTAAAATATTTTCCACTAATTATATCTTATTGTAATAGGTAGAGGGTTCTTATATACAAGGTTATCAATTTTGGTACATTGTACCAAGTAACTAGGAATATATTCATGTACACCCCTTACACACTATCATGTATGATTAGATTCTTATAGTTAGTAAGTCAATCAATTACATGCTCATTTATTATGAAATTAATTGTCCCTTAGATTGGTTGATGATGTCCCATTCTAACAATCAATTCAAAAAAAATAACTATACAAAATGGCAAGGGTAATTGTGACCCCTCCTCTCCCATTTCCTACTAGTCAAGCATCTTTTGATTTACATGAGTCTTCCTTGCCTTTTGATTTTTTCTTTCTCCAACTCCTCCAATGTTTCATTTGATACACATGTAGGTTTATGAATTTTTTGTACTTAAATATCAATGTTATCATCAAATAAGTCTTTAACATATAGTCTGGCAACAATGCATATGCACTCTATGCATCTAATTTTACAAAGCCAACATCATAGTCAAGATTTCAAATCAAAACCAAAACAAAAACAAAAAAATCTTTTTAGAAACTAAAAATTAAATATTGTTCCTTAATTATTAGTATAAATGTGACAAGGAGCACATTATTATTGTGTTAGCCTATTTTTAAAATCACTTCATTTAGCATCACCAATAATATCCACAAGAAAATTATACCTATTTAAAATGATAGAAACAATTGCACCTCTCAAAAAAATTTCTCTTGCAACATTCTTGGAGATAAATTTTGTTTCAATGTGGTAATAACCACATATGAAGGTTCTACGAGTGCACCTAACAAACCAAAACCTATTGGAAACTTTTCACCATAGTAGTAGAGAAATGATTATTTTCCCTCCTTTTTCACATGACCAAGTAAATGTCTTGAATATGGGGAATACCCTGCTACCTTCATCTCCCAAGTAAATCTCTCCAACTTTGAATAGATATCTTGTGCTTGTGGATGTGACCTATCCTCTGCACAAACAATAACACACCATTTTTATGGCCTTAAATGTAACTAAGCCCAAGGATATCTTTAATTCCTTTATCATTTATCAATATCCTTACAATTTGAACCTCACACGACTTGCCCACATTTGTATGTTTGTGAGAAGAACATAAGTCACAGTCACAACATTTTTAGGTTCCAAATAAAAAAGCAGCATCACATTAAACTCCTAAACCTATATCCATATGTGATTTGCAAGCCCCAAAAAGTAGATCGGCACAACTACCATAGGTTTAATTGGAATCTTAATGATAAATAATAGGGTGTCCTTGAGATACTCAACATAGGAAAGATGCTCAACTATTCACACAATGACTAATTTTAGGTGATGCAATTAGGGTTACTTGCATAAATGAAGTATATGCAACCCTCATCCACTAAACATGAATGGTTGAATACACATAAATCACAAATAAAACTTATAATGTTAGGATATATAACAAAGTGCTTCATTAATTCAAACATTTTAAGAGCATCCTCGCAAAAACCATTTTGTGCATATCCTTCAAATGTCTCATTCCTTGAGACCCCATTTGTATGAGGCATTTTGTTAAAATTGTTCACATGCCTTGTCTATGCTTCCACATTTTCCATACATAGAATTTCCAACTATAATATTTGATGAAAATGCCACTTTTGTTATGCATTGATGGATGTCCATATTGTGTTCCAAAGCTCCTATTTTGGTATAGGCAAGTTGAATTTTTCCTTTACAATTTCCAATTTTATTTGCTTGTAAGATCCTAAATCTTTGTCGATAAATCCATTTTGTTCATATCTTGTAATCATGGAATTCCATGAGATCAAAGTTATTTGAGGAACATTGTCAAATAGCTCACCTGTATTGTGTATGCTTCCACATTTTTCATACATGTCTATCAGGGAAGTTGCAATTACAAAATCTAACAAAACACCAACTTCTTGTCACTTGATCATGTATGAACATAAGAACTTTGTGTAGAATGGTTCATAATGCATGACATTTTTCGAAGGTTTTTTAAATGAGTGAATAATGTGAAAAATGGGTTCTCTATAACCTAGGTCATAGAACACCACTTTTCTCATATTATCATTCAAGGATTTCCTAGGATCCCAAATTGGATTGAATATCAACACCAAGGTGAGTCAATTCTCAAGAAGGGATACCTAAGAAGGTTATTTTGGGTTTTGAAGGGTTCACTAACAAGCAAAAGCTTGGAAAAGTCAACTTAACATTCAAATCACAAAACCTAGTAATGCAATCCAAATAATGACTGCAAATGATAATATTAAGCAACAACAAGTTAGGATGTATGTACCTGGGAAGTTTGGAAATGTAATAAGTATTCTAGAAATGCCAAGGATTCTAGAAATGCCAAAATGGTATCGAAATATGTTGAGGACTAAGACTCCCTTACTATTGTCTTAGTCCCACTACTAATTTTTGGGGAAAATGTAGAATCTGAAAGAATCTCTACAAAATAACACTTGGAGAACTAAGATTCCCTTACTACTGACTTAGTCTTGATCTATATTTTTGTAAGTTCGAAGTGTGATCCTGAGGTTCAATTCCTGTGCTTCCTTCTTCTCATATCTCGAGTGTTGAAACCTCTAGATCTAGCCTGTAGGTAACTTTCCATGAAGATGACAAGTTAGCAATGCAACTTTGCACTTCAAATGATCTGCAATCTAAATCTACAAACACAAGCACAAAAGAGAGGAAAACCTTGTTGATTGTTAGTAAATGGTGGTTTGCCTTGGCCTTATTGGTAATTAAACCTTGTGATGAAATGAAATAATGGAGGGAAATGTTGAATGAACAAAGTGCTATGTTGCAACTGACCAAACCCTTGCTATGAAATCAACAAATTTGTGTGAAGTGGCTAGCTTGAATGTAGATCTCAAAATGCTTGAATGCTTGATAGATCTTGACTTGAATTGCTTGCTTGAATAAAAACCCTACATCATAGATGTTAGCTCAAAAATATATATGATGCAAGAATATCTTTGACATGATGCTTGAATCTTAATGATTGCTCCAAATTCTTGATGAATTGCTCTTGAATGCTCTTATAGACTTAAACTTGCTATAAGGATGCTTTCATGAGGCTTCTAGGATGAAAATGAGTGAAAATAAACTTATATTTATACTTATCCATGCTTAATATCCCAAAATTACACCACAACAAACTGTCATATGAATTCATTAATTAAAGGAGGCTAAATCCCACCAAGATTTTAAATTAGATCCTGAAAATAAGTTGAGGGGGACTAAGATGCCCTAGGTGGCATCTTAGTCTCGAGGATTGAAACTTAGGGCACAAAATCTAAAAAGGGGCCCATTTAAGGAACATTTGAAAAGGGGGTCCCAAGACATTTGGAGGAAAAAGACGCCCTAGGTGGCATATTATTCCTAGTCCAAAAATCAAGGACACAACCAAAATAATTAAATTATCATTTACCCTTTGATGTTTGTTGGGGTTATCCATAAAAATATATAAATTATTAGGCTTGTGGATTCAATATAGGACTAATTAAGACATAAATAAGGATAAAAAAAGTAAGGTGGGCCCAAAATATTTTGAAATTGCAAGCGTATGCATTTTTCTACACTACATTTAGCCCCCACTTTAGTGAGATGATGAACTTGCTTCAAACTCACAATAATGTATCCAACCATGCAATCAAAAGGGGTTCAAATGTACAAATGCTAGTGAGATAGGATGACAATAACCAAGAGCGTTGCCAAGCCCCCAAGATCAGGATCCTATGACAAACCAACATAAGCACAAAGGAACACACTTGCAGATGATATATGAAGCCATAACCAGATTAAAAACATACACCATCAAAGATAGAAAAAGGAAATAGAAAAAAAAGAAAAATGCAATGGATCAAGATTTGAATGGCCATCCAACACATTGTGGACTAGGTCTAGGCTATTTGTCCAAAAAGGTTTACAAGTGGAACATGTTTTCCATTATGGAAACAAAATGCATACTCACAAGGGCTAGTGAATCTAGTGGTTCACTAGGTAAGCCCTGAGGAATCATATTAAATCCATACCTCCATGACTTTAATAAGGTAAAAAAATGCAATGCATTAATAAAGAGGGATGTTCAAAGGTATTTTTCTTAGTTTGTGTGAGGTATTAATCTTAGGGGAAATTGTTCCTAATGTCTCCAAGAGATAACCAATCAAAGGATAAAAGATTCACAACTTAGGGAATGTTGTGTGTCACATCACCACTAAGAGGAATGTAATATTCTAAGATAGATCAAGCTCTTGAAGGAAATTACTCCCAATGTCAACACAAAGAGAAAAACACATTTCATGAAGTAAGAAATCACATCAAGGAACATGAAATAATGCCAAAATAATGTAAATGTATGCCCCCACTTTAAAGAAATTGCTAAACACCATGCTATGAGAAATTACTTTAAAGTAGACAAACATGAAAAAGGAAAAGAGGGTTACCCCCAGAAACACATAAGCAATCTATGGATTTAGGGTCAGTACCTGTCTTTCTTGCAATGATATTAGAGAGTTAGGAATTTTCATCATTCCCGAAATGCACATAGAACTGCAAGAATGGTACAAAGAGAACAAAACAAAATGAAAAACTTTTTAAGTCAACATGGAAGAGACATAGGGTTTCTAGACACCTTGCATCATCCTCAAAAGGAAAACACAAGACAAAACTGAAATAAAAAATTAAAGAGAATGAATTTTTTTTTGGGTCAACATGGAAGAGACATAGGGTGTCTCAACACCTTATGTCATCCCCAAAAGGAAAAAAAAAAGACAAGAATCTAAATGAAAGGAAAAAACCAATGAAAAGGAAAAATCTTATGACATATAGAAGAATGAAGGTACAAGTAGAGGAATGCACATAGAGAGGAAACGCCAGATAATACAAGGGATCACATTACACACATGCAATCAAATAAAAAGAAAGAACAAAGGAAATAAAAAAATACTAGTAAATCATATGTGAGTCAACCATCCAACAAGTCTTCCACACATTAGCGAGAGGGACAACATCAAGTGTTGTATTGGGAGAATCACCAGGTTCAACATGTGGTAGATCACTCAGTTTAGGAGGATCATCACGATTGTTATTATCTAAGATCATAGGAGAGGAAAATATAAAATTCAACTCATTATGAACTTTCTTATCAATTTTAATTTTTTCTTCATCATCATCCAAGTTAGCCAAAATAGACTTGGACAAATGATAATATCCACAAAAGGTGTTGGTCCTTGTTGTGTTGGAGAAATAGGATCTATTGTTTTTGGTAGTGGAGGAGGCTCATTATTTATTTCTTCTGTCAAATTTGAATTTTTATTTTCTAAGTTGTTCTCTTCATTCATTTTTTGAGAGATAGCATGATGTCTACTTCTATGCTCTCTAACATTTCAATTTCTTTTATTATAGTTTTCAATTTGTATTTGTGTAGGAGTGGGCCTGTCAACCATAGGTTCCTTTTCTTCTTATGAGGGAAGAATGGAATAAACCATGGAAGGTTGTTCAACCACTTTATCTTTGGGTTTATAAATTTTCTTAGGAGGGGGATTAGGACTTGTTTGGTTCTCTCTTGGCCTTTTGTAAGAAATAGGAAAGGGGTTTTTAATGGATAGGTCTTGGTTAGTCAGAAGGGCTTTAAGCTTGATATTGCCTTCTTCAAAGGGTGGGGATTCAATCATAGGTGGAGGAAAACTTTCAAGGGATAACTTGGCTATGCATTTTTCTTTAAAATTTTGGTGGGATAGGAAAAGGAAGTCCTCACGAGGTCCTATAGGCCCCATGGGATTAGCTTGAAAATACTCCAAGGTAAAATTTCCATGGGAAGACGAAGGTCTGAAGCCATTATGGTTCACAATGAATATTTCAGTTCCCACTAAAAAATTTAAGCACTTATGGAAAATGGATGGGCTGCATTCATTGAGTGAAGCCATTTTTAGCCTAACTTCACAAGAAATTGATCTGAGTTAGAGATGATAGAAAATTATAAATTTAATTTCTTTGGTCCTACTTGTAAAGGGAGTGTGATCAATCCCATCGTAGCATGAGAAAAACCATCATGCATTTTAATCCATGTTTTTATTTTATCATATCTATCTTGCGTAAGTTCATGCACATATAGGAGTTCTTGTGTGATCACATTCTCTCCACAGAAAAGATCAATTAAAATCCCAAGAGTGGGCCTACCATTGATTCTTTTGGATACGTAAAGAGGACCATCAGTTCAATTTTTATTGTCTCTTCTGAAGAGAAATTAATGTCAATAGGCATTTTGGTTTATTTTTTATGAGGCTCAATTTCAATCACTCCTATCATTGTACTGATAGGACTTTGGTCATTAGTATCCATAGGATTTTGTTCCTCATCATCTATAGGGTTTTGTTCATTATTGTTCATGTTATCATCATCCATGTCAACATTCATCACATTGGGTTTAGTTTCACTAGCCTTAACAAATGAAATATTATGGTTAGGCATGCGATTGGTAAAGATTTGCAAGTTTTGGTTGGGAGGAGCTACAAATTTATTACCTTTTTCATTCACACCTCTAATTTGAACATGGTTAGAATCAATGAGGTATTGCACAAGATGTTTAAGATGTTTGCAATGTTCTATATTGTGTCCTTTTTGTCGGTGATAACCACAATAGGCATTGTGTCTAAAGCTTGGAGGTAATGGCTTGCAAGGGTCAAGAGGTTGAACAAGAGGTAACATGTTCTTGTTTAATAGTTGAGTCATGATATTTTGATGTTTGTTAGGTAAGGGAGTAAATTTTCTTTCCAGATCCCCAAACATATAAGGATTAATATTCTTTATAATAGTTATGTATCAATTTGTTGTGTAGGTTGGGAGGTGGAATTAAGTTCAAGGAAACATTTATTTTCTCCTCTAAAAGACTGGTAGGTGTTTTGGTTTGAAGCTTCAGACATTTTTAGGAAGCTATTATAAAGAATGAAGGAATGGAATTTCATAATGGTAAGCTTGTCTTGTATCTTTCTTTGTAAATTTACTATGAACATATTTTGAAGGTGAGAATCAGGAATCTTCACACTAATTTTGGAATAAAGCGATTGGTAACGTGAAATAAAGTCAGTTACTTTCTCACCCTCATTTTGCTTACATCTCATCAAATTAGATAATGTAATTTTAGGAACCATATGCACTTGGAAATAGTTAATAAAGGCTTCAACAAGTTTATTAAATGAACAAATTAAGTTATTTGGTAATGTAGAAAACCAATCCAAGGCAACACATTTTAACAATTAGGGAAAATGCTTAGCCAAAGTTTGTCCTCAAGGATAAAGTCACCAGAAAAAGTTGTAAAGGAATTAACATGATTATAAGGATCTCCCTTTCTTCCATATTTCTCAAATATAGGGATTTATATACCTTGTGGCATTAGAGTTCTCAATATCTCCAAAGATAGTGGGTTGATTTTGACATAGTATGAAGGTGGACTATTTTGATTTTTATTTATCATGGAAACTTGATGTTGAATGGATGAAATAATTTGTACAAGGTGGTTAATAATAGGGTCATTATTTATGGTTTGAGATGGAGGTGAATATGGTGGTGGGGAGTATGTGAATGGATTGCTTGTGGGAGGAGATATTAGGTTAGATGCCACATAGGTATAAGGAGCACTAGTGGAAATGTTTGAGGTAGGAAGGAAATTGCTAGTTGGTTGCATCATTTTTGTCACTTGAGGATTGGTATTGTAACATAGATTTTGGCATCTAAACCCTTTCTAACACTTCTAGGGTTTTTCACTTAAAAGGAGAAAGATGGGCCAAAATGCAATGCTCACATTCAAAGGTTAATGTTAAATGGATGGAATATGGATGTAATGTACCTAGATGTAATGTTTTAATGTAAGAAACAAATAATATTTATTTATTAATGAATGGAAACTAAAGGAAAACAACTTGTTTGAAAACATATTGTGTAATACAAAAAGACCTAGAAATGGATGTAAAACAAAACATAAATAAATCAAACTGAAAGTGGGCACCTGGAATATGGATGGAAATTGGAAATGGTTTTTGTAATGCTGCTAATGTTGATTTTTAGTCCTGGTGGGACTCACTCACCATTCTGGGTGAATATGTCTCAGTTCTGCAAAACTGAGTCGGAACTTGTTTTTGACAAAGGGGTATCTAAAAATGCATAAAACACAAAATTGACTTGGAAGTGGGACTCATTCGCCACCCATGGAGAATGAGTCCACTTTTGAAGTTTTGAATATTCAAAGATGGAATATAGAGTTCTCAGTCTACACTTTGATTCTCTATAGGTGTTTGCTTCAGAAACTCTGATTTCTGAACCCAAAAATGAGTTTTTGTTGATATTTTGACTTGTTAAATGAAGAGAAGACCTAAAAAAGTTTTCAAATTGATTCTTAAAGATTTCCAAGCTTCCAAGAAGTCTAAATCTACAAACACACAAGGAAACAAAGAGAAATGTTGAATGTTAGGGAATGGGGGTTTGCCTTGGTCAAACCCCTTTTAGGTAATTAAACAAAAATGATGAAAGAATGTAATGAAACAAACAATAATGGAGTTGATTACCTTGACATGATGTTTATCTTGAAATTATGGAGTAAAACATGAAGGATCTTCCCTTGAAATTAAGAAAGCCTAAGTTACTTGACTTGAGATGGAAGAATGACAGATGAATAATGAAGAATGAATTATGAGATTAGGAGATATAAAATGAGGAGAAAAACAATTATTTATACACACTTGTTCCTTAGTAACCTAATAATACATCATCATAGGCCAATATAAGGTAATTTTGAATAAAAACCTAAAAGAAAATTTGAAATATTTTTAATTTGGAGCCAAGAGGGACTAATTTTCCACACTTGGAAAATGGGTCCCACCTTGGATTTGAAAGTGGGTGTCAGGAATTATCTTTCAATTAATGTTGTTTGTCAGGTTTACATTAAAAAATACACTTAACTAAGCATTATGAGTGCATAAAGGGTCAAATAAAGCATAAGAAAGGTGTAAATAGTGAAATTAATTGTAGAAAAGTGTGACATCTTATTACAAGACTTTAGAACACTTTAAAACATGACTTGATAAGGGATAAAAAGGTGATTTTTAGGTGAATTATTATAAGAAGAGTCTATAAAAGTGTAGAAATGTGTTACAACACTTCACAACACCTTCCCAAGACATCATTAAATGCATATTATTTAGTTTTCAAGGGTCGAAGACCTAATGTGGATGTGTGAAACACCTCAGAACATTAAATCAAGGACTTATTAAGTCCAATTTATCATGAATTATTCCCATGTCAAGGAAGAGGTGTAGTTCCCCTCCATTCTCACCATGGATGTGTTGGAAGTTTGGCTTTGGAACTTGGAGATGAAGGTAAAATAATAGGGATATTTAAACATATGTGCTAGTGATGTTAAGCAATGTATATTGTAAATTATGAATTTTTGGACTATGTGAGAAGGTTAGGAAAGGACTTATTATATATGTTTAAGGATAGGTTTATCATGATGTGTGTATGTTCAAACATGATTGTTACTAGGATGCAATCTATAGGCATATTTGTGCTATGGAAGTGTTTTGGTTATCTTTAAGATTTTCACATGATTTTGATATATTATTATCATGATGATATGATATTATGATTTTTGATTATGATTATATTTATTATCATGAAGAAGTACTAACTTGTGTTCAAGTGTTACAATTGTAGATGGAACATGAGCTTTGGTTAGTACTTTTGTGAGTATGATGTATATTGTTATGCTATTATTATTATTATGTAGAGATTTATTTGGATAGTTGGGTGATTCAATAGTATGTGGTTAGGTTAGGAGGAAAGAGCAGCATCATACCATTAGACGTATAGGGAGATACAAGATTGAGATATGTTTGCTAGAGTTTCTTTCCTAGTGCTTCGGCTATCATACATGTGCTCTAATTTGTATTTTTGAGTGAACATGTACTAGGCTATATTTCCACCTGAACTAGCAAGTCTAAGTGTGCCTCTAATCCTAATGGTGGTTGAAGAGATAACATCTAGGACCAAGTTTTACCCTAACCCTAGCCATTGTCCCCAAGAAGGGATAATTGATGTAGTGTGCGAACAACTTTTTGGGTTGTCAAGGAACAATGCATGATCTCCTTTACCCTATGGTTTATGCTTGGTCTCTAATTATGACCTATTTAAATGAATTTATCTTCTAGATCGGTTATGTTATTATATATATGTATATATATTGATATGGTTATTCTTTCGTGTGCACTGATATTGGTTCTTACTATTATTATGATTATATGCGTATTATGTTTTATGAAAATAAGGTTATAAATATTAACATATTCTAATGTTATTTATTAAATATTAATATGTTTGTTAATAAGTATTTAAATATTAATATGTAAGCAAATGTTATATTTGTGTTTGATTTACTATTTTAGTGGAGTGATTATTTTTAAGGAGGTTCTTTTATCTCTTATAATATTTTGAATTTATTTGGTGGCAAACTCTAAACAAATAAGTTAATTATGCAAGTTAATTTGATTATTTATTTTATTTTAATTATTTCATTAGTGGGATGAGTATAGACTTTAATTTAATATTTTAGTATTTTATTTTATGAGAGGATTTTATTTCCTTGTTTTATTTTGGAAAAAAAAAGTCTTTTGGGGAAAAAGAAAGGAAGTTACTTTCTTTCTTTTTTGAATTTTACTAATTTTATTTATATGAAAATTTGGGAAATCGACTAACCTTTTTTTTTTCTTTGCAGGAAATTTAGAGGATTTGCAAAGGAGTTTTGGGGGGTTTTGAGAATGGAGAGATTTTACATGGTTTTGAAATAATTTTTCTAAGGTTTTTGAAAAATTTGGAGAGTGAATTGGAATTTAATTATGATTTGAGAGGAATATATTTTGCTAGTGAATTGTGGTTTTGGGATAATTCTGGATTGAGGAGTCAGAAGTTGAAATTTTCTGAGTTTGGCATCAAATTCCCGTCCATGCCAAGTGTTGGACTAGGTTGGTTTTTGGAATCTTTTGTTTAAATTTTATTTTTGAATGTATGAATAATTTGATTGATTTATTTCTCTCTTATTCTTGAGAATAAATGATAGATATTTTTATTTTGTGTGTAATTGAAACATTTATTTACTCTAGAATAAAAATCAATATATGTTTATTATCTTCAGTAAAATGGTCTGCTTGTGTCATCCATAATTCTAGTTTTCCTAACTTGGTTGGTAAGATATTTAAAGGATTTTTTTTATTTCGTTGTGTTTTAAACTCTATCAAAAAATATCAAAACTCCAAATCGTAGTTTTTGATATATGGTTGAAACACGGGGCTACTGTCAAGCTGCTCCATGACTGTAAATACTCTTGTTTCTCCCTGTAACTCTAACTAGTCAATGGAAAACTAGGATTTTAGATTTATAGGAATTTGAAAGTGGTTAAATTAAGTAAAGTTTTAATATTTTATATTTTTGCAAAGATTTGGTTGTTGGGATTCTCATTTTGTCATTTGGTTGTAATCGGGTATGTCGAAAAGAGGGTTTTTACGAGAGTCATCTTTTGTTTTGAATTTTATAAATTTCTTATTCATTTTTTCTTAATTATTCTCTAGTAGTTCAGTAGTCAATGACTAAATATGAAATGGGTTTTTCACATATTTGAATTTTTAGTTGATTTGACTATAATATGGCTATTTTATGGATGGCAGATTTACTATTGTTTAGAGGAAAAAATAGTTTAGTTGTGAAGGTTGTATAAGATGACATAACTCTATCCTTTGATATGTATTGTATTGTATCATTTGTGCTTGCATGTGTTATTGTATTTATGTTAATAATCCCTTCCTATTTGTGAAATCTTATGTTGGGTCTTTTGTTTTGTGTAAGGATAAATTGTACCAAGGATATGCATTGTTGGTTTTGATAATAAATTGTTGAGAAAGAGAAATTAAAATTTGTTTATCATGTCATAAGATTGTGCAAATGATGTTGTGTACTTCATTGTATGTGTTGTGGTATAATAATCAACATTTGAGTTTTCTATCCTTTTGTGTTATGTGTTTGGCCCCTTGAAGTATTTGTAAGTCTTTGTGAAAGTCCTTGTGATTTTGGTTGATTCTTGTTTTAGGTAGTCTCCTTTGGATGTTTAGTGTTAGCCACTTTTTTTTTGTTGCTTACTTGTGTGTAGGCCCTAGAGTTGTCTCCTAGCACAAAGGGAGTTGGTCTCAGGGTTCCACATGGTAGGGTGGTATTTTCCAACCATCCATTAGGGTTTAGGTGGTGTAGTTCATGTGCAACATGTAGTCTTTCCTTTCACTTCATTCCAGAGTTGGTTTCATGATGCAGATGATATTTCTAAGAAAATTGAGCCCAATATGTATCTTATATATATGTACCTCTTAGATGAATGAATTTTATACATTGTAGCATTAATGTAAAGGAAAAGTAAATGAATTGATGTAATCTTGAATATGTATATATTTATTGTTGTTCTTTATGTAATGAAAATGTTAACATGGGAATGTTATATTTATGATTTATATGAGCTTAATTTAGTAGTGGATGTGCTATATCTTTATGTACCTACTTCATGGTGTTGCTTAGGATTAGGTTCATACTATCATAGTGTTAGATGAGGTTTAATTATAATTAAATTATGTTATCATATGTAATTTGATGTATGAGATTTAATTTATATTCAAAGAATTGATTAGATGTGATCTTAGTGTATCAAATTCCTTTCTATAATTTTAGTTAATGTAGATGTCTCATAGTAGCAATGCTAGGGGACCATGGTGAATAGGTGTGTAAGTGGGCTATGATTAATATTACTTAATGCGATTATGATATGATGTTAATGTAATGATGCTATGCATGTAGTTTGTTGAGTTGCATTAGTTAGTGCCACTTTAGTTTCTTAAAAAAATAAAAAAATATTGGCATGATGTTGAAGGTCTTTTTTGTTAATCTATTAGGTCACTTAGCGGGGCATTACATCTGGTATCAAAGCCATTGTTGCAGCACTGGGATCTTTGGTTAATGTTGTCGCTCATGTGTAGTTATAGTAACTTTCCCTATGCTTGTGTTGTTAGATGTCTGATGTGTGGCTAGGTCATAGGGACCCTTGTGTTAGATACCTTGTTTTAACCTAAACACCCAGTTGAGATGTTAGATAGAGGATTAAACACTTTGTGTATTCTCCTGTTGGGTGTGATTCCTTGGATACTTGTAACTGTTGATTTTTCTTGTATGATCTTGTTTCATTTTCATGAATTCTAGTTTCTTAAAAGTGAAAATTTAGTTTTGGAATGCATGAGTGGGTCCAAATTAATTAGCTGAGAAGTATGCATATGTATTTCTTTTGTTTGACTACATGTTCATTAGGATAAGATGTTATTTTGCGTAGTTGGGCTACTTATGTGGTTCTATGCAAGTAGGAATGTATGTTATGTGGTTTAAAAGGGAAGTCCTAACCTAAGGATGTCATCTGTATGTGTTTTTTTTTTCTATGGTTTGTAGGAGTGTTTACACCCATATGTTGTTCAGTGCATTTCATAATGTTAAGAATATACTACATGTAAAAGGGTTGTTAGAACATACTAAGGAAATGTATGTAGGTAGTTTATAAATGAATTATTATTGATCTTTTGTGATTTATATAATGCATGTTGAGTGATGTAATGGAATCATGATCTTGTGTTTAGTTATGTTTAGAAATGGAAAAACCTTCCTATGGTGATAGTTAAGATTTGGGTAGAAAGTGTGACTTAATTTTTCTTTGTATAGAAGCTTTGTTTGGAAAGGTTGTGTTTGCAAGTTTCTTGCATTGAATTAAATTATCTTGTTTCCTCTTTCTCTTAAACCACATTATAATAGAAAATCATTTAGGACTTAAATTTGTATGCTTAAACCTTGACTGTTAATCAAAAAAATTATGTCTTAAATTACTTAAGTGATGGATCTTATATTCTCCTAAAGTTGTGTTGGTGTAATTAGTATTTAATTACAATTTATATAAGTTTACTTAGGTAATTATTTAATTCCTAGGTTAATTAGTTGTCATCCTTATCTTGTTGAGCTATCTTGTTGCTCAATATAAGATTAGGGTTATGCATATCTTTCTTTTATAAAGCAAATCATTATCTTGTAATTATTGAATTCTCAAATAATATTATGTTGCACATCTTTTTGCAATATCTCTTCTTTTTCTAATTTTCTCTTCTGTGGAAGGTCTTTTTGGTTTGCAAATCTGATCTTGGTTTCTAACACAGTATTAGAGCCTTGATTTGTAGCCCCTTCTTAGATTTCTAGAGAGATTCATTCCAGGGTTCGCTCAGGATTCCACAAGGGTTTCATACCTTGAGTTTGTCTCTCTATTTTGGTGCTCTTGCATGGTCACTTTCAGCACATGTTGGAGGAAATATGAGCTCATATTTGAGTTTAGAGCTGTTGAAAAAGTCAAGATTGACTTTTGCTTCGCCTAAATCTGACATTTTATGCCAGAGTTATGAGGGTTTAAAGATTTGCCAGATCTAGGAGTTGCGAAGCTTCTGGTGCACTTTCAGGCAGATCGAACCTCGTCATAAGATCCAGAGCATCTGAGAGATGAAAAATGACATATAATTTTCCTATATTCAGCTTTGGTTGTTTTTGAGGAAATTTTTTTTTCCCATACGACCTTTGTAGCGCTCTTGTGCATGCATTTCAAAAAAATTCAGCTGTCCATGCACTTTTTTCTATATCTGTCCCAAGTATTTCGTTATTTCAGATTTCTCCTGATGGGTGTTTTGGAGATTACTTGGATGTTTTGGCAGTTGGAAAGGTGAACCTTGAACATTTGTACTTTATTTTAGTACCACATCATGTTATTTACTATTTATGCATGCATTAGCATTCTCTCCTTTTACAATCATTAGATTATTGTAATAAATTAACTATGATAAAGTTCCATTTAGGGGGGTTTCTTGCATAATAATCTAATTAGAGTGTGCATGCACTTTGATCTCCATATCCATTTTTATTTGTTGGCAACTCGTATGGGTTATCTGGTTTCCTAGTTTCTTTTGGCCATATTTTTTGCTATAGCTTGACACATCGGATTCATTGGTTCACACTTTAGATTGAGAGTTGTTGGTTCTTGATCTACATTGGTTCAGATCTTTCTCAGTTTGAGGGCCATGTTTTTATGGTTACTATTCCAGAGTCTATTTTTGGTACTCCTTCCCATGGAAGAGTTTTAGTCACAGTTTGGCATTAGCATCGAGATACACGGGTTCCAGATTCTATCATCATCTCATCTACTATTACCTCATAGATTTCAGGGTTGTTCTAGTTTGAGATTTTTCCAGTGTTTCATGGCATCAAGTCTACTATCACATTATCATGATTCTGGTTTTGGTTTCAATTGTAGACAAAGGTATCTTTCCTTGCTTGTTGGATTGTAGTTCCAGTGTTACTCCACAGTGTTCTTCCAGTGCTTCTTGCAGCACTCATCTCATTGTAGGGGATTTTTGTCCCCCTGGGTTTTTCATTCTCTACCTCATCATCGCATTTGTACATGAGTATCTGATCAGGCCTTGTTGTCAGGACTCATATTTGCATAATAATCTGCTTCTACCTAAGTTGCACTTATGGAGGGGTGTTGGTGTAATTAATACTTAATTACACTTTACATAAGTTAACTTAGGTAATTATTTAATTCCTAGGTTAATTAGTTTTCATCCTTATCTTGTTAAGCTATCTTTTTGCTCAAGATAAGATTAGGGTTATGCATATCTTTTTTTTATAAAGAAAATCATTATCTTGTAATTATTGAATTCTTGAATAATATTATGTTGCACATTCTTTTGCAACCTCTCTACTTTTTCTTATTTTCTCTTCTATGGAAGGTCTTTTTGGTTTGCAAATCTGATCTTGGTTTCTAACAAGTTACACTCCTTACTTTTGGTTTATCCATAAAAGATGAATGAGACTGAGTGTAGTTGCTATATAATCTATGCAACTAGAAGTAAATTTATGTGATTAAGTTTTACTTTTCGTGATGTGATATTTTTTATTAGAAAGGGCTATGTTTGTTGTATTGCCCGTTGTGCAAACCCCAAAGGATAAAACAATGCACATATTTTTATTTTTTTTAATAATACGAAGGAAACACATAATGAACCATTTAAACATAGGGTATGTGCAGGATCATGATGGGTCAAAAAGTGGCAATATGATGGGTATGTGGCTGACGACTATTTTTTTACCCAAAATTGAAGAAACAAAAAGGGTTTTTAAAGGAGATTCTTAGCTTTCCACTGATATAAACTATGCTTTACTTTGAATTTAATAAGTAATTATTATTCATTTTCTATTCAAATTATGACTAAAGTTCTGATTGATAGGCTGATTGAAAAACATCTATAGCTTTCAAACGGTATCACATTTTTTGAATCCAAAACATGCATCACATTCTATGCTTTGCATACTATAGGATTAAAAAGAAAAATTGAATTTCATGAAGTTTTGACCAAGTTATGGTGGCCAGACATATGATTTTTTATATTTTTTAAAAAGTTGCGATAAAAACTTCATAATTAATTATTTACTCGGAAAAAAATTACAAAAAATATGCATCACATCGGCATGAGTCCTCTACTTATATCTAAAATATTATAAAAAAAATTATCATTTTATGGTGGTTAGGGTGGTCAAACAGACACCTACTTCTTATTTTTTCCTTGAAATTTAAGTACCACTGCGTTGAAATTTCAATTTTTCACCAAATAGATTTTTTATTTTTTTTAAAACCTAGTAGTTTATAAACTACATTCAATTTTCTATAGATTCTATTCTTACATATTTTTGAAATAATATAGATAACTTATTCAAATTTTTATGTTGAGTTGCCTAACTCTGATTTTTATGAATTTTCTGCCACTTAAGGGCTTGTTTTTCCATGATGATCCTGCACATACCCCATAATTACATTACACATTAACATCATAAACATTGAGTCCTTTGGGGCACATGAGGTCACATCGCATAAAAAACTCATAATGAAAAATAAACATAAGGCTAAATAACTCAACTAATCTTACATTGATCAAAACCATTACAATATTCATTTACAAAGGTAACATCCATGTATCCATAAGTAAAAGCATAATTACATCACATGATACAACCATAATAAATCTCATAAAATGAATGGTTACAAGGGTGCATATACAATACATCATCTTTTAATAAATTACATGTCCACAATAAAAGAGATACCATAAAACCTCCCATACGTGTGGGATAAATACATAGTACAAATAATGTTTGAAATACAAGATGAATATTTGGTACAAGCTCCATCTGAAAGATACTGTGAAGAAAGAACGTTGATGGGGAACCCAACGGGTGCAGAGCACATTCTACCCGACCATGTGGGTTTTAGAAAAATTCACCCCCCATGCTTAGAGGTGACAAGGAAGTAACCATGACCATGAATGCCATAAGACTAACTCCAATAAGAAAAACATAGTACAATAACCCAATAGCAACATCAAAGGATTATACAGGACATAAATGACAACCAAGAATCAAGCATAATAAACATAAAGCCATAAAACACATCATAAATAAACCAAGGCAATAACCATTAACCACTTGCCATGTAAATCCAAAACAACAATCATAACAAACTTCCAGAGGCATCCAAGAAAACAAGCATAAGGGCAAGTAGTGGAGAGTGTCATCGCATAACCTACATGGGTTATCCTGGCCCTTCCTCCAACATGAGGCGTCAACCCCCATCTATGGTTATCCTGGCCCTTCCTCCTATTTGAGGCATAGGCCCCATAGGGTGACTCATGCAAAGCTTCTAACCTCTCCTGAGGACGAGGTAATGACTTAGCCAACCACAACCTTCTCATTCTACCATTAGTCTACGTTAACCCTAATGGATAGACGAGGTATCCAAGATTATCTTATTGTTTTATTACTACCCATCCCCCTATGTTCTATTATTAGGTTTTCACTTGTTAATCTAACTCTTATGTGGGTTATCCTGAGCTGTTCCTCCTTTTGAGGCATCGGCCCCCACGAAGAGCCACTCTCCCTAGAGACCCCGAAGCGTAACAAAATCAAATCAAGGGTTGTACCATAAAGAACAAAGCATTAAGTCTCAACAAATGACATCCAAAGCATTACCCATCTCGCTAAAAACACACAAAAGTGTCTCAACAAAACCTTGTACAACCCTTTCAGAATAAAGATACTAATATCTTGCTACATCAAGAGCACATAAAATGAGGATAAACTGTAATGCCCGCCGTGCAAGCCCCAAAGAACAACCAATAAAACACACAATTTTTTTTTTTATGTAAAACAAATAATCATTATACCAAATATTAAATAATCATGTACATGAACATGAACTTCATTACAATGCAAATAACATAACCAACAATGTTCCTTGGGGCACACGAGGTCACATTGAATTAAACATTATAAAGCACCAACACATAAGATACCATTCCAACAACAAAGGAACTATCAACAACAAGATTAGATATATATACATAGATTCCATCATAAGGTAAAACCATGAGGAATCACATAACCAAATAAGGATACAAGGTTGAAATTTACATTACATCATCTTTTAAATATACAACATTTACATCATGATTCCCAATCTTGTGGGATGAATATAATATACAAGGTTATCAAAATACATAGAGATCAACTGGTACAAATATTCAGCTGGATGAGACTGGCCGACGAACGTTGATGGGGAACACAACGGTGTGTGGAGCACGTTCCACCCGACCACCCCCGTGCTAAGAGGTGACATAGAAGTAACTCCGAACAAGATTGTCAACTGACAAGAATCGATGTACAAACATACAAGAAATACCAAACATAGAACCATAACACAATACTCCAAATTGCAATGAAACAAAACAATAACATCATAGCACAGTACCATAAAAGGACAAGGTCATAAATATCAATGAGATCATACAAGACCACAAAGTACACCAAAGATGTATTAAGGCAATAATCATAAATCAATATAAATCCATTTATCAACAATCTAAACCAACTACCATAACCTACTTCTAGAGGAACACAATAAAGTAAAACACATGGGCAACTAGGGGAGAGTGTCATTGCATAGTCCTACATGGGCTAGCATGTGCTCTTCCTCCCAACTGGAGGCCCCAGTCCCATCTATGGCTATCCTGTGCCCTTCCTCCCAACTGGAGGTGGCGGTCCATAGGGTGACTCATGTAGAGCCGTAAACCTCTCATGAAGATGAGGTCACGACCTTGCCGACCATGGCCTTCTCAGCCTTCCATTAGTCTGCGGAAGCACTAATGAAGACGAGGCATCCATTTTTAAATCTTATAATGATGTTACTACCCAACCCTCCTAAGTTAATTATTAGGTTTTCACTTGATTAATAACTCACTCATGAGTTATCCTGTGCCCTTCCCCTTAAGTGGGGCACCGGCCCCCACGAGGAGCCACTCTCCCTAGAGACCCAACCAAAACCAAAAAGAAATAGGGGTTGTACCATTCCAATCATAAACATCAAAATACAACAACAAAAATAATACACGAGGCATAACCCATCTCGCAAATTAAATACCATAACAAAATCTCATAAGTCGGTACACCCCATTTATAGTACATAACTTAATAGAAACTCAAGATGAAAAGGTATAAATTCAACAAAAATCACAATCCTCTGGAAGACTACAGTTTCAAAATACTATCACAAGTTAACAGGGTTCCCACATCAGTGAACTAACAATGTCCCGAACCCAACAAGTCTACAAGACTCAACTTCATAAAAAGATAACATATTTAATTCCAAAATAAATTCCATTTCCACAATATTTACACTAAAACAAGAATTAAATAATCAATGCTGACATATATTCATAAATTGCCTTTTTACTAAATTCTCCTATCAAAATTCATAATTTAACAAATTAATAAAAAATTCCTTTCTATTTTCATATTTTCACTATAATAAAATTTTGTTTTGTTCATACCAGAAAAATAAGCAATCTTATTACAAACAAAATTAATTAATTAATTTAACAGTTAAATCAGTGAAATCTAATTAAATGAATTAATAAATATATACAAATATAAATATATATATATATATACACATATATATATTTATAAAAGTATACACGCATATTAAAATTTAAAATAGAATTTTCGTTATAACAAAATAAACATATATCATTTCGAATGGGAATTAAAACCCATACAAAAGCACGGGTATGTACACCCGGCCGCGGGCAGTCTACGGACTGTTCACGGCAGTCCGAAGGACTGCTATGGATAGTTTGAAGACTGTCGCACGGTACAGGCTCGGCTGGGTGGTGGGTACGACCGAGGCCGAACCACCACTCAGTCTGTGGTTAAATAACATCAAACAAAATACAATTAAGCCGACGGAAATTCGGCGAATTTCAAAACTTTAAACTTAAATTTACATTCTATATATGTACATATATATATCTTATATATATATACTTACATATATATATTGTATTAAAATATTTCAAAAAGAATAGAGAATGATAACCATTTGTACAATCTACTATACACATTTATATATATAAAATGATTTGTAAAATATATGTATTAACGAAAATATAACAACCCAGAAATTCACTATAAAGAATTTGTTCCTTATGTATATATATTTTTTTAAAACAAAACTACAGTAATACTGTTCATTTCCAGAATTCAACCAGAATTTCTTTTTAATAAATAACAGTCCAGAACCCAACAAAAATTCCATTTTAACAAACAACAATCCCGATCCCCAGTTAAATTTCCATTGATTAAACAATAATCCAATAGATTTTTCTTTCCACAAACATTTGATTTCAAACCCTAGGTGAAAATTTCATACACAGAGAAATAATTTCTATTTTATTTGATGCTACAGAAAGTAAATAATTAAAAATGAAAAGAACCTGGCGTCCTGTGCCTATAGAAAATCTGTGGAAGCCTTATCCCTTTTGCAGAGCTGAACCTTCGCTGCCAATTGTTCCCAGCAACAGATCCAAATCCTCCCTAAATCTGAACCTTCTTCCTCTTTAATTTCTCCAGAAAACAGAACAAAAATGCAATGACGGAAAATGGGTGAATGCAAAATTTCTCCAGAATCCGAACAATCGACTCCCCCAACAAAGAAACCCCTTAATAAAATCAATACCCAGAAAACCCTTTCAATTTCCTCTTCCCATGAATACCAGAGGTCACGTCACAAGAAATAAAATGAAAAATAATTGTTACCGCAAATATTCATTTGTTGCCTTTTCCTATGCCTTTGCATTTCATTTTCTTTTATCATGCATTTTGATTAAAAATTAAATAGATTTAAATCCACGAAATTGAACTTTTATTTGTTTATTTATTTATCATCTCCTCAATACTTTATTAAATAATTACTTGCACATTAAAATAATTAAAAATCAACCATTTGCAAGATTCAAAATAAATTTAATATTTTTACAACTACTACTAACATTTATCTATTGCTTTATTTATTTATTATTTTATGTTTTTATTTTATTAATTGTTTAATTATTTAAATCACAACATAAAACCATACACCACATTTGATAAATCATAAAATCACAATCACATGTAAAGATCAACGTAACAATCAAAATGGCTATGCACAAACCAAAAAGGTACAAGACAGTTGACAACTTGGAACGGAGCTACTTCCATGTCACCTTTGTTCAACTTCTTGCCATTGGGTTGGTTCAATGCTCGCCCAGACCTATCGAAATAGGTGGAATCAAGTCTTATTCCTGCAAAGCCTGCATCCAAAAAGATGATATACAACATACATATAATCAATTACAAAGCATCGTGAGAATGATTTGCAGTGTAGAAGGGCGCTCGGGAACGAGTGATGCTACCAGTCCCCTCACCAAATCATATCATCATCTATCGTATTATAAAATTACATTAATTTGCATCAATATCATCAATTACTATTCTCTAGTCTACTGCATTCCAATTAACCCATCAAAACAATCGCAATAAAAATTTCACTATAATATCTATGTCATCATAAGAGTAGTATAATTAGTAACAATCTAAGCTACCACAACATAATAACAACAGTATCATCAACAACCACAATGTGTCAAAAAAAACCACAGAGAATGTCAAGAACAAGCAGCAACATAAGGGATATTACATCCTCCCCCCAAGAATTCGGCTTACTCTTGGAAGCCAGTAAAAAGATAAGGATAAGAATCCCTGATGTGAGAGGCATCCTCCCATGTAGCTGAAGCCTCATCATTCAGGTCCCACTGAACCCGCACCTAATCAATTTCTCTGCCTCTGATGATAAGTCACCGACGCTGAAGCATGGCCACGGGCTCGAGAGCCAGCTGCCCATCCTCGACCTGAAGAGCATTCCAATCAAGAACATGAGTAACATTAGGAAAATATGGTCTAAGAACAGAAACATGAAATACATCGTGGATCTACGACAAACTAGGTGGCAAAGCTAAACAGTAAGCAACAGGTCCAATCCGCTCTAACACCTCAAAGGTTCCAATGAAGCGAGGCGCAAGCTTTGAACCCTTTCCATAATGAATAGGGCTCTTCCATGGGCGCACTTGAAGGAACACCCGATCACCCACTGCATACTGCCGATCAACTCTATGAGCATCAACATACTTCTTCTATCTATCCTGAGCAGCTACAAGATGCTCTCGAATGTGAGCCACCTGCTGCTCCATATCTCTAAGCATTTCAGGCCCAAGAAGCACCCTGTCCTCCAACCGATCCCAACTCAAAGGAGTATGACAAGGATGACCGTACAAAGCCTGAAAAGAAGCCATACCAAGAGAACTATGGTATCCATTGTTATATGAAAACTTGACCAAGTATAGATAGTCCTCCCAATGCGATTGTTGGTCCATGACATACATGCGAAGCATATCCTCTAGCACCTGGTTAACTCTCTCAGTTTGACCATCAGTCTCAAGATGGTAGGTAGAATTGAAATTCAACTTAGTTCCCAAAGACTGCTGCAAAGATCTCCACAACGCAGACGTGAATACCAGATCTCTGTCAAAAATGATCCTCTGTGGTAACCCATGCAATCTAACTATATCATTCATGAACACCTAGCAACATAAGATGTCGTATACGAAGATTGAACAGGAGAAAAATGAGCTACCTTAGTCAATCTGTCAATTGTGACCATAATAGCATCATGTCATCTAGATGACATAGGCAACCCAACAATGAAATCCATGGAAATAACATCCCATTTCCACTCTAGAACAAGGTGAGGCTATAGCAACCCTGCTGGATGATGATGTTCAGCCTTTACTCTCTGACATTCAAGACATCGAGCCACAAAGTCGGCGATATCCTGCTTCATTCCTAACCAAAAATAAAGTGAACGCAGATCCGCATACATTTTCTTAACTCTAGGATGTGTTGTGTAAGGTGCTCGATGACCTTCTATCAAAATCAGGGTATGAAGACCCTCTGAAAGAGGTTCATACAACCGTCCAGAGAACCGTAAAGCACCATCCAAATCCAACGAATAACCAACAAATTTCCCCTCCAAATTTCTACCTGATTCTACCTCAGCTTTCACCTTTGAATACCAACTATCTGAAGGAAGGGCTGTGAGAATCTGACTCTTCAAATCCACCTCAAGAGACATTGTAGAAACCTCATGCCTACGTCAACTTAGAGCATCAGCCACCACATTTTCCTTACCTTGAATATACTTAACCTCAAAATCATACTCACACAAAAATTATATCCACCTCCTTTGTCTTGCATTCAAATTCGGCTACGTGAAGATGTATTGCAAACTCTGATGATCTGTATGCAACTCGAACCGGTGCCCTAACAAAAGGTGCCTCCATCTCATAAGAGCATGAACAACTGTGGCCAATTCAAGGTCATGTGTGGGATAATTGAGTTCATGATCCTTTAGTTTCCGAGATTCATAGGCAATCACTCTCCCATCCTGCATCAACACAGCTCCAAGACCCTCCAAAGAGGCATTAGTACAAACCACGAAATCACCTGAAGGAGCCGGCACTGCCAAAATTGGAGCATTAGTCAGTTTTTCCTTAAGGGTTTGGAAAGCTAACTGACACTGCTCTGTCCAAAGAAATTTCTTTCCTTTCCTCTGAAGTGATGTGATAGGATGCACAATCCTCGAAAAGCCCTGCACGAACCGCCAATAATACCCAGCTAGCCCCATGAAACTGCAAATTTCTGAGACATTAGTGGGTGCGAGCCAATCTATGATAGCCTGGATCTTAGCAGGATCCACAGAAATTCCCTCACCAGAAATCACATGGCCCAAATACTGAACTTCAATCTTATAAAAGTCACACTTTGCCAGGTTGGCATACAACTGGTTGTCCCTTAAGCACTTCAAAACCTGCTTTAGGTGCACCTCATGTTCCTCCATAGACTCAGAATAGATCAAAATATCATCAAGAAACATGAGGACAAACCTATCTAAGTAAGTTCAAAACACCCCATTCATTAGACTCATAAAGACTGAAGGTGCATTCATTAACCCGAACGTCATCACTGTGAACTCGTAGTGTCCGTACCGAGTGCAAAATGTAGTTTTATGAATGTCGACCTCTGCAATCCGCAACTAATGATACCATGATTTAAGGTCGATCTTGGAAAATACCTTTGCCCCTTTTATCTGATCAAAGAGGTCATCAATCCTTCGAAGGGGATAATGATTCTTTACTGTTACCTTGTTCAATTGTCGGTAATCGATACAAAGATGGAGAGAACCATCCTTCTTTTTGATAAAGATCATTGGTGCTCCCCAAGGAGAAACACTAGGGTAGATAAACCCCTTAGCCAACAATTCTTCCAATTGTAGATGAATTTCTTGGAGTTCCTACGTGGTCATCTTGTATGGAGCCTGAGAGATAGGGTCAGCTCTAGGCACCAGATCTATCCTGAAATCCACCTCTCGCTTCGGAGGCATACCTGGTATCTCACTAGGAAAAACATTAGAAAACTCTGCAAGGAGAGGGTAATCATTCAATGACACCTCACGGCTAACCTCAAACTCAAGGTCATTAACCGACACTGCAAAGAGCTGACAACCCTGACGAAAACACCTTTTTAACTACATAGCTGAGATCATTCTCAAAGAAACAGGCTTTTGAACACCCATAATTTCCATCTCTTTTCCAAAATCATCCACACACCGCACTGCTTTACGATGACAATCTATCAAAGCACGATGAGAGCTTAACCAATTCATGCCCAAGACTACATCATAGGAACCAAGTGGAAGAATTCTGAGGTCCACCTTAGTCGACATTGCCCCTAACTCTAGCCTACAACCCTGCACAAGCTTCTCGACCACAACCTTAGATCCTGAAGCTAATTCAACCTGCCACTTTTCGCTTTGCTTTATTGCCCCCAGTTTACATCTCTCAACAACTAAAGGATATATGAAAGAATTAGATGCACCAGAATCAAAGAGTACTGAAATGCTAGACTTATGCAATAAACCTGTAGTCTCAACGACGGTGCTTTGATGATCCGCCTGATGATTCTCCACTGTTGTGAAGACTTGGTGAGATCTCCCTACGTCTCCCACTGTCGGCTCAGACACAGCTGGTTTCTGACTAAACTCTGAAGCGCTCTTTTGAGGACACATCCTAACAATGTGCCCCTACTGCCCACACAAGAAACATCCAGAACCTCGACCAAAGCCTCTTCCCCCGGATGGAGCATTCGATTGCTGGAAGCTCCCACAACTAGGTGGAGACTAAAAACTCAATGCAGGCTACTCCTGACATGCATGATTCTGGTTCTGATCCCTGCGAAACTGAAAGTGGCCACCCTATTGAGAAGTAGCATTCTTGTGCTTCGGTTGAGATTGTTACTGCTAACCCCCTTTTGAAGGCACAAAACAACTCTTAGAAAGCCCTGCTGACTGTGTCTGACCCCCTTGAGAACCAACTCTAGGAGTGGGCACACTACCAATCTGTACTCCTACATGACCACCCAAAGCCACAGCCAATTTTTCTTCCACCAAACAAGCCTTTTCGACAGCAACTTCCATTGTCTTAGGTTTGAAGACTCGTACTCCACCACTAATGCGAGCGTTCAAACCTCGAACAAAATGCTGTACCAACATCCCTTCATCATGACTAATCCCTGCGTACTGTTTCAGTTCATAGAAGTGTTTCTCATACTATTCTATTAACATTTCCATTTGCTTAAGATCATGGAATTCATCTACCCTACGCTTCCTCCAATGATCTAAGAGGAAGCGATCCCTGAACCTTTCCAAGAAAAACTCCCAAGTAACCATACTGATATCCATATGCAACTTCTATTCCTCTAGCTGCCACCAAGTGGACGCGAAACCCCGCAAATGCATAACATCACATCGAGCCTTGGTATTACTACCATAGGGGTGCATTGCAAAGCATCGGCCCAAATCAATTAACCACGTTTTGACTTCTAATCCTCCTCTAGAGCCATCGAAGGTAGGTGGATGAGCTCTCATAAAATCCCTCATATGACCTGCTAATAATGCATCCTGCTCAACTGAAGCTCCTTTATGCCTTGGAGACCTTTCTCTTTCTCTTTCAACCCGTTAATCCCCATCAGGTCTAAGACCCAATCTATCAAGAAACTCACCCAAAAGATGCTGCAACTGACCATCCAACCCCGGCTGTTCTAGGTTCTGTCCACCACCCGACGGATTATTCTGAGAATTCTGTTGCTCCTCAAACTCAGGACCGTGAGAACCTGGTTGTGAAGGACTCGGTTGGTTGGCTCCACGGCCACCACCTCGGCCTCTTCCTTGGCCTCTACCCCTTCCTCTACCTCTGCCTCTAGGCATGCTTCTGCACCACAAGACAAAGGTACATATGAGCTCAAGAGCCAAAACACAAAGGTTTCCTAATGGACAATACTACCCAAAGACCCAGCATTTGCAACCTTGGCTCTGATACCAAGTTGTAATGCCCGCCGTGCAAGCCCTAAAGAACAACCAATAAAACACACAATTTTTTTTTTTTTATGTAAAACAAATAATCATTATACCAAATATTAAATAATCATGTACATGAACATGAACTTCATTACAATGAAAATAACATAACCAACTATGTTCCTTGGGGCACACAAGGTCACATTGAATTAAAAATTATAAAGCACCAACACATAAGATACCATTCCAACAACAAAGGAACTATCAACGACAAGATTAGATATATATACATTGATTCCATCATAAGGTAAAACCATGAGGAATCACATAACCAAATAAGGATACAAGGTTGAAATTTACATTACATCATCTTTTAAATATACAACATTTACATCATGATTCCCAATCTTGTGGGATGAATATAATATACAAGGTTATCAAAATACATAGAGATCAACTGGTACAAATATTCAACTGGATGAGACTGGCCGACGAACGTTGATGGGGAACCCAACGGTGTGCGGAGCACATTCCACCCAACCACCCTCGTGCTAAGAGGTGATAGAGAAGTAACTCCGAACAAGATTGTCAACTAACAAGAATCAATGTACAAACATACAAGAAATACCAAACATAGAACCATAACACAATACTCCAAATTGCAATGAAACAAAACAATAACATCATAGCACAGTACCATAAAAGTACAAGGTCATAAATATCAATGAGATCATACAAGACCACAAAGTACACCAAAGATGTATTAAGGCAATAATCATAAATCAATATAAATCCATTTATCAACAATCTAAACCAACTCCCATATCCTACTTCTAGAGGAACATAATAAAGTAAAACACATGGGCAACTAGGGGAGAGTGTCATTGCATAGTCCTACATGGGCTATCCTATGCTCTTCCTCCCAACTGGAGGTGCCGGTCCCATCTATGGCTATCCTATGCCCTTCCTCCCAATTGGAGGTGCCGGTCCATATGGTGACTCATGCGGAGCCATAAACCTCTTGTGAAGATGAGGTCACGACCTTGCCGACCATGGCCTTCTCAACCTTCCATTTGTCTGTGGAAGCACTAATGAAGATGAGGCATCCATTTTTAAATCTTATAATGATGTTACTACCCAACCCTCCTAAGTTAATTATTAGGTTTTCACTTGATTAATAACTCACTCGTGGGTTATCCTGTGCCCTTCCCCTTAAGCGGGGCGCCAGCCCCCACGAGGAGCCACTCTCCCTAAAGACCCAACCAAAACCAAAAAGAAATAGGGGTTGTACCATTCCAATCATAAACATCGAAATACAACAACAAAAATAATACACAAGGCATAACCCATCTCGCAAATTAAATACCATAACAAATTCTCATAACTCGATACACCCCATTCATAGTACATAACTTAACAGAAACTCAAGATGAAAAGGTATAAATTCAACAAAAATCACAATCCTCTGGAAGACTACAGTTTCAAAATACTATCACAAGGTAATAGGGTTCCCACATCAGTGAACTAACAATGTCCCGAACCCAACAAGTCTACAAGACTCAACTT
Organism: Sequoia sempervirens; assembly: GCA_007258455.2. NCBI lineage: Eukaryota > Viridiplantae > Streptophyta > Pinopsida > Cupressales > Cupressaceae > Sequoia > Sequoia sempervirens. The sequence continues at coordinate 317,630,415 of VDFB02058242.1, read as the reverse complement.
CATAAAAAGATAACTTATTTAATTCCAAAATAAATTCCATTTCCACAATATTCACACTAAAACAAGAATTAAATAATCAATGCTGACATATATTCATAAATTGCCTTTTTACTAAATTATCTTATCAACATTCATAATTTAACAAATTAATAAAAAATTCCTTTCTATTTTCATATTTTCACTATAATAAAATTTTGTTTTGTTCATACCAGAAAAATAAACAATCTTATTACAAATAGAATTAATTAATTAATTTAACTGTTAAATCAATGAAATCTAATTAAATGAATTAATAAATATATACAAATACAAATATAAATATATATATATACATATATATATATTTATAAAAGTATACACGCATATTAAAATTTAAAATAGAATTTTCGTTATAACAAAATAAACATATATCATTTTGAATGGGAATTAAAACCCATACAAAAGCACAGGTATGTACACCCAGCCGCGGGCAGTCTATGGACTGTTCATGACAGTCCGAAGGACTGCCGTGGACAGTTCGCAGACTGTCGTACGATACAGGCTTGGCTAGGTGGTGGGTATGGCCGAGGCCGAACCACCACTCAGTTTGTGGTTAAATAACATCAAACAAAATACAATTAAACCAACGGAAATTTGGCGAATTTCAAAACTTTAAACTTAAATTTATATTCTATATATGTAAATATATATATATGTACATATATATATCTTATATATATATATATACTTACATATATATATTGTATTAAAATATTTTAAAAAAAATAGAGAATGATAACCATCTGTACAATCTACTGTACACATTTATATATATAAAATGATTTGTAAAATATATGTATTAACGAAAATATAACAACCTAGAAATTCACTATAAAGAATTTGTTCCTTATGTATATATATTTTTTTAAAAGGAAACTACAGTAATACTGTTCATTTCCAAAATTCAACCAAAATTTCTTTTTAATAAACAACAGTCCAGAACCCAACAAAAATTCCATTTTAACAAACAACAATCCTGATCCCCAGTTAAATTTCCATTGATTAAACAATAATCCAATAGATTTTTCTTTCCACAAACATTTGATTTCAAACCCTAGGTGAAAATTTTATACACAGAGAAACAATTTCTATTTTATTTGATGCTATAGAAAATAAATAATTAAAATTGAAAAGAACCTGGTGTCCTGTGCCTGTAGAAAATCTGTGGAAGCCTTATCCCTTTTGCAGAGCTGAACCTTCACTGCCAATTGTTCCCAGCAACAGATCCAAATCCTCTCTAAATCTGAACCTTCTTCCTCTTTAATTTCTCCAGAAAACCCTTTCAATTTCCTCTTCCCGTGAATACCAGAGGTCATGTCACAAGAAATAAAATGAAAAATAATTGTTACTCCAAATATTCATTTGTTGCCTTTTTGCATGCCTTTGCATTTCATTTTCTTCTATCATGCATTTGATTAAAATTAAATAGATTTAAATCCACAAAATTGAACTTTTATTTGTTTATTTATTTATCATCTCCACAATACTTTATTAAATAATTACTTGCACATTAAAATAAGTAAAAATCAACCATTTGCAAGATTCAAAATAAATTTAATATTTTTACAACTACTACTAACATTTATCTATTGCTTTATTTATTTATTATTTTATGTTTTTATTTTATTAATTGTTTAATTATTTAAATCACAACATAAAACCATACACCACATTAGATAAATCATAAAATCACAATCACATGTAAAGATCAACGTAACAATCAAAATGGCTATGCACAAACCAAAAAGGTACAAGACAGTTGACAACTTGGAACGGAGTTACTTCCATGTCACCTTTGTTCAACTTCCTGCCATTGGGTTGGTTCAATGCTTGCCCAGACCTATCAAAATAGGTGGAATCAAGTCTTATTCCTGCAAAGCCTACATCCAACAAGATGATATACAACATACATATAATCAATTACAAAGCATCGTGAGAATGATTTGCAGTGTAGCAGGGCGCTCGGGAACGAGTGATGCTACCAGTCCCCTCACCAAATCATATCATCATCTATCGTATTATAAAATTACATTAATTTGCATCAATATCATCAATTACTATTCTCTAGTCTACTGCATTCCAATTAACCCATCAAAACAATCGCAATAAAAATGTCACTATAATATCCATGGCATCATAAGAGTAGTATAATCAGTAACAATCTAAGCTACCACAACATAATAACAACAGTATCATCAACAACCACAATGTGTCAAACAAAACCACAGAGAATGTCAAGAACAAGCAGAAACATGAAGGATATTACATAAACATCCAACAATAAAAGTAAACCTCTAGAATTCTAAGGATCACAACATCCATAATCGGTTTCTTAAAATCAACTGGGTTCCCACATCAAAAAAGACAAAATGATGACACAAGGAAATAAAGAAGTCTTGCGCTGATTTGTAAATTAGAATAACATAATGATTTTCACGCAAAGTTAAATAATTTTTTTTAATCCATTACTAAACCTCCTTTTCCCTTTATATAATTTTGCAATAAAATTTCAATAAAAATTCTAATTACAAATATAAATTTTCCTTCTTCCTTAACAATCACAATTATAACTTTCATACTCATAATGAAATCAGTATATCTATATATATAAGTTTTGTGTGTATATATATATAATAAAACATATAAATACATAAATATTCCTTTATTATATATACTTAATTCCTGGGTTACCCCCAATGACAAGACATGATATACTCATATTTATATATATATATATATTAAACAAAACCACAAATATAAAATTAAAAAGAAAAACAAAAAAAACATTAAAAAACCACGACAAAATTAAAAGGGTCATTCAACCACTACCAGCCACAGTCGTTCGGCTATAAGGACTACGCACAATAGTCTTGATGGTTGTGGAGAGGGGTATGGGGGGTACGGCCAATGCTGGCCCTCCCCAAAGATTTTCCAACTAATTTTTTTTTATATAAATAAAAATCATCTGCCCTTGACAAATTTTTGATTCAAACCTAAATAAATATATAAAACTCAAAAGCTTTGTTAAACTAATATGCAAATATATGTATATATATATATATATATATATATTTATGTATATCCTTCTATATATATATATATATATTTACAGGTGCATCCATATAATTAAAAGTTTTCAGAATAGGGATAGAATTTTCTCAAAGAAAAATACAAAAATAAAGATAATTTAATCAATTACTATTTTCCTCCTATCAAACAAAATTTCTTTTAAAATGGTGAGAGAAATTTTATATTGAATCCCCAATTTTTTTAAATGTATATATATGTTTAAATATGGGTATCCATTGGTTTCAGAGAGAAACTAATTTTCTCATAACAAAATTATGAAGAAAATCCAGAACATTTTCAGAGATTCAAACAATAGATTTTTCCCCAATTATTTGTTACCCAAAAGATTACCCAAATTCCCATAGTATTTTCTTTTCCCAAAATAATACAATTGCCATTTCAAATTCAACAAAAGAGAAAGAGCAATTATGGAACCTAGAATCCTGAGCTTTCCGAGAAGTTGATGATGAAGCTTTCCTTGATTAGAACCAACCTTTTCAGAGAGCTCCCCTTTCTTCCTTCAGAACTTCTCCACTAGATTTCCTTGATCAATTTTCTAATCTAAAATTTAATTCAGAAGAACCTCCCCAGAACAATGAAAAAGTGAAACAATTAAATAGAAAACCCCAAAGGATTCAATCTTTCCCAGACCTCTTATTTTTGTGTAACTTCTGTCAAAATTTTCCTGTGAATCAAAATAGCTCAATTTTGATATTAAATAAAAGATATCTTCTTCTTTTTTGAAAACTCCATAAATCAAAATTAAAAGAAGTTTTCTAAATCATTCCTAACTTTTTAGCCAAAACTCAACATTCATTGGTCCTTTTCATACTTTCTTTCTTTTCTTTGATTTTTTTCTTATTTAACAACACTTTTTGTTTTAATTTTGATTTTGCAAGTTTTACTTGCAATTCACACAATTTAATTTATTTATTTCATTAATTATCCTCAACATGCTATTTTAATTAAATTATCAAAATACCAATTTTAAATAATTTAATATACACCTTTCCATTTATTTATCTTTAATAAATTATATGGCTTTTAATATAAGACTTATATTTTAATACAAACTATTCCGACACTATTATCAACATTTATTAACATCATTTAATTATTTAAATTACATCATACTAAACACTAACGTAAAATAAATATCAAAAGTGCACTCACACAAAACCACAATAATAAAATGCAAAATGACAAACGTCAAAGACACACAATACCACTAAACATAAGACGGTTTGAAAAAAATGGGAGGGGGTGACTTCCTTGTCATCTCTGTTTCAACTTCATGCCCATTGGGTTAAATTGATGCTCACCCTGTCTTACCAAAGTAGGTGGAATCAAGACTATGTTCCTACAATCCTTACATACAAACAAGGTTGTGTACAACATGTATATATATATATATATATATATATATATATATATAATCGAAAACATCATATCATGAGAAGGAATTGCAGTGTAGCAGGGCACTCGTAGATGAGTGGTGCTACACTGTCCTCTCACAAAAAACTATACTAACAATTACAACATTTAAATATAAAGTAACATCAATAAACTAAATTGATCACATCATATCATAATAAAATGATTAATAATCCACTACATCACAATATACTACTGAAATAAAATTAAACATCTCCAAACCAAATGTAACCATAATGTCATATCATAATATTCATGTCATCAAATGAAGTAGCATAATCATCAAGCAGTCTAAACTATCCAATCCACTAATTAAAAAAATAAACAGTAACTATCAAAATCTTAAAGTATCAAGCAAAAAGCCTAGAAAGATAACAATTCCAAACAACAACATGAGGGGTATTACATCCTCCCCCCCATGAATTTGGCTTACTCCTGGAAGCCAATAAATAGGTAAGGAAATGATTCCCTGATACGAGAGGAATCCTCCCATGTTGCTGAAGTCTCATCATTGGGGTCCCACTAAACTCGCACATGCTCAATATCCCTGCCTCTGAGGGTGAGTCTCCTGCACTGCAACACGACCATGAGCTCAAGAGCTAGCTGCCCATCCTCAACTTGTAGAGCATTCCAATCAAGTATGTGAGTAACATCAGGATAATATTGTCTAAGGATTGAAACATGAAAAACATCATGAATCTGCGATAGACTGGGTGGCAAGGCCAGGCGATAGGAAACAAGACCAATTCTTTCTAACACCTAAAATGGTCCAACAAAGTGGGGCACAAGCTTAGAACCCTTTCCATAACAAATAGGGCTTTTCCGTGGATGAACTCAAAGAAACACTTGATTTCCAATTGCAAACTGTCGATCAACTTTGTGTACATTAACATTCAGGTTCGGCTATGTGAAGATATATTGGAGACTACGATAATCTATATGCAACTTGAACTGATGTCCTAAAAGGAAGTGTCACCATCTCACCAGAGCATGTACAACTATGACCAACTCAAGGTCATGTGTGGGTAGTTTAGTTCATGATCCTTAAGTTTATGTGATTCATATGTAATCACTCACATTTCTTGCATCAATACGGCCCCTAAGCCTTCCAAAGAAGCATCTGTAGAAACAACAAAGTCACCTGTCGGATCTAGTACTGCTAAGATTGGTGCACTAGTTATCTTTTCCTTAAGAGATTAGAATGCTAACTGACATTGATTAGACCAAAGAAATTTCTTTCCCTTCCTCTGGAGAGAGGTCATAGGATGTGCCATCCTTGAAAAGCCTTGGATGAACAATCAATAATAGCTTGCAAGTCCCATGAAACTATGATTTTCTGAGGCATTTGTGGGTGCGGGTCAATCCATAATGGCCTGAATCTTTGTAGGATCAATTGAAATTCCCTCGCCTGAAATCACATGGCCCAAATATTGAACTTCAGTCTTATAGAGGTCACACTTTTCCAAGTTGGAAAACAATTGATTGTCCCTTAAGCATTGCAACACCTATTTTAGATGCTCCTCATGTTCTTCCATAGACCTAGAATAGATGATAATGCCATCTAGATGCATGAATATTGATGTGAAAGTATTAATGATTCTTGGATGCATTTAGAAATTCATGGTGCTTATGTAAAATTCCTATTATTTAGAAGAAATGTTATTTTTCATATGCATATGTTATGAGAATAGAATGTTATACCGAATGAATAAAAGTGAATGTGAATTTGTTAAGTGGAGTTGTTAAGTGATCATGATGATATTGACATTGACTTATTAGCATCATGTGATATATGGAAAAGAGTAGAGTGAAAAAAAAATTTGATAAAGGGTTGTGGATATATGAATGATATGAGTCACATGGGTTATGGAAGTAAAGGTACTTATGGAATTGTGTGTGGAATTGTACCCCCCTGTGAATGTGAGAAACCAATAACTGTGCATTGGTTGAGTGTTGTGAATACCTCATACTTTCTTTGTGTGACTATGGGATGGTGATACTGTGTGCCCATCCATAGGGGATATGTTGTATTTGTTGGTGTGGGATTAACCATACCATTATGTGTGCTTGTATGTTTGTTACCCGATTGAGGGCCAATCCATGTGTGGTTGAAATTTATATATATAATAGTAGCCAAAAGATAGTTTTACAGATTCTTTTCTTTTGGTTCTCTATTCCCTCAATCCATGAAGGGGTAGTAGCAGCCACAAAGTTCTTTGGTCATAATGTGTAGCATATGCATAGTGATGTGTAGAGCAGTCTTAGTTCAGTCGATCCCGAGGAAACATACTCCCTACTTCCCCTTATGATGGATCAGGGTACTTGATCCATATGTGCTAGCCTAATCCCCACAGTTTTGAGTACAACATCATTGGTTTGTTAGTATATGGCTAGTCGTTTGTTGGGACATTGAGCTAGCATTAGTGAGTCAACCTCATCAGTATGAGAGGTGAAGTTCGAGTAGCCCCATATTGATATTCTCATATATACATTATATGTTAGAGTAAAATTTTTAACTTAATTATGCTAATTTACCTTTATTCCTCTCTTAGGATTTCACTTTAGTTTGCATATTGTGACATTTAATAATTATATTAATTATTAAATCTCTATCTATTAGGGTTACTTTTAGGTTTTGAATGATCTCCTTTTAAGAATTGATCTTTGTAAATATTTCATTCTATTGTTCTATTGATACATATTTCATATTACAAAGCTTCAAACCCTCTCTTTTTTCTCCATTCACTTCCCTGTGATAGGTATCTCTTTGCATGCAGGTGTTCTTTGACTCTAAAGTTGGTTTTGACAACTTCTACATTATATATATATATATCATATTTTCATGTGTTCTTACATGATGCAGTGGATACAATGCCACACCCAATTGATGTTTCGACACAGTGCTGGTGATGATGTCGTGTTGCTAATAATACCAAGTTGGGATTGTGGACACGATGTTGCATGTATAGACACGTGAAGGTGCACTATGAGAATATGTTATGATAGCCTACTTGTGTGATGAGCATAGTGGGGCCTCACACACTTGTAGAGGGATACTCATGTTTTCTTTCGACAATGTTTGGGTCGATTAGCATATGGGTATGTCCTAGCCATGTATACCTCTAGCTACAACAAGTACCTGTGTGTGCCTTCTCCATGAGGTATCTCTATGTGGGGTGTGTTCTGCATGTGCCTACTTCTGTAGAGCTATAGACACACTACCATGTGGCATATGACAAGTGTGTGCCTTCTCCAGCTAGTGTCTAACCATGCTGCATGGAGATGTGATGTGGGATGGGGGTTGAGGTGCACATCCCATGCGAGCAGCCAAGGAGTGCATGGGCCACTTAGCTAGTCCATGCCACATAACAATGTGATGCAAAGTGTAGTTGAGGAGTACACTCTGAGCCATGTGGATGGTGTGCTCACTCTGCACCACATGAGGGCTACTGTGATAGCCTAATGTTGTTCCCTCCCTCATTTGGTGGCTAATATCTAGTCATGTAGTGTTGTATAGTACAATTTTGAAGCTTGTGGACTTTCTTTATGGTTATTGATGATTTTATGTTGATTATGAAGGTCAACACCTTTTTTAAATTTGATTGTGATGGTTTAGCCACACCTTATGATCTTATTTACTCATAGCCCTCGTGGTTACACTTGATTTAGTGTTGAAATTGTGCACATTTTTTGCTTTACTATTGAAATTGAATTTTTATTTGCTCTTCTTGATGAATTTGGTGGGTAAACTAGTTTATCCTCTTTTTTTTCAATGTTATCCATGTGTCATATTGTCCTCTCCAAGGACGTATGAGGCGGACTTGTAAGTTTATACAAGGAAGCAGACACAGTGAACCTTGAGGATGGGGGTATGTGAGGTCGTTATACAGTTAGGACCCACTACCCACCTATGTGTGATGACTATCTCTTGGAGGCTAACCACCTTATACAACAAGAGGTAGGTCATTGTGGCTTTGTTTGGATGGTATCACCATGTTTGTGTGGCCCAACACCATCAAGTCACTGAGTGTGAGGTATGGATCATGTGAGATAGATATTGGCTCTTGGCTCATGGATTATGTATCATGGATTAGTATGTTGCTTTCTGGTGTCCAGATGGACCCTTGTGTAGCCTTAAGTTGTGCACTTCTCGATGATGCGATTGTGTATGTATGTGTTAGATATATATTTCATATATTTTGTTGTTTATTGATGTAAAAGAGGGATAACCATGCTATCTTAATGTGAGTGTATTGTGAATATATGGTATAAAATGGAGTGGATGTTATTGAAAATCATAAATTGTAACTTCAAATATGTTTCTGAAACAAGAGATGGTGTGTATTTTTGAATATCAAGAAACCATTTGATGTGTTTTCCATGTATGAGATTATGGAGATTTTTGTATTAAGAATGAAAAATGGTGTTAATTTGAGTACCTACTATATTTTTTAGTGTAAAATAAAGTATCATATTGTAAGAGATGTATGTATTTCTAAATAAAGGTGGCTATGAAAATATTACTTTCAAATGTGTAGTCAGACAGTGATTTTAATCGAAATGATTCAGAAAGAGGATCTACATCAATTATAGAGCAGAGAATTTTTGGTACTAATGTGTTATGTTTCCACCCTAGTTTCTAACTTCTAGGAGTAAGTCAAGTTTTAGGGGGGGAGAATGTAGTGCCCCTCCATTCTCACCATGGATGTGCAGGAAGTTTCACTTTGGAACTTGGAGATGAAGGTGAAATAATAGGGATTTTTAAATGTATGTGTTAGTGATGTTAAGCAATTGATGTCTTAAATTATGAATTTATGGACTATGTGAGAAGGTTAGGAAAGGACTTATTATATATGTTTAAGGATAGGTTTATCATGATGTGTGTGTGTTCAGACATGATTATTACTAGGATGCAATCTATAGGCATATTTGTGCTATGGAAGTGTTTTGGTGATCTTTAAGATTTCCACATGATTTTGATATATTATTATCATGATGAATGATATTGTGATTTTTATTATGATTATATTTATTATCATGAAGAGCTACTGAATTTTGTTCAAGTGTTGTGATTGAAAATGGAACATGAGCTTTTGTTAGTACTTTTGTGAGTATGATACATATTGTTATGTTCTTATTATTACTATTATTCAGAGATTTATTTAGATAGTTGGGTGATGCAATAGTATGTGGTTAGATTAGGAGGAAAGAGTGGCATCATACCATTGGATGTATGAGGACATACAAGGATGAGATACATTTGCTAGAGTTTATTTCCTAGTGCTTCATCTATCATCCACATGTGCTCTAATTTGTGTGTTTGAGTGAATAGGTACTAGGCTACATTTCCACCCAAATTAGTAGGTCTGAGAATGCACCTAATCCCAATGGTGGTTGAGGAGATAACATCTAGTCCCATGTTTTACCCTAACGCTAGCCATTGTCCCCAAGAAGGGATAATTGATTTAGTGTCACCACCTTCTCGACTTGTGAAGGGACAATGCTCGATTTCCTTTACCCTATGGTTGGAGTGTTGCATGTGTGTGAATGTTTTTGTTGGGTTATGTGATTATGTGACTCCAATGTTTAGCCTTGCATGTGGATTTAGTTCTAATGGTGCTAAGTCCTTTGGTAAGTCAGGTTAGTCACTATTGTGATCATTCTTGTTATTTATGTTTTGACATGAATATTTTTTTTTATGTGAGAAGTCATTTTGTGGTTTGTGCTTGGTCTCTAATTATAACCTATTTAAGTGAAGTTAGCTTCTAGATTAGTTATGTTATTATATATATGTATATATATTGCTATGGTTATTCTTTGGTGTTCGTGGATATTGGTTATTACTATTATTATGATTATATGTGTATTATGTTTTATGAAAATAAGGTTATAAATATTAACATATTCTAATGTTATTTATTAAATATTAATATGTTTATTAATAAGTATTTAAATTTTCGTATGTAAGCATATGTTATATTTGTGTTTGATTTACTATTTTGGTGGAGTGATTATTTTTAAGGAAGTTCTTTTATCTCTTATAATATTTTGAATTTATTTGGTGGGAAACCCTAAACAAATGAGTTAATTATGTGAGTTAATTTGATTATTTATTTTATTTTAATTATTTTATTAGTGGGATGAGGATAGACTTTAATTAATATTTTATATTTTATTTGTGAGAGGATTTTATTTCTTTGTTTTATTTTGGAAAAGAAGAGTCTTTTGGTGAAAAAGAAAGGAAGTTACTTTCTTTTCTTTTTTTCTTTCTTTTTTGAAATTGATTAGTTTTATTATAGGAAAATTTGGGAAATGAGACTTACACTTTTTTTTTGTGCATGAAATTTAAAGGATTTGGAAGAGATTTTTGGGGGGTTTTGAGAATGGAGGGATTTTACATGGTTTTGAAATAATTTATCTAAGGTTTTTAAATTTTTTTGAATGGTTTTGAGTCAAAATTTGGAGAGTGAATTATAATTTAATTATGATTTGAAGGGAATGGATTTTGTTGGTGAATTGGGGTTTTGGGAGAATTTTGGATTGAGGAGTCGAAAGTTAAAATTTTATGAGTTTGGCATCGAATTCCTATCCATGGAAAGCATTGGATCTAGGTTGGATTTTTGAATCTTTTGTTTAAATTTTCTTTTTGAATGTACGAATAATTTGATTTATTTATTTATCTTTCATTCTTGAAAATAAATGATAGATATTTTTATTTTGTGTGTAAATGAAACATTTATTTATTCCAGAATAAAAATCAATATATGTTTATTGTCTTCAGTAAAATGGTCTGCTTGCATCATGCATAATTATGTTTTTATGAACTACGTTGGTGAGATATTTAAATACTTTTTTACTTTGTTGTCTTTTAACCTCTGTCCAAAAATATCAAAAACCCAAATTGTAGTTTTTGCGATACAGTTGAAACATGGGGCTGTTGTCAAGCTACTCCTCCATGACTACAAATACTCTTGTTTCTCCTTGTCATTGTAACCAGCCAATGGAAGACTATGATTTTAGATTTATAGGATTTTGAAAGTGGTTAAATTAATTAAATTTTTTATATTTTATATTTTTGAAAAGATCTGGTTGTTGGGTTTCTCATTTTTTCATTTGGTTGTAATTAGATATGCCAAAAAGAGGGTTTTTATGAGAGTTGTCCTTTTTTTGCATTCTATAAATTTCTAATTTATTTTTTGTCAATTTCGCCTGTGTTGCTAAGTAGTCGAGGTCCAAATATGACATGGGTCTTTGACAAATTTTATTTTTGAGATGATTTGGCTATTTTATGGTTGTTTTATGGATGGCATATTTAATACTATTTAGTGCAAAAATTAGTTAAGTTATGAAGGTTGTATAAGAGGATATAACTTTATCCTTTGATATGTATTGTATATTATCATTTGTGCTTGCATGTGTTATTGTGTTTATGTTAATAATCCCTTCCTATTTGTGAAATCTTGTGTTGGGTCTTTTGTTTTGTGTAAGGAAAAATTGTACCAAGGATATGCATTGTTGGTTTTGATTATACATTGCTGAGAAAGAAAAAATAAAAGTTGGTTATCATGCTATAAGATTGTCCAAATGATGTTATGTACTTCATTGTATGTGTTATGGTTTAATGATCAACTTTTGAGTTTCCTATCCATTTTTGTTATGTGTTTGATCCCTGGAAGTATGTAGAAGTCTGTGAAAGTCCTTGTGATTTTTCTTGATTCTTGTTTTAGGCAGTCTCCTTTGGATGTTTAGTGCCAACCACTTGTTTTTTTTGTTGCTTTCTTGTGTGTGGGGCCTAAAGTTTTCTTCTATCATAGAGGGAGTTGGCCTCAGGGTTCCACGTGGTAGGGTGGTATTTTTGAACCATCCATTGGGGTTTAGCTAGTGTAGTTCATGTTCAACATGGAGTCTTTGCTTTCAATTCATTCCAAAGTTGGTTTCATGATGCAAATGATATTTATAAGGAAATTGAGCCCAATATGTATCTTATATATATATACCTCTTAGATGAATGAATCTTGTACATTGTAGCATTATTGTAAAGGAAAAGTAATTGAATTGGTAATCTTGAATATGTATATATTTATGGTTGTTCATTATGTAATAGAGAGGTTAACATGGGAATGTTGTATTTATGATGCATATGAGCTTAATTTAGTAGTTGATGTGATATATCTTTATGTATCTATTTCATGGTGTTGGTTAGGATTAGGTTTAATTTTAATTAATTTATGTTATCATATGTAATTTGATGTTTGAGATTTAATTTATATTCAAAGGATTGATTGGATGTGTTCTTAGTGTATCAAATTACTTTCTATAAGTTTAGTTAGTGTAGATGTATCATAGTATCGATGTTAGGGGACCATGGTGAATAGGTGTGTAAGTGGGCTATGATTAATGTTAATTAATGTGATTATAATATAATGTTAATGTAATGGTGTTATCCATGTAGTTTGTGGAGTTTCTAAAACTAAAATAAAAATATTGGCATGATGTTGAAGGTCTTTTGTGTTAATCCACCAGGTCCCTTAGTAAGGCATTACAAGAGGTCTTTTTTTTCTATGTTACATTTAGCCCCCACTTTAGTGAGAGGATGAACTTGCTTGAAACTCACACTAAAGTAGAAATTCAAGAGAGATATGAGTGTGTAGATGTATATAAAAAAGAATGACAAAGATAAAAGGAGGTGGGCAAGCCCCCAGGATCGAAGATCCTAAGTCAAACCATCAAGATGCAAAATCCTGAAATGGAAAGAACTAGGAAGAAAAGAAACATGAAAATAAGGTGGATCAATCTTCTATCATTTGTCCAACTAGTTGTGGATTAGATCTAGGTTATTTTTTCATAAATGTGTACTCACTCTAAAGTGATGGAACTCTTGGTATTTTTCCTAGTGAGAAGACCCAAAAGGTGAAATACATACGCTTGTTGGTATGCACTCACAAACACATAGGTGGCTATGGGGAAATTCATGCCTCATAATGCTCTTCCTGCTCAACCATATCAAAGTTATAATACCTCATAATAACTTTAATAAGGAACCACAAAAATGATCTTTGAGCTGTATGAGGTAAGCAAAACATCATATGCATGAAATTCATAGGTCTTCATTGTTAATGTAGAATAGTGTAAGAATTGTTCAAAGGGATTTTTATTAGTTCGTGTAATTTCTCATCTTAGGGAACATCATGCTTAATGTCTCCAAGAGAGGATAAGTGAAAATGGTCTCATCTTGTTTCAAAGAGAGGACAAGTGCAAGATCTCATCCTAGGGAACATTGTGCCAAATGTGTCCAAGAGAGGAAATCACAAGAAAAAAAAATAACACAATGAAATGTGAGTGGTGATGTATTCCCCCACTTTAAAGCAGTTGTGAGCACTAGTACTATGAGAAATTTCTTTAAAGTAGAAGAAGACATGAGAACTTATTCAGAAATCCCTATGCTAAGTCATATGTTTTTGAGAACCTACATCATGAAAGAGGGTAGTATGTCACATGCAAGCCACTTAAGGAACATCATCAATGTCCCAAGGTTTCTCTTATATGTTCATGAAAGGTTAAAGACTACCTAAAGGAGGTGATGAAAAGTAACATACAAGGACAAGGCTACTAAATCCCTTGCCCCCACTAAGTGCAGAACAAAGGTGAGTCGAAATGATTGATGAAATGTAGGTGAGAGTGAAAATTGGTATCAATTAGGGGAATTAGGTGCCCCCCATAGAGGGAAGCATATCAAACTCCTTAAGATGTATTTTATAACTCAAAGCTTTACATTCAGTAGTGGAGTGTCCATGAACTCTATGATATGCACAGAATGAAGTCTTGTAATAACATTTCTTTTTCGAGTTCTAGGGGCGAAGAGTGATCAAGTGATCATGGATGAGTCTCGAAAAGACACCTTCTTGATCAATGGTAGAAGGTGGTCTTGTGATTTGTGTCAAAGATACATCTTTCTTAGTGGTAGATGTCATAGGGTATGTGCAGGATCATGATGGGCCAAAAAGTGGCGATATGATAGGTATGTGTAGGGTATATGGCTAATGACTTTGTTTACCAAAAATTGATGAGATGAAAAGGGTTTTAAAGGAGATTCCTAGCTTTCCACCAATATAAATTATGCTTTACTTTGAATTTAATAAATAATTATTATTCATTTTTTATTTGAATTATGACTAATGTCCCAATTGATAGGCTAATTGAAAAACATCTATATCTTTCAAACAAAATCACATTTTTTTAATTTGAAACATGTGTCACGTTCTATGCTTCACATACTATATGATTAAAAAAATGAATTTCATGAAGTGTTGACCAAGTTAAGGTGGTCAAACATATGATTTTTAATAGTCTTTTAAAATTTGCAATAAAAAATTCATAATAAATTATTTAGTTGTAAAAAAATTACAAAAAAATATGCATCACATTAAGACATCAGTCATCTACTTATATCTAAAATATTATATAAAAATATTATCATTTTATTGTGGTTAGGGTGGTCAGACAAACACCTACTTATTTTTTCCTTCAAATTTAAGTCCTACTGCATTGAAATTTCAAATTTTCACCAAATAGATTAAAAAAAAAAAACCTAGTAGTTTAAAGAAACTACATTCAATTTGCTATAGATTCTATTCTTACATGATTTTGAAATACTATAGATAACTTATTCAAATTTTTATGTCAAGTTTCCTAACATTGATTTTTCTAAATTTTATCACCACTTAAGGGCCTTTTTTTTCCATGATGATACTGCACATACCCCATACTTACACAAGTTTCTCTAGATTGTGAGATTTCATTCTCTCTTATAGGAGGAGGGAAAATTTATGAGATTAAAATCATGATAATTTTGCGAGATGACATTGACATTAAGTGAATAGTTCATTCCTTGTGTCATATTCTCTAAAGGATGATGTTCAAGACCACTAGTTGTTAAGGATGACTTAGGAGTGTGTTGTGTGAGGTTGTTGATGTTGAGTGAAGGTCTTTTTATTTTGGACATAGGACAATAAGCAATACCATGAGTCATTTATTTTTTGTTAAGCTCTATAGGGTTGTGAATACCTTGTTCTCAAGCACCACATCCTTTTCCATCATATCCCTATTGTTTCATGATTTCATAACCTTTTCCATAAAGCTTATTCATTGCTTTTGGATCAGGTGGTGGTTGATCATAAGCGTTGTCAAAGGTAACTGTTGAGTTTTCTTCTTTGGCTAAAGTAGTGGAGGCAGATGCTTTCGAAAGGTCTTTTGAATTTTGTGTTGAAATGATGGTCAGTTGTTCTTGTTTCTCATCTTTCTTTTGTGTGATTATGTATTCCCTATAAATGACGGTTTGAATTCTAAGGATCCCTAATCATCACCAAATAATTTAGACATCAATTCCTCATTGTTTTCTTCAATTTTAAGAGATTCTATATTGGATGTTGGAATCAATGCTTTCAAAGGACTTGTAGCTCCTTTTTCAAGGTGCAATCAACTTTCAAGCTCAGGGTCTATTTCAACTTGATAAATATTATTGTTATAGAAATATTTCATTATACGATGAAGGGTTGAAGGAACTACATTCATCTCATGGATCCATGGTTTTCCTAAAAGAAGATTATATGAAATATCATAAGGAATGACACAAATAGGAGTTTGCAAAGCAGCCATCCCAACTATAATAGGCAAAGTGATTACACTGAGCTATTGCTTCGTTGTATTATCAATTCCTCAAATATATATAATCAAGTATTATTTGTGACTTTTCAACACAAACTCCATCAAGGAGATTCACACTACACACATTAAGGGTTGAACCATTATCAATAAGGGTTTGCTTGATCCCTATCCGGTTGTATTGTGCAATGATCATGAAAGCTTCATTTTGTTTTTGCACTTCTAAAGGGGGAGTTCACTTTGGTGGAAAACAATGTCAGCATTTATTCCATGGATCATGGTTGTGATGTTAGTTGGTTGCGCATTAGAAGGGACATAAATTTGTTGCAAGAATGATTGGATCATGTTGTGATAGTGAGGGGAGGCTTGAATAAGGTCCCATAATGAAATTTTAGCAGGGGTATTCTTTAGTTGTTCAACAAGGTTATACTCCTTTCCACTAGGAAAACCTGGTACGATAGGTCTAAGGGGGATAGGATTAGGCAAAGGTAAAAGTGTTGGGGTTGGTTGTGGTGTTTGCAAATTATTTCGAGTGTTATATGTATGAGCAATGATATTATAACTTAGTTGTTGTGATACATTATTCTTAGGTGGGTAAAGGACAAGTTCAAGTTTGTTTTGAGGTGGAGGTTTACATGAAGGGGGGTAAAGGATGAGTTGAGGTTGAATAATGTTAACATCGGATGATCCCACAATACTAGTTTATAATTTTTGGCCAAACTAGACACTAAACTAAGTTTTTCTAACTAAATATTCACTTTCGAGCACCTATAGTGGCTAAACCATGAGGAATTTGAAGATGATGCAAAATAGTGATTTGTGACATTTTATCTATAGATTCTAAATACATTTTTTTAAAATTTTGGAATTAGATTGCACTTATTTTTCCATCTCCTTCAAAAACTAGTTTTTTTTTCAGTAAACACCATTTTTAAGGAGTGACACTCATTGTATAAAACATAACCCTTTTTCCATGAAGGATAAAATTCTAATTTTGTTTGAATTTAGATTTGTAACTATGATATCTAGTTCTTCCAATTAGTTTCATAGTGTTTGATTGAACATTTTTTCCTTAATCATGTTTTGAAGTCAAACCAATTACAATTCAAACATAGGAAACCCATATAACAAAACATTTTTTTGTATGGATCAAAATATAGTTTTTTTATTTTTGTTGGATCAAGGAATTCAATATATGGTGCACTCATTTTTTTTTTTTGATAATCTTTTATTTTTCCACATGTGTAGAACAAAGAGCTGGATTTTCAATGAAAAACCTACATTCACAAGAAATAAAAAATAAATATAGTAATTAAATTAAATTTATTTAAAATTATACTTTTTGGGAAGTTTAGAATAAGGATTACATACAAAAAATAAATTTTAAATGAATTCATTAGATCTCCGAAAAGGTAAATCAAAAGTGGTTTTTTATTAGCATTTTGATAGGTGTAAAGGAGACTCCGTTATAGATATGGTTTAAAACTAGTGGGGTTATATCCAAGGGGGTTTTATCTAAGGTAGTTTGATCAAACCCTCTTCAATCGAAATGCTTTAAATGGAAAATTTTGAGGCTTAAATCATTATATTTTCTAAAAATATGTGATTTCAACAAAAGTCAGAATCTCCCAAAAATTGTAAACTAGCTTTGTGGGATCACCCCATCCCTTAGCAATTGAGAGTCTATATCATTATTACATGGTTCATGTCTTGCATCATGATATCCTTCCTAGGGGGAGGTTTTTTAGAAGAACTATTGTAAACTAAATTTTCTTGACATTCTATGGTTGGTTCTTCTAAAAGGACTTCATCACAAGTATGAGGATGATCCAGAGAAGGATTATTATGATTTTCATGTAGATCTTTGGGCATAGGATAGGGACATTAGGGAAGGTAGGGGAAATGTTCTCATGATCTTGAATAGTTATATCTTCTAATATCAACATATGCTCTTTGCATTGAGGAGGGATATTAGGAGAAGAACAAGTTTGATTATCATGATAATGGAGATGAGATAAGGTAATGTCTAGAAATATGTCTATGGTCTCATCTTCATGTTGTGTTGTGTGATTGTCATGATTAATTTGTGTGATGTCCTTTGCTTTAGTAATGTTATGTCTAATAGGAGAGGTAAGAGGAGAGAAACAACTTAGATTGTTAAAAATCTCAACAATTGGTTCTTCTAGCACTAAAATATCTGCTCCACAAGTGTGAGAGATAATAGGAGAAGAAAAAATATAAGTGTTATGATTAAACAAGGTTTCTTTCAGTAAACTAACCTCATCCACAAAAGGGGGACTAGGAGAGGGATCTATGATGAACAAAAAGAGAGGGGAAATGACCTTATACTCATATTATTTTAACAAAATTCTCTTACAACACGCAATATGATCTAAAAAGAGAACATGAAAGATGCCAGTTATAGAACTTTGTAATGAAAACATAATTGAATGATTATTCTACAAACTTGAAATCTAACAATGCTAAAGCAAAGATGCAAAAGAGGAATGTAATTTTTCAGATTTTAAAGATGACAATTGACAAGATGCAAATGCAAACTTGAAATTAAAACCATGCATGAAATGAGCTAATTTAAGCTAGATTGAATGAAATGCATGTCACAAAAACTCGGCTAACTGATACAACTAGGAAATGGCACCAAACAGAAGCCTAAAATCATGGTTTTCAGCTTTGTAAAAGGCAGTTCAAGGGGTCAAAAGGGACTAATTCGCCTAGGGTGGCGAGTGAGTCCCAATATGTGCTTTATCTAGATTTTTTAGAAAATTTGGAGTGATTTTTATGTTTTTTGAGTTCTATGATGCATACCTAAGTTAGAAATGTATAATTTCAAAAAATTGAAATGAATTTAGATGTTAAAAATGCAACCTAAATGCAAGTTTTTGAAACCTAGCATGCCAATGAACTAATGCAAACCCTAATGCAAAGTCAATGAAAGGATAGATCTATGATGAAGGACTCAAAATTAGAAAATAAGGTATTTGAAAAGTAGCTTCACCAAAATGTAACATAGATTTTGGCATCCTAATCCTTTCTAACACTTCTAGGGGTTTCACCTAAAAGGATAACGATGGGCCAAAATGAAATTCTCAAATTCAAAGATTAATGTTATATGGATGGAATATGGATGAAATGTACCTAGATGTAATTTTTGAATGCAAGAAACTAATAAGATTTATTGATTAATGAATGGAAACTAAAGGAAAACAACTTGTTTGAAAATAGATTGTGTAATACAGAAAAACCTAGAAATGGATGCAAAACTGAACATAAATGAATCAAACTGAAATTGTGCACCTAGAATATGGATGAAGACTGGAGATAGTTTTTGGAATGCTTCTAATGATAATTTTTAGGCCTAGTGGGACTCATTCAACATTCTAGGAGAATCAGTCCCAGTTCTGCAAAACTAAGTTGGAACTTGTTTTTGACAAAATAGTATCTAAAAATGTAGAAAACTCAAAATTGACATGGAAGTGGGACTCATTTTCCACCCATGGTGAATGAGTCCACTTTCAATTTTTTCAATATTCAAAGGTGTAATCCGGAGCTCTCAGTTTGCACTTTGATTCTCTATAGGTGTCTACTTCTGAAACTCTAATTTCCAAACTTAAAAATGAGTTTTTGTTGATATTTTGACTTGTTGAATGAAGAGAAGACCTAAAAAAATTTACAACTTGATTCTTAAATATTTCCAAGCTTCCAAGAAGTCTAAATCTACAAACACAAAAAGCAAGAGAGAGAAATGTTGAATGTTAGGGCATGGGGGTTTGCCTTGGTCAAACCCTTTTTAGGTAATTAAACCAAAATGAAGAAAGAATGTAATGAAACATACAATAATGGAGTTTATTACCTTTCCATGATGTTTGATCTTGAAATTCTATAGAAAAACATGAAGGATTTTCCCTTGAATGTCTAAAAATTGATGTCTTGGTGACTTGAAATGAAGAAATCCTAAGTTGCTTGACTTGAGATGGAAGAATGATGGATGAATTATGAAGAATGAATTATGAGATTAGGAGATATAAAATGGGGAGAAAAACACTTATTTATACACAATTGTGCCTTAGTAGTCCAATAATACATCATCATAGGGTGACATAAGGTAATTTTGAATAAAAAACTAAAAGAAAATTTAAAATATTTTGAATTTGGAGCCAAGAGGGACTCATTCGCCACCCATGGCGAATGGGTCCCACCTTGGATTTGAAAGTGGATGTTAGGAATTATCTTGTATTTAATGTTTTTTTGTTGGGTTTACATTCAAAAATACACTTAACTATGCCTTATGAGTGCATAAAGGGGTCAAATAAAGCATAAGAAAGGTGTAAATAGTGAAATTAACCTTAGAAAAGTGTAACATATTGTTACTAGACTTTACAACACTTTAAAATAGGACTTGATAAGGGATAAAAAGGTGATTTTTAGATTAATCATGATAGGAAGAGTCTAGAAATGTGTAGAAATGTGTTACAAAATTTCACAAAACCTTCATAATACATCATTAAATGCATAGTATTTAGTTTGTAAGGGTCCAAGACCTAATGTGGATGTACTAAAAACCTCACAAAATTAAATAAAGGCCTCATTAAGTCCTATTTATCATGAATTATTTCCATGTCAAGCAAGAGGTCCTTTTTTCTACGTTACAGGTATAGGTGGGAATTAAGGTTATGCTTGAAGGAGGACGAATTTGAATTCCACCCTGATTTTGCACATTGTTTGAAGTTTGAGCACCATTGGTGGTGGAAGGGAGATGGTTTCCAAATATTTGAGATATGTTACACACAACTTCTAGTCGTTCATCACTTTACATCATGTAGTGAATACTATCTATGGTAGATATAACAGTGTTGGAAATGTTTTCAGTACTCATGCTATCTTGTAAATGAGCTAGGTCTTCATGCATTTTCATTATGTTTTCTTGAGGGATATGATCAACCATTTTTTGAATACTTGGCATAGCACTTGTAGGTAAGGTAGGCATAGAAAAAGAGGTATCAAAGGTATAGTCCATACCTAGTGAACTAGTACCAACACTAGGAGTAAGAGAGCTAGATAACCAAAGATCCACAATGAGTTTTTTATCATGTGATGACATGAGTCTCACACTTCATTTCACCATAGTAGTAGCACTAGGATGCCAAGTAGTACAACTCATGCAAGGGATAAATCAAATAAATTGCAATGAACACAATATTCTATGCTTATAAGTACACTTGAAATGAAAGAAATTGAAATAACAATAATTTTGCAAATTATAACAGAAAACTGAAAGAAGCAAACAAAAACACAAAAAAGTAGATTTAAACCCTAAAAATACAACTTCAAAGTCCATAGGGACTAAGACACCAGCAAGGGCGTCTTGGTCCTACTGATGAAATTTTGAAGTTCTAGAAACTAGAGTAGAAAGCAAACAACATATACAAGGTTCTAAGCAAATGACCCACAGAGGGACTAAGATGTGAGGAAGGGAATTTTAGTCCTAGTAAAGGTGCTTTTCAAAAAACAACAAAATCTAAGTTGTTAACATTGTTCCCAAGTTTCCTACCTAGGGACCTAATGTTTAGAAACATTAAACTGTGCAAATGAATGCAAGAAAAAGTGACTAATTACAAACAATTGAATGAAAAGTTGAATGCAATTTTTTTAAATTTTGAATGCAATAACAGTGTTCCTAAATGCAATTAGGATGATTAACAATGCACTTTTTCAGTTTTTCAATGAGATAAAATGATGCAAGAAAGGAAAAATGCAACCTATATGCACTTTCACTAATGCAAATATGAGAAAACCTATATGCACTTTCACTAATGCAAGATGCAATGCAAGAATGAATGCAACCTAGATCTAGGATCTTAATGAACTCCAAATTAGAAAAATGAATTTCCAAAATTTTAGATTCACCAAAATAAATAATGGGGAAATGGATACTTTATAACCTAGGTTATAGAACACCACTTTTCTCGTATTATCATTCAAGGATGTCATAGGATCCCCAATTGAATTGACTATCAACACTAAGGTGATTCAATTCTCAACAAGGGAGACCTAGGAAGGTCCTTTTAGCTTTTGAAGGGTTCACCACCAAGCAAAATCCTGGAAAAGACAACTTAACATTCAACTCACAAAACCTAGTAGTGCAAGCCAAATAATGAGTTTAAATGATAAAATTAAGCAATAAGTTAGGATGTATGTACCTGGGAAGTCTAGAAATGTAATAAGGATTTTGGAAATACAAAAATGTTGTCAACATATGCTAAGGAGGACTAAGCTTCCCTTATTGTTGTCATAGTCCCGCTACTATTTTTTAGGGTAGATGCAGAATCTTTGAATGTCGAAACATAATCCAAAAGAATCTCTATAAAATAATACTTGGTGGACTAAGATTCCCTTACTACCAAGTTAGTCTTGATCTAAATTTCTGCAACTTCGAAGAGTGATCCTAAGGTTCAATGTCTACACTTCCTTCTTCTCAAATCTCGTGTCGTGAAACCTCTAAATATGGCCTATAGGTGACTTTCCATGAAGATGACAACTTTTCAATGCAACTTTACAACTTTACAACTTTGCACTTCAAATGATCTTCAACCTAAATATGCAAACACAAGCACACAAGTGAGAAAAAACTTGTTAATTGTTAGTAAATGGAGGTTTTCTTTGGTCAAAACCCTTATTGGTAATTAAACCTTGTTGTGAAATAAAATAATGGAGGGAAATGATGAATGAACAAAGTGCTATGTTGCAACTCACCAAACCCTTGTTATGAAATCTATAAATTTGTATGAAGTGGCTAGCTTGAATGTAGATCTTGCAATGCTTGAATGCTTGATAGATCTTGAATTGGATTGCCTGTTTGAATAAAAACCCTACATCACAAATGTTAGCTCTGTTAGCTCAAAAACACACATGATGCAAGAATATCTCTGACATGATGCTTAAATCTTGATAACGGCTCCAAATTCTTGATGAATTGCTCTTGAATGCTTTTGTGGACTCAAATTTGTTATAAGGATGCTTGCATGAAATTTCTAGGATGAAAATGATTGAAAAGAACCTTTTATTTATATGTATCCATGCTTAATATCCCAAAATTGCACCACAACAAGCTGACATATGAATTCATTAATCAAAGGAGGCTAAATCTTGCTAATATTTGAAATTAGATCCCAAAAATAGCTTAAGGGGGACTAAAATACCCTAGGTGGCATCTTAGACCCAAACTCGGGGCACAGACTCCAAAAAGGTTCCCATTTAAGGAACATTTAAAAAGAGGGTCCCAAGACCTTTGGAGGACAAAGACACCCTAGGTGGCATCTTAGTTCCAATCCAAAAATCAAGGACACACAACTAAAATAATTAGATTATCATTTACCCTTTCATGTTTGTTGGGATTAGCTATAAAATGATAATTTATTAGGCTCGTGGATGCAATCTAGAACCAATTAAGACATAAATAAGGATAAATAAAGCAAGTGGGCCCAAAAAAGTGTTAAAATGCAAGGGAATGCATCTTCCTACACTAAAATGAGGTGGCTAGCTATGTGCACTTGATCTTGGGGGAAACTTGATAGTTAAGTATGTTTGATCTAGAAAGCCTTAATTATTCACCCCTTTAAGCTCCACATTGATATAATTGGTGGCAAATGGATCATTCATTCTAATGAAAAATGGATTCCTATAAACAATTAGTGATGAAATATAAATGAAAGAATCTGACTTAAACATTATATAATTAAATAATGATAAAATAGAACACAATACGAGGGAACACAATAGATTCTAGAACTGAATATATTTTTAAATCAAAAAATGAGTGAAGCCACTTTCACAACTAGGGGAGAAGACCCAGTATTTGCCAAGGCTAACTTTGAGCAGCTGTAGAATTCAAACCGTATGTCTAATCGAAATGTTTTTTATGGGTTTTTTCACTCATGAGTTAAGTGCTTATAACTAAGGTTTTTGCTTGTGGGAAATTCGGTAGACTGCGGTAGCCTTGGATATGCGTGCAAAGGTAAAAAAGACACCTTTTAGAGGTGCCATCCACTCGCTGCCACCTAATGTCCCAGTATTTTCCAGCTATAACCACCATTTTTTTTTTAAAAAACACCTAAATGTGTCACTATTAATATTTAATTAGAACTATTTTATCATTCAAATCTGCTCAAAAGTCAATGGGTCTAATTCACGTTAGCACCTTATAAAATCATTTTGGCACCCATTAAAAATCAATTTCTACATACACTTCCTGACCTTTTAGTACTTACACCAACACATTACACTTCACCTTAGAATTACATTTGGAGTCCGATTAATGCATATGACT
>VDFB02058242.1:317526367-317605768 GCA_007258455.2 Sequoia sempervirens | reverse complement strand
ACATACATACATACATACATACATACATACATTCACACACACACACACACACACACACACACACACACACACACACACACACACACACGCACACAAAACTAAGGAGGTTGTAAAGAGCATGTCAAATTGTAAGATGACATTTCAGGTCAAGTCTTTCAAGAGTTTACTTTGGTTGTGACCTGGTAGACATTGTGTTCATTTATGATGTTCATTTTTCTTATTCATTGTAAACTTAAACTTATAATTTACAATTAGATTGATTTCCACTTACACTTACCGTTACAATTTATGGATATGCTACATATAGATGTATAGTTATATATATGTATGCATATACTTAGTTGTGTATACATATATACATATATATATGTATGTATACATATATATATATGTATATGTATGCATATACATGTATTTGTGTGTATATATATATATGTACATAATTTCCTAAATTTCAATTACATACATTTCTCAATGTACATTTAAATTTTCAACAATGTTAGTTAGATTAATACAACAAATACATATCCAACAAAATGATAGATGAATACAACCAACACAAAACTGATTTTGAATCACAAAAGCATAGATCATTAACTTGGATAGCTCCCAAAACATGCCTAGGCTAAAATCAAATTTATTACAGCATAAACATGATTAAGACAAAGTTGGAAAGAAGACAAGGAGTCTTCAGTCTTACAAAAACCACACTAGCACACATCGAAGTAGATAAGTTGACAACAAACAACCATTCAGTTCTACCAAAAATAGACACTGGTATCCTTTGGTTAACCAATACAACAAACTAGTATCCTTTGGTTGTCCGATACTATAGATTAGCATTCAATTTTATGAAAAACACTCTAGCACACTTCGAGGTCAAAAATTTGACAACAAAAAATCCTAATCAAACATCCAAAGATATGATTAAGAAGTGGTGCATCCCTGGGGGTCAATTGACTCCGCATCAACCATAGAAGATGTTAAGGATTGCAGATTGTTCGATATGGCACTCACTATACAAGCAAGCAATGCCTCATTTTCCTCTGGCGTGAGTTGTAACTGTGGAGAGAAGCCTTTAGCAGACCCATTTTGTAGGTTGCTAAGAGAAGCAAAGGATGGAGAAAAAATGTTAATCATGTCCCTTAAAATTCAATGTTGACTTGGAAGAGGAGTTGTAGGAGTACTCTTACTTTTGTTTCTTTTTGCTCTTTCCATCTGCTTTTGGTTTTCCTTCAATTGTCAAGCAATCTTTTCTTGCTCCCTTTGAAGCTCCTTTTGATGTCACCACCTCAACTTGTCCTTTGCAATTTTCTATTTTTTTGCAGCACGCTCCAATCTCTTTCCCTCCCTCTATGTGAGGATTGCTTCTCTTTTTGCCTTCTTTTCAGCCATTTTCTCCCTTTTCCTTTGCTGCAATTCTTGGTTTCTTCATTTTTGTGCCTCTTATTCATTCAACAAATTGAAAAAATCATCTAATGTCAAAATTTGAGATTGCCTACTTAGGCATAGGACCCCATTCTGATCTCTATTAGATGACTGGTGTACCCTTTGCATTGGGAGTTGCAAAAAAATGCTTCTCTTGCCTACTAGTTGTTGATCATTGACTTGTGTGCATGGCACGTAGTCAACTTCTTCGTCGCTTGAGTCATTACCTTCGACTCCATTCTCTTCATCATTTTTAGCCTCCCAATTTCTCCCAGTCATGAACTAATGGATGACATCTTTAGGATCAACATTTGGTGGTGATGGTATGGATAGCCCTTCATCCACTTGACTAAAATTGAGATGCAACCCTAGGTTCAAAGTTGCATCTTGAAATTAAGATGGCAGATTGAGACTCTCTTCATTTTCGGCTTCCTCATTACATTATTGAATTGTTGGTTCTTGGTTAATTTATGTTGCCTCAATGTTTTCTGGGAAATATCCTTCTTCATTTGTTGGATTTGGGGGAATGCTTGAAGAAAAGTTTTCCAAAAACTATCTAATCTATTCCTCATTCCAACCTACTACACTCAAACAAGTCTCTACTGCCATGAACTATGCCTCATCATCGATTGTATCACCCTCTGTTTCTGCTCCCAATGTGGTTCCTTCCTCTTCAACCATGAAATCTTAGCTTGGCAGCATATCCAAGTCAAGTGCATGTCGATCTAATGGACACATTCTCATTCTTCTAAAACCACTTGCAATGTTATTAAGAGTCAAAGATTGTGCAAAAGCTTTGTTGGCAAGTGTTGCAAACACTTCCCTTCCAATGTCAAGTTGAGGATTTGCAGAGAGCCATATACTCCTTTGTTGTTTGAAGTAGTTCTTAAATGGTGAGAACACACTAACATCAAGGGGCTGCAATGTGCTAGAAGTGTGAGCAAATCTATTCCCATAGTCTTTGCTTCTTTGATCATCTTGAATGCCACATCGCTGCCATGACCATCAAAGATGAGAAGTTGTTTGTTGCTTGGTGACACCCCTCTTAGGACATTTTTCGCAACGTGTTTTTAACCATTCCATAAATAATTCTTTTGTCATCCAAGGATGCTCTTGGATTGTCATGCATGCCCTTGGCTCATAGTTAGCAATATAGTTTCTAATGTTCCTTTTGGACTTTAATAAATAGTAACCAAGTATAGCTTGACCTGTTGCACTAACACAAGCTAGAACAGTGATCTATTCTTCGCTTTTAGAAATTAATTGTGGAACATATTTCATCCTTGTTTTTGTAATAACTCTCATTGCACAATTTTTGCCAGCCTACACACCCGTTTCATCACAGTTTCATATTTTATTGGGCCCATAATTGTGTTTATTGTACAACTCCTCCAAGTTATCATAGAATGAAAAAATATTTTAGGACATAGCATTATAGCTCGATCTGTGTCCTCTCCTTCGAGTGTTAAAATTGTTAGATTCAGATGCCTTTGATGAAAGCCAACCCACCATGACCTCTCTGGTATCCCATTTGTAAATGGGTTAGGCCTCCCTCTAACCATTTGGGCCATTGTTGACTTAAGTTGTGACACTTGAAGGTCATGACCACTATTAGCCATATCTTTACACCACTGGGAAATTTTAGATTCTTCTTTATTAGATAGGACTATTCATGGCTCCCTTCTTTTAGTGGATGTCACGCCATTGAGCCATGACCACAAACTAGTAGGCGAGATTCCCCATTTGATCGTTGAACTTCTAATTGGCATTCACTTGTCCTCAACATCTGCAATGGCTTTTTCCATATCATGCATAGACCAAATTTTTCTGCACAGATCTACGGTTGTCACCTGGTCAGTAGGTGGCAATTCCATTTCTACATCAGTATAATGAACAACAGACTCAAACCCATCATTTTCATTGGTCTATTCTACATTTTTAGAAATAACATCCTCATTGATGTTCACTGCTGGCTCTTTAGCAACAACAATTGGAGCATTGAATGTCACTCCATGAGGTACTCAAATCAAGCACCTCCCACCTAATCTTTTCCTCTTCTACTCTAGTGACATGGTTGTTAGTGATCCTACACATTGTAAGCCATAAAGTGTTAGATAAACAATGTTGAAATCGATAAAAAGAAGTTAAAATCAAGCTAGAAACAACCAAAAAACCCAAGAGTGCCATTGTTTGCATTCTGAAAGGGGAATGATGTTTGTTATTACCTCACACCATGGATAAAAGACATTAGAAAACATATGTATGTACACAAATTTATATAAGTATACATTTATCTATGTAATTATATGTATACACACATATACATATATATCTATATTTATATGTATGTGTACATATAATTACATAGAAAATTATTGATATACATTGCAAAACATAAAACAGTACTAATTGTGTCACTATTAACATGTAATTAGATCTATTTTATCATTCAAATTTGCTCAAAAGTCAATGGGTGTAATTTAGGTTACCTTATAAAATCATTTTGGTGCTCATTAAAAATTACTCCTACATATTAATCTCCTAACATTAGCACCAGATAGCAAACACATTACACCCCAATTAGACTTCATATGGGGTCTCCTTAATGCATATGACTAATGGTTTTTTTTGGGGTATCCAATTCTTTTCCATCATTTAATTTGGGTTTACATATATATATATATATATATATATATATATATATATATATATATATATATATATATATATATATATATATATATATATATATATATGTATATATATATATATATATATGTATATATATATATATATATATGTATATATATATATATATATATGTATGTATATATATATAGATATATGTATCTTATCTCTCTAATACATATTATATATACATATATATATCTATATACATAGATATATGTATGTATATATATCAATGTTCAAAGCACATTGTATAGAAAATGAAAGAAGTTGCATTGTATTCAATTGCGATAGGATATTAATTTGAACAAAGGTAGATCGAGTACAAACTCGAGTTTTCAGAAATGTGCACAAAAAAGTAACCAAGGGTTTCAGAATAATAATTCCTCACTCACAAAAATATAGAAGTTCATTTTCAAATAGATGCCGAAATTCCATGCAAGGGTTTCATGAGATTAATTTCTTAAGCACACAAATTTGGAAAAAACCAAGCGAGGGTTTTCACAAAAATGACATATAATAAATGGGATTATCAATTTTTTTCCCATATTCACATGTTTTTTTTATAGAAAGGTTGATGCAGACCCAAAAAACCATCTTTTGCAAGCATGTGGTCAAACCCACTAAAGTCCTCTATCATTTCTATAGACAATATCGTGATACAATGGAGTTTACCAGGCTGTGAGCACTTGGTAAAATAGGGAGAGGAAATCATTTAAACCCAAAAGAACCTGTGTGTAAAAAACCAGCACCATGACTAGACAAAATCAAACAACACATGGTGAAAAGGAGTGTAAGATGAATGATTTATTTCATAAAAAAGCAGTAATAATTTTTCAATCATTGAATAAACCCTTCATGGGTTGTAAAAGATGCAAAAGAAAATGATTAACCAGTACCATTATTTGAATTTTGAAAGGATAAGTAAAGGATACAGACATATATATTGATTTGATCAATGAACAAGAGACAATAGACACATTCATTTACAAATTCAATATGTTGTGTTATATATATATATAATTAACATTGTACACATTCTTTTACAAATTCAATAAGACGCAAAAGAAAATGATTAACCAATACGATTGTTTTCATTTTGAAAGGATAGACAAAGGATACACACATATATATCGACTTCTTGAATGAACAAGAGACACAAAATGTAAGATGACAAATATATGTATGTTGGCCTCTTGTATGTGCAAAGGAAAGTAGAAAATATAAACAAATGCTAGTCTGTTGTATTGGACAAACAAAAAAAATGTATTTAAACAGAGTTATATATGTTTATATATGTGTTTTTGTATGTATATATGTATATATATACATGTATATATGCATTTATACGTAAGTATTTGCATGTATGTATTTGTATATATATTTGTGTATATATTTTTAAATACATAATATTCATATATACACATATATTAAATACATACATATACATATATATATATATACACGTATATACATATAAATAAACTTTGATAAATGGCAAACCCTGAGAAATAACCAAAAATAAACAAATATAAATACACATATATGCAAAAATAAATGACAAATATAAACCTTGATATAAACCCTGAAATAAATGACAAGATGATAAAAAATAGATAAATATAAACACGTATTTACAAAAATAAATGAAAAAAATTTGAAAATGAACACAAAGCAAAATAAAAACACGTCACCAAAAAGGACCTTTCATTTACTTATAAAACAAAGTAAAAGGACAATGCATAAATATAAATGTTCAATGCATAGTTCATGAAAATAACTATAACTAGAATGTATAAAGTACCAACCTGAGACTTGGGATATTGCAGGAATGTGCAGAGGATGTCTATCGATGGTTTGAATTTTGCAATATCTCTCATTGCACAATTTTTGCTAGCCTACACACCTCTTTCATTGTAGTTCTATATTTTGTTGGGCCCATAATTGTGTTTGTCTTACAACTCCTCCAAGTTATCATAAAATGAGAGAAACTATTTTTGGGAATAGCATTATAGCTCAATCTGTGTCCACTCCTTTGAGTGTTTGAATTGTTAGATTGGGATGCCTTTGAAAAAATCCAACCCACCATGACCTCCCTAGTATCCCATTTGTTAATGGGTTAGGCCTCGCTCCAAGCATTTGGGCCATCGTTGACTTAAGTTGTGACACTTGAAGGTCATGGCCAGTATTAGCCATATCTTTACACCACTGCACAATTTTAGCTTCTTCTTCATCATATAGGACTGTTTGTGGCACCCTCCTTTTTGTGGATGTCACACCATTGAGCCATGCCCACAAACTGGTAGGCAGGATTCCCCATTTGATCGTTGAACCTCTAATTGACATTCAATTGTCCTCAACATCTACAATGGATTTTTCCATGTCATGCATAGACCAAGTTTTCATACATAGATCGAGGGTTGTCACATGGTCAGCAGGTGGCAGTTCCATTTCTACCTCAGTATTATGAACAATAGGTTCAAAACCATCATTTTCTTTGGTCTATTCTGCATTTTTCATAAATAACATCCTCGTTGATGTTCATTGCTGGCTCTTCATCAACAACATCTGGAGCATTGAATTTCACTCCATGAGGTACTCTAATCAAGCACCTCCCACCTAATCTTTTCCTCTTCTATGCTAGTGCTATGATTGTTAGTGATCTTGCACATTGTAAGCCATAAAGTGTTAGATAAACAATGTTGAAATCGATAAAAAGAAGTTACAATCAAGCTAGAAACAACCAACTAACCCAGGAGTACCATTGTTTGCATTCTGAAAGGGGAATGATGTTTGTCGTTACCTCACACCATGGACAACAAACATCAACAAACATATGTATGTACACAAATTTATATAAGTATACATTTATCTGTGTAATTATATGTATACACACATATACATATATATCTATGTTTATATGTATGTGCACATATAATTACATAGAAAATCATTGATATGCATTGAAAAAAATAAAATAGTGCTAATTGTGTCACTATTAACATGTAATTAGATCTATTTGATCATTCAAATATGCTCAAAAGTCAATGGGGCTAATTCATGTTAGCACCTTATAAAATCATATTGGTGCCCATTATAAATTTCCCCTACATATTAATCTCCTAACATTAGCACTAGAAAGCAAACACATTACACCCCAATTAGACTTCATTTGGGGTCCAATTAATGAATATGACTAATGTTTTTTTTTTTGGGTATCCAATTCTTTTCCATCATTTAATTTGGGTTTACATATATATACGTACATATAGACGTATTTATATGTATTCAAGTATAGATATATGTATACATGTATTTGTGTATACATACAATTACACAGTTACATGTATGCATATATCTGTACATATACATATATATATCTATATATACATAGATATATGTATGTATATATATCAATGTTCAAAGCACATTGTATAGAAAATGAAAGAAGTTGTATTGTATTCAATAGCGATAGGATATTAATTTGAACAAAGGTAGATCGATTACAAACTAGGGTTTTTAGAAATGTGAACAAAAAAGTAACCAAGGGTTTCATAATAATAATTCCTCACATGCAGGAATATAAAAGTGCATTTTCAAATAGATGTCGATTATTCCATGCAAGGGTTTCATGAGATTAATTTCTTAAGCACACAAATTTGGAAAAAACCAAGCAAGGGTTTTCATAAAATGGGTGTATAATAAATGGGCTTGTCAATTTTTTCCCATATTCACATGGTTTTTTTATAGAAAGGTTGATGTAGAACCAAAAAATCATTTTTTGCAAACATGTGGTCAAACCCACTAAATTCCTCTATCATTTCTGTAGAAAAAATCATGATACAATGGAGTTTACCAGGCTATGAGTGCTCGGTAAAACAAGGAGAGGAAATCATTTAAACTCAAAAGAACCTGTGTGTAAGAAATCAGCACCATGACCGGATAAAATCAAACAACACATGTGAAAAGGAGTGTAGGAGGAATGATTTATTTCATAAAAAAGCAGTAATAATTTTTCAATCATCGAATAAACCCTTCATGGGTCGTAAAAGATGTAGAAGAAAATGATCAACCAGTACCATTATTTGTATTTTGAAAGGATAGGTAACTTAGGATACATACATATATATTGATTTGCTCAATGAACAAGAGACAACAGACACATAATTTGTAAATGAATGTGTAAAATTATATATATATATATAATTGTACACATTCATTTACAAATTCAAACACACAACATATTTAATTTGTAAAGGATTGTGTACAATGTTATATATAAAACATTGCACACATTCCTTTACAAATTCAATAAGTTATGTTATATATATATATATAAAATTAACATTGTACACATTTTTTTACAAATTCAATAAGATGTAGAAGAAAATGATTAACTAGTACCATTGTTTGCATTTTCAAAGGATAGGCAAACGATATACACATATATATCAATTTGTTGAATGAACAAGAGACATAGAATGTAAAATGACAAATATATGTATGTTGGCCTATTGTATGTGCAATGGAAAGTAGAAAACATAAAAAAATTCTAGTTTGTTGTATTGGATAGCCAAATAAAACATATTTAAACAAAGTTATATACATATATATATGTGTGTGTGTGTGTGTGTGTGTATGTATATATGTATTTATATGTAAGTATTTGTATGTATGTATTTGTATATATATCTGTGTCTATATTTTTAAATACATAATATGCATATATAGATATACACACATGTATATATGCACAAATATATATATATATATATACCCTGATAAATGACCAAAAATAAACAAATATAAATACATATATATGCAAAAATAAATGACAAATATAAACCCTGATATAAACCCTAAAATAAATGACAAAATAACCAAAAACAGACAAATATAAATACAAGTATTTGCAAAAATAAATGACAAAAAAATGAAAATGAACACAGAGCAAAGTAGAAGCTCGTCACCAAAAATGACCTTTCTTTAAAAGATAATATTTTTAAATTAATCATCATTAGCATAGATTAAGGAAGCGATATCCATACATTAAATATCAAAAGAAGAGGTAAGACGAGTAGAGTGGATAAAACTTTAAAGGACGTGTGCAAACAGGCTTCGATTTTCCGAGGTGGTCCGAACAGCTGGGGACAAGGACGCTCCCACTGCGAATTTAAACTTGTGTAAGAAGACAGACTTTGCCTTGAGTGCTGCTGACTCTACATCCACCGAGGTTGCCAACGCGCAATAATTTAATTTCCATGATAAAAGGAAAATACTTGGCCCGCACCCTCTCCCTATAAATAAGGGATAGAGGATGGTAAAGCCAAGCAGCAAACAACTTTCAAGTTAGGAAAAAGGATGGCTAGTCGTGGGATTTATGTTTCCATTGCCTTGGCATTTGCCTTGGTTCTCCTCAATGTTTCATTCTGCACATGTATGGCTGTCACATTTTCGACCAAGAATGACAGTCTGACCGGAGATGAAAGAAAGACTGTTTACGGTGTTCTACAAGATATTGCGGGCATTCCGGGGCTGTTTATTAAGCCGGATGATAAATATTATGCGGGTCGCTTATTCTCCGCGTACCTGACCGTGAGCAGGAAGGGCGTGGCCATAAGATTTACTCGCTGGAGCAGTGAATGCAGCGTGTCCATGAGCCTAAACGACAGGACCGAAGGCCGCGAACAGCTGGAGGCATTCAAGCAGATACTTCCAAACATCCGCCCTTATCTTTTGGATAGGGGCTCCGAGTGGGCCGCTGTCTCCGAGCACACATACTGGATCGATTACTACGTGAGAGAGTCATGCGAAAAGGGGAAAGAGCTTTCCCTGCAGCCTGCTGACACTCCAGCCTACAAGATCGTTTCTGATGATGAAGGAAGCAGCGGAACCAACTGCGCCATCCAACCCTACATGTTGCTTTCCCACCACAGTGCCCTTCCTTTCAATCAATTGCACCCTGGAGACTATCTTCTCACTCCTGATGCCAAATACAAGCTCACAATTCAGAAGTTAGCTGATGGACGAGTACCCTCATGCGTGGCCAACTTGATGAATGAAACTGGTGCTATAGTGTGGAGCACCACTTCTTCTTCGCCTCAAATTAATTGCACTCTAGCCTTCCGCAGTGTCGGAAGTTTGGAATTGTGGAATAATAATCAGATAATTTGGAACTCGAAGAATGCTTGCTCGTCTCTGACTAATTGTGCTGGAGCTGCATCTTTGGCCATGAAGGATGGTCATATAAAACTCTACCAAAGCCTAAATGATTACCTAAGTATTTACGACACCATTCCACCCTCCAAGTAGTAATAGCATCAGCTGGCTTTTAGCTACAGGGATCAAGCGCTCTCCTCCTATAACAAGGCTTTCCCTTATCTAAATAAATCCCTATGTTTGCCATGTAATATCGTGTGTTTCCTGAGTAATATCGATAGTATTCTCTAGCTTAAATCTCACCTTGCCCTACTTTTTATTTTCTTTTTTCATGTTAACATATATACTACAACACAAATTTATCTATAATGAATATTCTAGAACAGGAATTTGTCGTTAATAAATATGTAGAACATAAATTTCAGACTTTAGGAGGATTAAATCGTTCAAAGAAGAATTAACACCATCCATCGTTCACAAGAAAAATTGGCACCATCTATCCTTATATATGGAAAAATTCAAAAGAACATGATACTGGATTTACATATGATTACTGTCACAAATCCTCCCATTTAAAAAGTAGTCAACACCGTCATTACGGGGTACTCCTTTCTTTCTAGACCATAGGAAACTATTGTAGTCTTCCTCAAGGAAACTAGTTGAATATATGAAAGATTTCTACACATGGCTAAGTTAATGGAGATGATGTTAATTTTATTTTCGTTATACAACTTAGGTAAAAAAAGGTTCTGGTGAACTAAAAACAAATAGTCGGTCTAGTATTTTTGAGAAGGGAAATTTTGTTCAAGAATAGTCACAATGTGTCATATAGTTAAGCTCTTCACATTTTTTTTAACAAAGGTAGTTGATTGTCAATTTCGGCCTTCTTTGGCTGAGTTGTAAGCTCTTCACATTTGATATTGGTTTTTATAAGCATTTTAAAAGAAACAATTGTTGATCTTGTAGCATATGTAAAAGAAATTAAAAAAACCAGTAAAATAGTTTAACACACATTTTAAATCTTGAGTTCAAGATTATATATGGAATTATCACATATAATTTCAACATTTATGCGATTTTCAATATTTATATGATTTATAGGTGAAAATGGAAGTTAACGAGAATCCTTTTTAGGTAGGAATAATTATCAAATATCCTTTTAAATTACTTATTATTATTTGATATTCCAATCAAAACTGATGTCTTAATGTGAGTTGTCCTCTAATAGGGTGCTCTAATACCATCTAATATGAGCTATACCCAACCAACTTGCCACTCACTTGAGAATCTCACTCACAATTATGTAGAAGTAACTAGGGTTCTCTTCTTAATTGTAGATAATCTTGCAACAACCAATACCATATGACAAACCACACCTAAGACCTACCACCTACCCATAATAACTATTCTAAAGTAATTCACAGCTAACAATGGAGATCTATTCTACAATAGCCTAAACATACTCATTGGACACCATTTGAACAATAAACATATTGACATATATTTTATTGCATAGAACATTCTCTTTTCTTTTACATATTATAGACACCTAAAATACACCACCTTCACTTACATCATTGATTTCACCTAGTTGTCCAGTAATAATCAATATCATTCAATCATCACCTAATTCATTATCTAAACACTCAAGACTTTGTCCACAAATTGACTATTCATTCAAACATCACCTAATCCATTCATTCATCCCCCAATGCATTTGATCATATACTACATAACTTAATCATCTTATCACCTAGGTCTTGATTTCATCCTATCACATCACCTAATCATCCCATCACATAAGCCTTGATTTCATCATATCACATGACATAATCATCACATCACTTAAGTTTTGATTTCAAACTATCACATCACCTAATCATCATATCACTTGGTTTCTGGTTTTATTCAATCACCACCTAATTTATTCACCATCACTTAATGCACACATAATATCATCATAATATAAGACACACAATACCACCTAATGCCTAATATTTAATTAAATTATTACTAAATTAGTTATTTAAAATTAGCTAGCATTATTTATCCATTTAATAAATTAATTATCTGTTTATTATTTTTCATTTATCCATAATTATCTAAATATGCTTGGAATACGAATAGTGTTTGCTTGTATGTGACTAATTATGTTGGAGTTTCATCTTTGGCCATGAAGGATGAAGATATGAAACTTTGCAAAAGCCTTTGATGATCACCTAAGTATTTACAAGTCTATTCCACCCTCTGATTAGTAAAGGCACTAGCTAGATTTTAGCTACAAAGATCAAGCACTCACATCCTATAATAAGGCTTTCCCTTATCTAAGTAAATAAATAAATGTATATCTTTTCCATGCACTATCGGATGTTTCCCAAGTAATATCAATAGTATTCTCTATCTCAATATCTTTCCTTACCCTACCTTTTCTTTTCTCTTTTCCTTGTTAACATATATACTACAACATAATTTTTTCTTTAATGAATATTCTAAAATAGGAATTTTTCGTTAATAAATGTGTAGAACATAAATTTTTTTATGCTCAAGCAATATATATGTAATCCAAAATTTGGAAGGACTAAATCATTCAAAGAAGAATCAATACCATCCATCATCCACAGAAGAATTGGTACCATCCATCCTTATTTATGGAAAAAATATTAAATGTGATACTGGATTTACATATGATTATTGTCACAAATCCTTCCATTTAAAAAGTAGTAAACACCATCATTACAAGGTACTCCTTTCATTCTAGAGCATAGGAAACTAATATAGTCTTCCTCAAGGAAACTAGTTGAATGTATAAAATATTTCTACACATGTCTTGATAAAGTTAATGGAGATGATAATTCTATTTTGATTATGCAACTTAAATAACCTCTTATAATTAATTAAAAGTTAAGAGTCATCTACTATTTTTTTAATAATAATTTTTTTTTTTCACAAGAATAGTCATAATGGATCAAATGGTTAAGTTTTCCTCATCTAATATGGATTTATTTAATCATTGTAAAGAAAAGAATGGTTGATCTTGTAACACATGTGGATTACCTAAAAAAAGATGTAGAATAATTTGACATTTTTTAAAATTTGATTTCAATGTTATATATAGGCTTATCACATTTAACTTCAACATTTATATGATTTTCAATATTGATATGATTTATAGGAAAAAATAGAATGCAATAAACATCCTTTTTAGGTTGGAAGAGTTATCAAATTTACTCTACAATTATTTATTATCATATGGGATTCCCACCAAAATTAGTGTCTTATTATGAGTTGTTCTCTATTAAGGCGCTCTAATACCATCTAATAAAAGCTACATCCAACCAACTTATGGATCACCTAAGAACCCCACACACAACTATGTAGAAGTAACTAGGGTTCTCTGTTCGATTTTCGGTCAGCCTACAAAAATCCATATCATATGACAACCCACGCCTAAAACCCACTACCCTACCCACAAAAAATATTCTATAGTAATTGATACTTAACAATGGAGATCTATCCTACAAATACC
Organism: Sequoia sempervirens; assembly: GCA_007258455.2. Lineage (NCBI taxonomy): Eukaryota > Viridiplantae > Streptophyta > Pinopsida > Cupressales > Cupressaceae > Sequoia > Sequoia sempervirens. Next base: position 317,591,967 of record VDFB02058242.1, on the reverse strand, counting down.
TAAACATACCCATTAGACACCATTTGAACAATAAACATAATGGCATATAACCTATTGAATAAAAAAAATTCGTATCTTGTACATACAAGAACTTGTACTTCCCCTATTCATATTTGCCTGCATACACATGCATTTCCTTGACTAGATACATTATCAATCTCTCTCTCTCTCATGCACATACACTTACAAAAATTTGTTGATACATGTATCCACTTACCTTCATACCACAAATATTTTCTACTTAATGTATCCACTCACGCTCACATTAGTCACACACAACTTTTTGTCTCTTATTTATCACACAAACATTCTCTTTCTCTTGTCACACTACCTAGTTGGACTCAGATAAGCTCTTCACCTCCTCTCACCATATTTCCCAGTTAGTCTCATGCATGTCTTCTTAATTTAGTAGCCTACTTATAGCTCATTCTTTCTTATTATAATGTGCAACTAGTGAGCTTCCTATTGGTTTATCTTTTTTACCCAACTCCTCACTTGACTTCTATATCATGTTTTCTCCTATGTCACTATATGATAGGGTAAAAGTTACGAACCATGTCACACTTCAAGCCAACATATTAGCACAAGTGACTTTAAATATTTCTAATTGAATTTCAATTTTATTCAACCATAAATGATCTAGCTGGATTCATTCCATAAATATTAGTTATAGGCCACAACTTTTCAAACTAAAAGTGTCCACTAAATACATATGTAACATCATTTTGAGGAGAATTTATAAAAACGTAAAATTGTTCAAAAAAATTAATATTTTTGCAGCTCGTATTCACATAATTAACCTATTTTGAACAGTCTAAAAATACTTTACAAGTATTTTGAAAACTATTATTTCTATTGCTTATGACCACCAAATAATTATTGGGTAAAGCTTATAAATATCAAAATTTGTAAGTTTAAAAGAGACATAATCTTCAAAAAATCATTTGACATTGTATGGGACAATGAAAAACTTCATGATTTGTTAAATTTTTATAAGTAATATAAACTCCAAGCAAAAATTTGATTAAATTTATAGAAGTAATAAAAACTCCATGTAGAAATTTGAGTTTAAATCTAGTTTTTAAGCATTGTCTTTTCTTGTGTTAGACTATTTTTTGTCATTGTTTCCTATAATCCTTCTTTACAATTAAAAGTTAAGTTATATTTTATTTGATTTTTTTTTAAATAATATTTTTATGTATATATTTTTCAAAATTAAAATTCAATTCAATAAATCTACATATCGCAATCTTTATTTCCATGCATTTATATGTAAAAATATGAACAAACAAAAACATCTTATAAATTTTATAGTTTTTCTATTTTATACAATTTTGAATTTCAATAAAGATGGCCTCACCATCTTGAGGAGGAATTTTTACCCGAAAATCTATTCAAATATTGAAACTACAAATCTAATTACCAATACATTACTATCATTAGATTAGTTATTATTTCTAATAGCATGAACAACACCAGTAGTACTAGAGATAACTTGTCTAATTGAAACATTTTAAAAAAGTTTATTAATATTTCTAATTTTTCATTACTCTTCATAGTTGACATTCTAATTAATTGAATTACTATTTCAAATCAAGAAATGTTAGAATCTTAAAGTTTTTCTTGAATGATTTTAAATAGTTCTCTAAGTTTTCTTACAATAAAGATTATCTAATATATTTCTTCCAATTTTTATAAAAATATTTTCATTTTCACTTCTTGTATAAGAGGTTTTAATATCTTTATTTTTTGACATATTTAGCTACAATAATGGTTAAATTATTTTCTATTTATGTTAGATGTTCTTTACCTTTATGTTTTTAAACTCTATTACATTTTTTTTAGAAAATTTATTTCAATTGTCATATATCCACATTCCTTTAACATGTTAGTTTTTATTTCTCCATTAAATGCATTTAAAGACTTCCCTTGGATCATTTCCACAATAACCATTTTCAAATTTTCCTCTTCTACATCCCCATATTTCATGGCAATTTCTTCAATGTTCTTGTTTTTAATGTTTGCCTCTTTCACAATTACCAAATAGAGCATGCCAATATTATTCATTTGTTGAATATTTTTATCCTATGATTTCTTTTTCATTTTCCCCCTCTGAATATGCTTAAATTTTTTTAGGTGTCAATAATTTTTTTTGGTCACATTTATTTGATCCCATTTAATTACTTAGTAGTCTTACTAAAATTCAACAATTCAATGGCCAAGAAATCTCTAAATTATATCCACTCCTTGAACTCTCTAAAATAAAATAGATATCGATCATTTGTTGAATATTTATTTTCAAAATGGTGTTTGAAATCCCTCTATAAGAATCATGCATGAATCCTCTAAAGAATGGTAATTATTCTTGAAAACACCTTTCAAAATAATATTTATGATTGGATATCTTTTTTACAAACTCTCCTTCTACATCCCTTTTGAAAATTATTCTTGTGATCGATTCATTTGAGATATGTAACGCCCCGCCATGCGAACCCCAAAGGATAATTAAACAATAATTTCTACACAATCTTTTTTTAAAATAATCATAACATACATGTAATACACATTAATTCAAAACATGAATTTCATTGAAGTAGATTCATTAACACATACATCCCTTGGGGTACACGAGGAGTCATTACGAGACAACGACAATAAAGAATAAAACCAAAGATATAAACATTAACAAATATAATAAAGTAAACATTAAAAAGTATAACACATACATGATAATCATTGATAAGAACCATCTATGTACATAAATACAATATATGCATGATTAACTTAACACACTAAATAACAACTACAAATAGCCACATAAGGTTTAATGTTACATTACAATACAATATTCAAGAAGTACAATAATACAAAAGTGTTTCCAAACATAAATGGAAACCATACACAAGATAACATGATACAATTGAATAGATGAATACACAATAACATAACTGGCTCCAAGACAAATACAACTCTGGAGTCGCTGCAACAGCACCAAACTGCACCTCACGATCCTTGACTGGGGACCCAATGGGGTGCTTAGCACGTTCCACCCGACCATGTGAGTCCGAAGACCCACCCCCCGTGCTAGGAGCTAACAAGAAAGAGACCACAACCAAGAACATCCAAACATGGAACCACAAGACTCAACAACATACAAAAGTATCATAAAACTCAAGGATTATAATGACATAATCAACAACATCCAAAAGTCATTAGAATAACTTAAAATCATAAATCTCATCACATAAATCAAAGCCATGAACGAGTAATCAAAGGATGATCATGAAACGCTTCCAAGTCAAACTGAAATTAATAAACATAATACAATTCCAAATTGCAATTACACAATACAATAACATCATATTACAATACCAAAAGAGTACAAGTCATCAATATCAATGAGATCATCCAAAACCACAAAGTACACCAAAGATGTGTTAAGACAATAATCATAAATCGATTTAAGTCAATATAGACAACGAATTTAACCAATCTCCCATAACATACTTCGAGAGGAACACAATAAAGTAAATACATGGGCAACTAGGGAAGAGTGTCATTGCATAGCCTACATGGGTTCTCCTGGCCCTTCCTCCAAACTGAGGCGCCGGCCCCCATCTATGGATCTCCTGGCCCTTCCTCCTACTTGAGGTGCCGACACCATAGGGTAGCTCATGCAGAGCCGATAACCTCTCATGAGGACAAGGTTACGACCTTGCCAACCACGGCCTTCTCAGCCTTCCATTAGTCTGCGAAAGCACTAATGAAGACGAGGCATCCATTTTTAAATCTTATAATGATATTACTACCCAACCCTCCTAAGTTAATTATTAGGTTTTCACTTGTTTACTAACTCACTCGTGGGTTCTCCTGTGCCCTTCCCCTTAAATGGGGCACCTGCCCCCACGAGGAGCCACTCTCCCTAGAAACCCCACCACATAAAAACCAAGGGTTGTACCATCATAATTTGAACAAAGAATCACAACATAAAAGCATGCGAGGCATTACCCATCTCGCTAACAAGTACAACATCAGAGTCTTACAAAGTTCCATACAACCCTTCCAGAATAATGAAACCAAAACACTTGCCACATCAAGGGCACATAAAGAGAGAACATCAACTGACAATCAACTCAAGCCTCTGGAAGATTCTCAAAAAGTCCACATGAAAGAACTGACAACAATAATTGCAAGGCCACAAGAACTATTCTCAATTCCAATATAATGAGTAAATACACCAAAATAAGATCAAAAACTCCATTCAATCAACAACTTCGATACGAACTCAAACAGAAATTCAAGAAGATCAACTATCCACAACTCATAAACAAAACAACACAAATTAAATGGCAAAGGATCCCTTGAATCAAAATTAGTCTCCAAAAGAATCCACACCAACACGAACCATCCAAACATAATCCTTCAACAACAGAGGTAAAAAGCATGCAACAGGCATCCCAAGGAGACCTCAATTTCCTCCTCACAGGATACCTGTGTAGCTGGTTAAACAAATGACCTTTGACAAAAATCAACAAACATGACAACAATGTAATTAAATGTTTCACCAAAATAATAAAAGTGGGAAAACTGCATTAAATAAGAAGCATAAACTTATTACAACCAAATCATCACTTTAGTATCCAAAATATTCCACCACAAAACCCCCTTAACTCAAAACCAACCAAGAATTCACCATGTAAGGATAAATGAATAGCAACACAACTTAACTTAAAGAAGATCACCAACTCAAGTTAACTCAAGAAAAGTCACAAAGAAAGAGTATGTCAAAATACTCATAAAACGACATGAATCCAAAGGAAGGAAAATACTTCCAAAGTCAAGCATTTCCAAAGAGGATACCACAAATAGGATACACCAAATTACCCCTAAAAGATCAATGACCAATCAAAAACAATTTATCCATTTGTTCAAAAATAATTAATATTAAAAACACATATCGTAATAATCTCAAGGCATATTTTTATATTCCATAATATTCCTTATCATTAATCTCACAATAATTAAAAGATTATTTCCCTCGGATATTAATACTTGAGACAATCTTAATACAATTTCCTAGTTATTTAGCTTACACACTAAACTTAACATTCCACTCCAAGGGTTATAAAATAACAATATTCACCTACAAATTAACAAAGAATAAACCATAATAACTGTGGTAATAATAATATCCTAGATTTTTAATTCTTCTTAGAAAATTTGCTAATCATTTAATAATGGAAATAACCTTCATTCAATTTTAGTGTCAAGGAAACTTAACTTTGTTTATCTTTATTTAAGTAACCATTTACTTTATTAGTCCCATACATTCATAAGTATCTACATTAACAATATTAACTCCAAAATTGCTCCCCATATTCCTTAAATTCACTCATCTTCAAAACGAGCCATAGACACAAATAATCCTTATACATCTTACCCCTACCTTTAAATATATACACATATTTTAACATTGACGGAATATTAGAGCACAACAAAAAGACAATCACATTAACTGGCATTTAACTCAGCATACAAATTATAGCCACAAATTCGACAAAACATCCATTGAATACATAAAGTGAAACAAATTTTACTTCTAAGTCATTTATGGTAATCAAATTAGAATTCTCATTGTACAGACATAAACAAAAGAATTATCTAACTTCCTTATTTATAAAATCTATATTCTCAAATAACTAATTATTCACCAATATGTACAAACATCCATATATATTTGCCTACGTGTATATATATTCATCTAATAGAGCATCCTTAATTAGGTTGACCGCTAAATGATAGAATTAATGTACAACTTTTTCCTCTTTTGAAATTAATACATTTCAGTTTGGTGGCGAGTTCCAGAGATGCACTTCAAGTTTGAAATCTGGAATTTAAACTCTGCCTATCCTCTCTGTTATGTTAGAACATTGAAAATATTTTACTTTCAAGTGCTGCAACTGTGATGGATTACCAGTGGTATTAGTGGGGTGATTTAAATCTTTAACTTCCTATTATGCTCAAGTGCAGCAGCGGCGCTAGATTGACAAAGGAATCAGAGGGGTTATTTAAACCTTTTAAATTTTCTATTATGTTCAAGTGCTTCAGCTATGACAGGCTGCCAATGAATCAGGGAGCCTATTTAAATCTATACAACCTACCATGATCAAGTGCTGCGGCTGTGACAGGTTGCCAAGTATATCAGAAAAAGAATATTAGACATTGCAGCTGTGACAGGTTTCAGGGAGACTATTTAAATTTATACACGATCCAAAGTCTAAACACTGCAGCTGTGATAGGTTGCCAAAGGTATCAGGGAGATTATATAAATTTAGATTACCAGGCTATGTGAAGGAGCTCATCTAAACACTGTATCCAATAACATCAATTTCTCTCAGCTTCGACTGAACGAAGGTAATTGGAAAAGGCTTGAAACATTGTGCAGACCAAGAGAATTAAATAATTTGCTCATTGGTCCTCAATTTCTTCACTTGAACAATCTGCTCAATGACGGCATCAGAGAAGACACACGAACCAAGCTTCCTCCAAGTTTGAGATGGTTACGGTTGCAAAAAATGTGAGAAGCCATTTTCCTTCAGTCTTGAGGATAACACAAGGGATTTGATAATAAAATACGAGAGTTTATTTAAATCTATACACCCTACCGTGTTCAAGTGCAACAACTGTGATAGATTGCAGCAGAGTCAAGCAGGTTATTTAAACTTTTAAACTTCCTATTATATTCAGGTGAGATGGCAGAAATAGGCTGCCAAAAAAATAGGGAGCCTATTAAAATCTACACAGCCTAACCCACAATATTAATGGCTGAGGGCAACGCGAAGATGTATCTCATCCAAAAGTATGTAATATATAACAGAAAAGAAGAACACCATAAAGGCATCAAGATTCATTGACAAAGTAACCGATTCATCAAAACAAGATGGATGATAATAAAATTAAGGGGCACTTTCAGACAGATAATAAACATTACATAAGCATATGTCAGTATCAATGTCATAAAGAAAAGAAGAGATCATACCTGGTATTGATCACCGGTAGAATAATTGGTCGTACTCAACTCCGAGTTTCAGCAAGCTCTGAATCTGTTGTCCTTCTTAGCTAGTAGCTCCTAAAGAATATTTCATCCCCATGATATTTTCCCACCAAAACAATGGACCCCCCCATCCTTTTCCTTCAAAAGCTAAATATAACTATTAATTATTTTTCTACAGTTCTCTTCGACTTCCAAATGCTCAAAAGGTGAAGTTTCATTTCAGCTTCCTATCCCCCTATCCATTAAAATAATTATCTTTTCAAGATTGTTTTGTTCACAATTATTATTACTATTTTCAATTTAACACAACAATTTAAATCAATTTATCTAATAATGTCACTTTTACTTTTAACGGATTAGTTTAAATTGATCGTTTGATCTAAATCATTTAATTTAATTTAATTGATTATTATTTTAATTTCTAATTATATTTTAAATAACCTTGCAAATCAATTATGATTTAATTAATTATTTAAACATGACTACAAACATATGATATTTTTCCACATAATCAAATAACACAGTAATCAATGAAGCACACACAAATACTCACCAACAAGCCCAAAACAACCGACACAGAGGATTACAAGATATGCTAATTGAACTTGATTCCTTCAAAAAAATGGTGTTTATGATTGAATCCTTATTAAAATTGATTCTTGGATGCTTCAATATTCCTTATACTAGTACTGCTCAAGAAAAAGGAATACAAAAAATATAATAATGCTTGAAACAAATTTGTAGGGGGCATCAGAGTAATATATTTACATAAGTATCTACATGTATTATATTTTCCTAAATATTGCTATAGAATAGCTATATTAGAAATGGGTACACATATCCATTAGCAGCAAATATTTCTTCCTTAAATATAAATTTGATATAAAAAAAAGTATATGCCCATTTATTGCATATATGTGATCCCTCTGTAATTTTGCATTGGATTTAGGCTTGGAAATTGAAACCTAAGCCTTGGATTTTCCAGTATAATTTCATGGTAGCATCTATTAGTAAAATTATTTTCAATAATATGACTAGTGAATTTATTTTTAGTCTTTCTTGATAAATTAAAACACATTATAGATAATAATGTGTATTTTTCAAATCTCTATTTTTTAACTTTAAACATATTTTTTATTAATTCACATTTGTTAACAAAAAATCATAAATCTTAAATGACAATACTATTTTTTAATATATTTGATTTTAATTTCTATAAATGTGTTTAACCAATCTAGAAATCATCAGTACACACTAAAAAATGTCATTTTATAATTAATTTAGAACAAATTATGTGCTCTTAAATGATTTCTTACTTTTGTGCTAATATATCTAGTTAGCGAAACCAAGAAACTCACTAAATCCCTACAAAAATATAAGTATTTCTCTTTGTTGAGCATCTCACAATTACTTGGAAAAAATTACCACTTATTTCTTGACTATATGAAATCTTGATACCTCTAATATAATCAATGTAATGCTTTGATTTTGATAGATAAATTTTGTTACCATAAAAAAGGTGTATATTTTATGTATAGACTAGAGTCCATGTGAAGCATTAATAACATACCAACAAGGGGAATAAATATATAAGCTATACTATTTTTATTACTGACTCTATGTTTAAATATCACAAGGAAAAAGGAATCATCAAAACCTTAACCCATTCAAATCATTGTTTATCTTATCAAATATCAGGTTAGGAAAAAAGGGAAATTTACCCTAGCCCTCCATTTGGTCAAGTCTTTAAAACATAGTTACTTATTGAAAGAGGGTGGTGGGGAAACCTATGAAATTTCCCCCAAAAATCTAAACAAAATTCACAAAATTTTCACATCCCACCTTCATATGAGGGAGAATTTCCTCTAGCTCATCACCTATATCTTCATAACAAGAGTAACTAGAAACATTGATTATTTCCTCAAGTGTAAGTTTTATTTGAAGCCATTTGGAAACTTCATCCACTATGTGGTTTTACCTATTAATATATTACTTCATGCCATGGAGATGCCCCAAATATTTTTACAAATCTTTAACATAACTCTCCAACCCATCAATATCATTACATAACAAGTATGTCCAAACAATCAAAAACAACACCAAAGCACAACTCTTGAGTCCTAAGTAACATCTATTTATCCTCCTGACATGAGCTTTACATATTGTTCGTAAATAGTCTTTGTTAATATAATTTTATTAGTCTCATCCAATGTGCAATGAGAGAAATGTACCAACAAATGGAGAAATTGTTATGAGGCCATCGAATCTCCTCTGCTTTGGAGAGTGACAGCTCCCTTGTATGATGGGGTTTTATAATTCTGGGGCTGATGCAAGAAGTTGGGTCTACAATTTAAGCTCAAAAAGTGGAAGTGTTTTTGCTATTTTTCAGAATTTGTCACAATTGGACTAAAAATTTGAGGCACTTACACAATGAATCTTAGAAAATTTAGTAAACATTCTGAATCTATTTTCCAAATAGGTAATTTATTCAAATACCTAGATGATAGAAATTAGAGTTTTGATAGAGATGTATAAAAGCCACTTTTTAAAAATCATTTTTTTTATCATACCATGCATGTATATGGACACCACTTTTTGGCGGGAAAATAAAAGTATTTTTTTAATTCATTCTGGGGGAAGAGAGCTAACAACATAAATATTGATAAGGATATTTTTTGTAATTTTCTTTTGAATATTTTTTTATTGATTTTTATTGGCCTTAATTGCTATTTTTAAAAATCAACATGTACGAACATCATAATTGGACCTAACCTAAACATTTTTTGAATCTTTTTTTTCATTGTGTAGAGAATTATCTGAAGATTGATACCATATAATTTTTTTTGCAAGAAACTTAACCAAAAAAATGTTATTAAAAAACAAAAAACTTGATATTTCAACTTTATGGACTAGTTTGTTTAGAAATTTTAATTAAAAAAATAAAAAATATAATCCAATCTTAATAAAAATTATATATTTGGAAACTAGACATCGTGTTCTCTAATGGATTTTAAAATTTCATAGATTGATTCAAAAAAAAAGTCCATCAGCCATATTTCCAAAGTTGGACATTCCTCTTGAACCTACCTTATTTTTCTATTTGTAGGTCATAGGCTAAGGTTCGGGTTTCCAAGCCTTTTTCTAAGCTTAAAACCAAGGCTAAATGTGGGTTGTAGATTCAAATTTTTAATAATGCGTACACATTATTTAAATAGAATTCTCACGCATTATTTAAATAGAACGTGTAAACATTATATAACGTGTATGTGTTATCTATTTACTTGTTGGGTAAAGGTAACACACAAACATTATATAATGGGTATGAATTCCTAAAATAGAATGCATATGCTTTCCTTATTTAACCATTTTTTCCTAATTTTGAAAATACTGATAGAGCATGTTCTTTCAGCAACATTCATTTTCTCTAGTACGGTCTAAAATTGCCATTTTATATATCTTTGTTGCAATGTTGTCGTGTGCAATCTCTCAATAGGGAATGTTCTATTCAAATTGTTGGAAGAGACAAGTGCAAGTTGAATTTTTTGAAGTGAAATCAAGTACAAGAAGATTTGGAAAAAGAGAACTTTTGGATGTATTCATGATGTTTTTGTACTTCAAAGTTTATAGAAGAAAGGATCTTCATACTATATAATTTTATTTCAATATTTGAAGGAGGTAACAATTTAAAAATAGGTTAAGAATCATTTATTTGGTTATCAAAGAGGGTTTGGTAACAACAGGATCAAAGCAAAGGAATAGAAAAATGTATAAAGTTAATGACACCCGAATAAATTGAAGCAAATAGAGAAATGGAGGAAAAAAGATAAAGGGATAGAAGAGAAATGATTCATCAAATGAAAAATTTGGAAGCACCTAGTTCCATGAATGTTGAAGAGGAAACCATGAAGGATGAGATGAATGTAGATGATGCAAATGTGGAGATGGTGAATATGGAAGAAAATGAAATTATGGAGATAAACCCACCTATGCATTCAACTTCAACTTTGAATAATATGGAAATAGAACCTATGCAAAAAACTTTAGATATGTCTTCAAATCGACCTCCTAATGATATGGAAAATGCACCTATTCAAAAAAATTATCTAGGCATGTCTTCAAACCCAAGTCTTGTAATATTGATCTTAGTTATTTTAGACGAAGTTGGATACACCATTGATGGTATCAATAATTCTAGGGTTGAAACAATGCAATTTTTTTTTATGAAATATCTTATATGAATGAAAATAAGATTGAAATCCCTCATATTTATGAAAATGAGAATGGAATCTCTTTTATGTTTAAAAATTAAAGTGAAACCCCTTGGGTGAATGAAAATGAAACACCTTGTATGAATGAAAATGAAAATGTTTTTTTACAATTAAAACAGATGTACTAGATAACCTTCTTGGTAAAGTTTCTTGGAAACTAATGAGAAATTATGTAAATAGAATATATAGAATTTTATTTTATAGAAAGAATTTAGGATTTCAATGCCAACTCATGATGCAATTGATGAGAATGTCGAAAAATGAGAAAAGTGATGAAAAAATTAAGTATTTTTGTAAAACCAAAAAATAAAGATGGTTCAATAGAACAAGTCATATCTAGTGTTGGTAAGGCTATTGATTTTACATGTAAGAAAATTCTATCTAAAGATAAGAATGCAACTCATTGTGCAATAACAACTGCTCTAGTTAATAAAGAAACTTCAAATAAAAGAATGTTAAGTAAGATTAGTAAATTTATAAAAGTAAATCAAAAAAATTTGATAAGAGTTGCCAAAAGAAGAGAAAGGTTTGAAAAGGATTAAATTAATCAATGTTGGAGTTTTAGTGGTAGACTCCCAAGGTCAGACATGAAATTAACTAATGAAATCAAATATTTAATCAAGAAATATTGGCATGATAATACAATATTATCACCTAACATCAAAGATGTTTTAAAATTAAGGGTTCATTCCAAAATTCATGAACCTTATCCCAAGCATCTCTTAGATATGACTCAAAATGAATTATATATATATATATATTAAGATGATTCAATATTACCATTTAATATGTTGTTGTAAGAATCATGTATAATTTTGTTATTATTATGATATTTTTTGATATATACATTTTCATTTGCATGCTAACCAAATTATGCATGACATTTGTCGTAAAAATATTCCACATGAAGCAATCAATGATTTTATAGCAAGTTTTTTTATAACCTTCTAATGGAATTTTTTTTTTTTTTTTAAAAGCATGTATTTCTCAAGAATGCAATTGATGTGGCAACTTTTCATTGTTAGGAGAATGTATTCATGAAAGTAATTTAGATGAATTTGGAAAACAATTAGTAGATGTAAAAAAATTTAAAATATTGAGTATTCTTTAAAAGATTGAAAAATTAGAAAATGTTGTGAGCTAAATGTGGAAAAATTTAGTGTGCATGCATTTATTAAAGAATTTAAAGATAAAATTGTGCCTAAATATGTTAAACACCCTCAATATGTTCATTGGCTTGATAATGAATTTCGTTTATGTAAAAAATAATTCCTAAATGGAACTATATTGTTAGTTGTTGATTTTGCTGAAAATTATACTTTTGCTCCACAAGAAGAAATTCAATCACAATATTATAATTTAGCGCAAGTAGCTAGATATTTTTTCATATTGTATATAGTCATGAAAATGATAATAGAGAAGATAATAGAAAATATTTGAGAGAGTACCATTTTTATGTAAGTGATAATCAATTGCATTCATCTGAGTTTGTTCAATATTATTTCAATATATTTTATAGAAATTTAAAAGAGAGAGGAATTAAAATGAGAGAAAAACTCATATGGTTGGATAATTTGATCGTTCAATTTAAGAATGATATAATTTTTTATTGGTTATGTAGAGTTCATAAGGAAAATAATATCTAGCATATGTGGAGATTTTTTGAAGCTAGACATGGTAAAGGAGAACGCAATGGAGTAGGTGTGTGTGTGAAAAGAGCTCTTTCTAGAGAGAAAATAAAATTTGAGGATGTTGTGAAATTCAAAGATGCAAATGCAATACCAAATTATCTACAAGAACAAGTGAGAGCTCAATAACTTGATGCTTCTTTTGGCTAGTTGAATAAAATGATATTCTTACTTGACAAGATTGTGAAACAATTAATGGATCTACAAAATGGCATTTGTTTAAGAGTTTGAATGAAAACACATGAAAAATATGGACAAGGGAGCTTGCATGATTTTGTCATTTTTTTATTGTAGGCGATTAGGAGGCATGTGAAAATACATAATGGATTGAATAATGGCAACAAAGAGCCTTAACACCTACATTGACACATGTTCAACATGGAACAACAATTGAAGATAATCAAGTGTTTGTACAATTAGATGATTATGATCATGTTTTGGACCTTGTACAAGAAGGTATGCTAAATTGAATTGAATTTTATATGTACATACATTTTTATATGTGAATTAAATACAAGTCACTCTTTATTGAATTTTTTATTTATTTTTGTAGGACATGTGTATGTTTTTGTTACACTTAACAAGAATGAAGAGGAAACAGAGTATTGGTTGGCTAGATGTGTTGAGAGAAAAAATAAGTTGGTACATCCTAGAGTGGATGATGACAAATTTGAGTATCCAACTAGTTTTTTGGTTGTTGTCTGAATCTGGCTTCCAAAATATTTGATAAGAAGGAATGGCTTGCCTGCATTTGAAGATTACAAAAGAAAATAAAAGATCATACATTAATCACATTTTATTTTGGCAACCAATATAAAACTAGTTAGATATCAAGGGAGGCTTGCTAATAAAGTGTTATGGACACTTTTGATGGACTATCATGAGAAAATCATAGATGCATTACAAAACAGAGAGGATGTAGATTGTACAATGGACTAAATAAATATAGGTAAGTATATAGTTTTATATATATTTAATTGATAGTCGATATATAGTTAAAAAATTTATCACATATAGATGTGTATATATATATTTTTCTTTAGTCATTTCCTAATTAAATTTTTATATCATTTTTTGTTTCAGGTCTCCCAAAACTAGATGCATTACAAAAAAGAGAGGAAATGCATATATAATACAATGAAATTCAAATCTAGAGATAGGTAACTATATATAGTTCTAGATATATTTAATTGATAGTATAATTATAAAACTAAATAATTTATTTTCATTTTATAAAATTTTTATAATTTATTTCATATCCCCTTAAGCCATTCTCTTAGGATCCCTTAATCCATCCTCTTATGTAACCTTAATATATCAGGTCTTACATCCCCTTAAGTTACTCTCCTAATTCCTCTTAAGTCATCATTTTAGGACCCCTTGAGCCATATCCCCTTATCTATCCTTAATACACTATCTTGCATCCCCTTAACTCACTCTCTTAAATCACCTAAATTCATCCTCTTAGTACCCCTTAATCCATATCCTTGTATATCTATCCTTAATCCATCCTCTTCCATCCCCTTAAGTCTCTTTATTAATTCCCCTTAAGCCATCCTCTTAGGAACCCTTAATCCATATCCTCATATATCTACCCTTAATCCATCCTCTTGCATCCCCTTAAGTAACTCCCTCAACACCCCTCAATCCATCCTCTTAGGACCCCTTAAGCCATATACTCGTATATATACCCTTAATCCATCATCTTGCATCCCCTTAAGTCACTCTGTTAACTTTCCTTAAGGAATCCTCTTAGTACCCCTTAATCTAGAAATCCTCATATATCTACCCTTAATCCATCATCTTGCATCCCCTTAAGTCACTCTCTCAACTCCCCTTAATCCATCCTCTTAGGACTCCTTAAGCCATATCCTCTTATCTACCCTTAATCTATCATCTTTCATCCCATTAAGTCACTCTCCCAACTCCCCTTAAGCCATCCTCTTAGGAACCCTTAAGCCATATCCTCTTATCTACCCTTAAGTCGCTCTCTTAACTTTAGGGTTCATCTCCTAGGCATTAGGTCCCAGGGTTCATGAGATCCTTAGAATAAAAAATATATATTGGTTAATGGTTTAGGGTTCATCTCCCAGTCGTTAGGTCCTATGGCTTAGGTTTTAGGTTTTTAGGGTTCATGAGATGCTTAGAATAACAAATCTATATGGGTTAATGGTTTAGGGATCATCTCCTAGGCCTTAGGTCCTATGGTTTACGGTTTATGGTTTCTAAAGTTCATCAAATACTCAAAATAACACTATATGGGTTAAGTATTTCGGGTTCATCTCATTGGTATTAGGTCCAATGGTTTAGGGTTTAGGGTTTATAGGGTTCACAAGATGCTTAGAACCTTAGAATAAAAAATCTAATATGGGTTAAGATTTTAGGTCCTAGGGTTAAGGGTTTAGGATTTCTAGGGTTAACGAGATGATAAGAATAACAAATCTATATGGTTTACGGGTTTAGGGTTCAGGGTTTATGGTGTTTACGGTTCATGAGATGGTTAGAACAACAAATCTATATAGTTTAAGGGTTTAGGGCTCATATCCTAGTCCTTAAATTCTAGGGTTAAGGGTTTAGGATTTTCATATCCTATGGTTCATGAGATGCTTAAAATAATAAATATATATGGGTTAAAAGTTTAGGATCTTCATATCCTAGTGTTCATGAGATGCTTAGAATAAAAAATCTATATGGGTTAAGGGTTTAGGATCTTCATATCCTAGGGTTCATGAGATGCTTAGAATACAAATCTATATAGGTTAAGGGTTTAGGGTTCATCTCCTAGGCCTAAGGTTGTATAGTTTAGGGTTTAGAGTTTCTAGGGTTCGCGAGATGCTTAGAACAACAAATCTATATGGGTTAAGGGTATAGGGATCATCTCCTATACCTCATAACCTAGGATTAATGTTTTAGGATCTTCATATCCTAGGGTTCATGAGATGCTTAGAATAAAAAAACCATATGGGTTAAGGGTTTAGGATATTCATATCCTAGGGTTCATGAGGTGCTTAGAATAAAAAATATATCTAGGTTAAGGGTTTAGGATCTTCATTTCCTAGGGTGAATGAGATGCCTACAATAACAAATCTATATGGGTTAAGGGTTTGGAATCTTCAAAGCCTAGAATTCATGAGATTCTTAGAATAAAAAATATATATGGTTTAAGGGTTTATTCCTAGGCCTTAGGTCCTATGGTTTAGGGTTTAGGGTTTAGGGTTTATAGGATTCATCATATGGGTATGTGTAGGATCATCATGAAAAAAATAGGCCCTTAAGTGGCAAAAAATTCAAAAAAATTAGAGTTAGGAAAATTCATGTAAAAATTTGAATAAGTTATCTATATTACTTAAAAAATATATAATAATAGAATCTATAGAAAATTGAATGTAGTTTCTAAACTACTAAGTTTATTTAAAAGAAATAAAAATCTATTTGGTGAAAATTTGAAATTTAAGTGCAATATAACTTAAAATTCAAGGAAAAAATAAGAAGTAGGTGTATGTCTGACCACCCTAACCACAATAAAATGATAAAAAAAAATTATAATATTTTAGATATAAGTATAGGACTCATGTCTTGATTTGATGCATATCATTTTGTATTTTTTTTCCAAGTAAATAATTAATTATGAATTTTTTATTACAACTTTTAAAAAATATAAAAACTTGTATGTCTGACCACCTTAACTTGGTCAAAACATCATGATTTTTTTTTTCTTAATCCTATAGTATGCAAAGAATATAATGTGACGCATATTTTCTATTCAAAAAATGTGATACCGTTTGAAAGCAATAGATGTTTTTCAATCAGCCTATCAATCAAAACTTTAGTCGCAATTCAAATAGAAAATTAATAATAATTATTTATTAAATTAAAAGTAAATCATAATTTATATTGGTGGAAAGCTGTGAATCTCTTTTAAAAACCCTTTTAGTTTCACAAATTTTGGGTAAAAAAAAGTCATCAACCACATAGCCTACACATACCCATCATATTACCACTTTTTGGCCCATCATGATCCTGCACATACCCAAATGCTTAGAATAAAAAATCTATATGGGTTAAGGGTTTAGGATCTCATATCCTAAGGTTCATGAGATACTTAGAATAACAAATATATATGGGTTAAGGGTTTAGGATCTTCATATCCTAGGTTTTATGAGATGCCTAGAATAAAAAATATATATGGGTTAATGGTTTAGGATCTTCATATCCTAAAATTCATGAGATTCTTAGAATAACAAATCTATATGGGTTAATGTTTTAGGGTTCATATCCTATGCCTTAGGTCCAATGGTTTAGGGTTCAGGGTTTCAAGGATTCATGAGATGCTTGGAATGAAAAATCTATATGGGTTAAGGGTTTAGGGTTTATCTCCTATGATTTAGGTCTTAGGGTTAAGTTTTTATGATTCATATCTTAAGTAACTTCATGTGACACTTAGAATAACAAATCTATATATGGGTTAAGGTCTAAGGGTTCATTTCCTAGGATTTAGGGTTTATGGTTTAGGATTTCTAGGGTTCATGAGATGCTTAAAATGAAAAATCTATACGGGCTAATGATTTAGGGTTCATCTCATAGGCTTTAAGTCCTAAGGTTAATGGTTTAGGATTTATAACCTAGGGAACTTTATGAGATGCTTAGAATAAAAAATATATATAGTTTAAGGGTTTAGGGATCATCTCCTTGGCCTTAGATCCTATGGTTTAGGGTTTATAGGGTTGAAAAGATGGTTATAAACTTAGAAAAAAAATCTAATATGGTTTAAGGGCTTAGTTCCTATGGTTTAATGTTTAGGGTTTCTACGATTCAAGAGATGCTCATAATAACAAATCTATATGTGTTAATGGTTTAGGGTTCATATCCTAGGTTTTATGTCCTATGATTAAGGTTTAGGATTCATATCCTAGGGAACTTCATGAGATTCTTAGAATAAAAAATCTAAATGGGTTAATGGTTTAGGGTTCATCTCCTAGGATTTAGGTCTTAGGGTTAAGGGTTTAGAATCTTCGTATCCTAGGGCTCATGATATGCTTAGAATAAAAAATATATATGGGTTAAGGATTTAGGGTTCGTCTACTAAGTTTTAGGTCATATGATTTAGTATTTAGGGTTTCTAAAGTTCATGAGATGCTTATAATAATAAATGTAAGGGTTAATGAGATGCATCCCTTTAATCCACTTTCTTGCATCCCTTTCAGTCATTCTCTCAACTCCCCTTAATCCACCCTCTTCCATCCCTTTTAGTCATTCTATAAAATCCCCTTAATCCACCCTCTTGCATCCCCTTAAATCATCGTCTTAAAGGACCCTTCAGTCATATCCTCTTACATCTTGTTAATCCACCATCTTGCATCCCTTAAGTCACCTATATGCATTAAGGGTTTAGGGTTCATCTACTAGGATTTAGGTCCTATGTTTTAGGGTTTATAGTTTATAGGGTTCATGAGATGCTTAGAATAAAAAAATAGATATGATTTAATGGTTTAGGGTTCATCTACTAGGTTTTAGGTCCTATGGTTTATGGTTTCGAGGGTTCATGAGATGCTTAATACCTTGAAGTCATTCTCTCAACTACCCTTAATCCACCCTCTTACATCCCTTTAAGCCATTCTATCAAATCCCCTTAATCCACCCTCTTGTATCCCATTAAGCCATCCTCTTAAAGGACCCTTAAGTCATATCCTCTTTTGATGTGTTTTATACATCCACATTAGGATTTGGGTATGTGCAAGATCATCATGAAAAAAAAAACCCTTAAGTGGCAAAAAAATAAGAAAAATTAGAGTTAGGCAACTTGAAGTAAAAATTTGAATCATTTATCTATATTATTTCAAAAATATATAAGAATAGAATCTATAGAAAATAGAATTTAGGTTCTAAATAGCTAGGTTTATTTTTTTAAAAATAAATCTAGTTGGTAAAAATTTGAAATTTCAATGCAATAGTACTTAAATTTCAGGGAAAAAATAAGTAGGTGTTTTTCTGACCACCCTAACCACAATAAAATGATAAAAAAAAATTATAATATTTTAGATATAAGTAGACGACTCATTTCTCAATGTGATGCATATTTTTTTCTTTTTTTTTTCCAAGTAAATAATTAATTATGAATTTTTTATTACAACTTTTAAAAAATATAAAAACTTGTATGTCTGACCACCTTAACTTGGTCAAAATTTCATATAAATAAATTATTATATTTTTAATCCGATAGTATGCAAAGAATATAATGTGATGCATGTTTCGAATTCAAAAAAATGTGATACCGTTTGAAAGCTATAGATGTTTTTCAATCAGGACTTTAGTCATAATTCAAATAGAAAATGAATAGTAATAATTTGTTAAATTCAAAGTAAATCATAATATATATTGGTGGAAAGCTAAGAATCTCCTTTAAAAATCCTTTTTGTTTCAACAATTTTGGGTAAAACAAAATTCGCCAGCCACATGGGCCATCATATCACTTACATATCTCCACTTTTTGGCCCATCATGATCCTACACATACCCATTTGGGTCCTTTTAAAGCTAAATCAACCTAACTTTTCCTTAATTTAGTGTTGTAAAGTATATTTATTTACACATTCACATTAAATTTAGGAGGCTTGTAAACTAAATGGACCTAATCTAGTGTTGTAATGTCTTTTACACATTCACATGGGGTTTAGGGCCCCTTTTGAGATAAATAGACCTAATTTTTTTCTTAATTTAGTGTTGTAAAGTATATTTATTTACACTTTCACATTTAATTTTGGGCCTTGTTGCATTTATGACCTTAATATCATCATTAATAGGCCTCTAAGACCCTATATTATTCATCCTAAGGAATATTTCAATAAAAATATTGACATAGACCTCATATAAAATTAATTTCTTCAATCCCTAACATTTTCTCTCTTCAAATAGGCCCTTTGAAACCCATATGCCACCTTGGGCATATGAGTCCCATTTAGCCTATTTGTAAGGTTTTGAGTGGGAAAATTGGGTTTTAAGTTTAAATTTCATGAATGACAACTTGTGGGATCCAATTAATGGGATATTAGATGGATTTCCAATATAAATGAGATATCAAATCATTATTTTATTAAGCATTCATGATGTCAATTCAAGCACACAATAGTTAGGCATTCAAAGACTTTACAATATCATCAAGAGAGCATTCAAGAGCAGATTTCTTCATCATTTGTTTTAGCGATTCAAGATCCATCATGTCAAGGATATCAAGCATCAATCATGTTATTGAGCTAGTGTTCTAATGTTGCATTTAAGATAAAAGTTCAAGCATTCTTCTATACTTATATCAAGTTTTGTATCTACATCCTTTATGGCCATTTCATGTTACATTGAAAATTTACAAAGCATCATTTACAAGGCATCATTCAAGGTAACATTGTTCATGATTCATGTTCCATGTTTCATGTTTCATGTCCTTGTTTCATTATTTGGTTTAATTAGCTAAATGGGGTTTGACCAAGGAAAACCCCTATCACTAACAATCAACAAGTTTTTCTCCTCTTTACATGTGTGATTACATTT
Organism: Sequoia sempervirens; assembly: GCA_007258455.2. Taxonomy (NCBI): domain Eukaryota; kingdom Viridiplantae; phylum Streptophyta; class Pinopsida; order Cupressales; family Cupressaceae; genus Sequoia; species Sequoia sempervirens. The sequence continues at coordinate 317,571,416 of VDFB02058242.1, read as the reverse complement.
CTAGGTGTCTTGTAGCATGAAGGACCTTTGAATATTAGGTTACAACCTTGGAGAAAGTTTTTGGAATTGCCCCCTCATTTTCAAGGTTGTAATCCTCGCTAAAAAGTCACCTACAACCCTAAAATTAGGGTTTTATATCCAAAAATAAATTGGGAAGGACAAAGTAGACATTGAAGACTAGATTTAGACCTCAAAGTTCCAAAAAGCCCTAACTATACTCATATGCTAGTCTTGGCATATGAGTCCTAGTTTAGGTCATTTTTTAGATTTTGCAGTTTTAGATACCCTTTATCCAAAAACCTATTTCAAACCAAAAACCTTTATCTGGGACTGATACACCTAGACTAGTGAATGAGTCCTAGTATGCCTAAATTTTATATTTTTCAACATTTTAGAGCTAAATTCAAGCTCTCTCAAGTTTCCAGGTACTCCTGTATACTTTTCCAGTTTGTTGTTCCAATTTATTTGCATTTATAGTTCATTTAGTGAAGTTTTATGCATCATTGAGTTCAATCATTAGCTCTTACATTTCATACATTTTTCCAAGCACTAGTTTGGTGGTGAACCCCTCTTTAATCATTAATCATACCCTACGACAACCCTATTGTTAGATCTCTTTACCCTTTCTTCATTGGATTGAGATCTCTAGGGTTATCCTCCAATGAAATAATTGGAAAGTGGGTCTTTCTCTATGTTCTAAACCATACAAAAGAATATCCACCCATTTTTTGTTGTTTCATTTTGGTGAACCTACATTTAAAACATTTCAATTTCTGATTTGGAGTACAACATCATCCTAGATCTTTCTTGTATTAGTTAATTAGTATTCTAGGGTTTAGAAATCTTCCATTAGTGAAAGTGCATATAATTAGCATTATTGCATCCCAAATAATTGAAAATCATATAAAATATTCATTTTCACTTAGCTTACAACTCATAAAAACTAAAATTCATAGAAAACACATAAAATTTCTTGAAAATTATGAAAAAAAAACTAACTAGGACTCATGCATGCCTCTGGGCAATTTAGCCCTAGTCCTGATTTTAAATTGCCCTTTACAACATTAAAAACCTCATTTTTGTGCTTCCTAAGCTTGCTAGTAATATATACTAGATACGTTTGGAAAGTTTCAAAACATTTGTTTTACGTATCTAGGTCAAAAAAATAAATTTAGGGTAGTGATTTTTTAAATTAGGGTATGTGCAGGATCATGATGGGCCAAAATGTGGCAATATGATGGGTATTTGTAGGGTATGTGGCTGACAAATTTTTTTTTACCCAAAATTGATGAAATGAAAAGGGTTTTTAAAGGATATTCTTAGCTTTCCATCAATATAAATTGTGCTTTACTTTGAATTTAATAAATAATTATTATTTATTTTCTATTTGAATTACGACTAAATTCTTGATTGGCGGGTTGATTGAAAAACATCTATAGCTTTCAAACGATATCACATTTTTGGAATCCAAAATATGCATCACATTCTATGTTTTGCATACTATAGGATTAAAAAAATAAAAAATGAGTTTAATGAAGTTTTGACCAAGTTAAGGTGGTCAGACATACAATTTTTTATATTTTTTAAAAGTTGTAATAAAAAAATCATAGTTAATTATTTACTTGGAAAAAAATTACAAAAAAATATGTATCACATCTAGACATGAGTCCTCTACTTATGTATAAAATATTATAAAAAAATATTATCATTTTATTGTGGTTAGGGTGGTCAGACAGACACCTACTTCTTATTTTTTTCCTGAAATTTAAGTACTATTGCATTGAAATTTCAAATTTTCACTACATAGATTTTTTTTTTAAAAAAAAGTAGTTTAGAAACTACATTCAATTTGCTACATATTCTATTATTAAATATTTTTGAAATAATATAGATAACTTATTCAAATTTTTATGTCAAGTTTCCTAACTTTGATTTTTCTAAATTTTTTGCCACTTAAGGGCCTTTTTTTTCCATGATGATCCTACACATACCCATCATTTCAATAGAAAAAATCATCAGATGTAAAAATGTTCACATTTTGAAACTTTGCATAATATGGATACAAGTACTTCTCACTTTTGCATATACAATGTTTATATTCATAAATATTTGCATAACTTTGATAAAAGCGATTTTCATTCTTGGATACACATTCTTTGCATTATTAATGTTTTGCATACATTCAATAAAAGTATTATTCATGTTCGGATATACATTGTTTACATTCTTGAAGCATTACATAATATGGTTAGAAGTGCCTTTCATTTTTGTTCAAAAAATGTTTGTACCTTATCTTTCTAGACATGCTAAGAAAATATCCATATCCCCTCCCTATGAGAGTGTTTTAGTGAATGAGAGTACAACCTTGTACAATCCTAATGATCATATTTTTTCTTCTCCTAATATCTCTCCTATTATAAAATAAGATATGTTGGTGTTAGAAGAACTGATCAATGAGAGTTTTGCGAATCCTAGTTGTTTCTCTCCTTCTACCTCTCTTATTAGGCAAGACATTGATGAAAAAGAAGAAACAACCAAAGGTAATCATGATGATAATATAACACAATAAGAGATCATTTAAACCTACCTACATAACACTTTAACTAGTCTACAATTCATCTCTCAACACTTTCCCCTCTTTTCATAATGTTTTAGATGGTGAAATTTAAAGTGAGGAGGATATTTTGGTGTTAGATGATAAAATATTTAAGGTTTGTAACAACCCTCTTTATGTTCCTTCCCCTACTTATCCTATTTTGGAAGACATTATGAGACAAAGGAATGAAATTATGGATAATCATGACAATCACATTTTTTCTTCTCCTAGTATCTCTCATAGTTGTGAGGAAGATGCTTTTATTTTAGAAGATATAATCAACTAAAGTCATGGGAATCTTTATTTCCTTTCTCTCCCTAGGGAAAACATTATTGAACAATATAATTTCATCATTGATAAGCAAGAAAATCCAACCATTGATCATTCCCCTACTGGAAATGGAGTCATTTTAGAAGAAGCAATCTTTGAATTTCAAGAACATTGGGTTTGTAGTTCTCCTAAAAACTCTCCTCCTAGGGAGGATATCATGGTGCAAGAAAATGAAAATAATGATGACATGAAATCCTTGGATTATAGTGAAAAGATGATTGTAGATTTCCCTTTATTAGAAATAAATGAAACAAAGATCGATGAGGTTATGAACACAGAAGTTTCCATTAAATTCCACTTGATTAATGGACCTACTAGATGCCATGTGGGACATCCTAAGAATCCTCTAATTATTTACGCACCATCACAAAAACCTCAAACTCAAAACAAACCCTAAATTATCCTCTACCCACCTAAAACTAATGTATTACAATAGTCGAGTCATAATATCGTTGCTCATACATATACTCTAGGAAAAATCTACAACCAACACAAACACCTTCAACATTCCTTCCATTACCTAATCCTATCTTGCCTGGTCCCGCTCCTTTGCTTTCAAAAAATGGGAAGAAGTATGATATTGTTGAACAACTTAAGAATAATCCTACTAAGATATTAGTGTGGGACCTTATTCAAGCCTCCCCTCACTATCATAACATTATTCAAAATTCCTTACAAGTTTCTATCCCTTCTAATGTCCAATTGAATGAAATAGCAGCCCTAATTCAAGGAATAAATGTTGATATGGTTTTCCACCAAAGTGAACTCCCTCATTTGGAAGTGAAAAAACAACTGATGCTTTCATGGTAATTATTAGCTACAAAGGAAAAGGCATAAAGTGAACCATTTTTGACAATGGCTCCACCCTTAATGTGTGTAGTGTATCCCTTTTGGATAAGCTTGCAATGGATAAATCAAAAATTCAACCTGACTCTTTATCTATTAAGGGATTTGACAATGTAGGAAAAAAACTACTTTGTGTGATCACTTTTCCTATTACAATTTGAAAGGCCACATTAGAAACATTGATCCATGTTCTACCTCATGATTTTTAATACAATCTCCTTTTAGGTAGACCATTGATTCATGCAATGAATAGGGCACCTTCTACTCTTCATCGTACAATGAAGTATGTCTACAAAAAAAAAGCGTACAAACTCAAAGCTGACCCTGACCCAAATAGTTGTTTGAACATTGAGAAAAACAAAGAGAATCCTTTGAAAACATTAACACCAACTATGCACTGTAAGTTAAAGCCATGAAATAAGGAAAACAAGCTACATTTCATAAACCTTTCAAAATGATATCATTAGATGGTTTGGGATTATTGGATTTTACACCTAAATTAATGGGAGAATAAAATATCATAGACAAAGAGTCTAAAAAGGGAAAAGCAATAATTTCAACACAAAATTTAGAAGACCCTTTGAAAGCATCTACCTCAACCACTTTAGAATAAAAATAAAACTACACTTAAATTTTCTTAGGAGGGGGATTAGGACTTGTTTGGTTCTCTCTTGGCCTTTTGTAAGAAATAGGAAAGGGGTTCTTAATGGATAGGTCTTGGTTAGTCAGAAGGGCTTTAAGCTTGATATTGCTTTCTTCAAAGGGTGGGGATTCAATCATAGGTGGAGGAAAACTTTCAAGGGATAACTTGGCTATGCATTTTTCTTTAAAATTTTGGTGGGATAGGAAAAGAAAGTCCTCACGAGGTCCTATAGGCCCCATGGGATTAGCCTGAAAATACTCCAAGGTAAAATTTCCATGGGAAGACAAAGGTCTGAAGCCACTATGGTTCACAATGAATATTTCAGTTCTGACTGAAAAATTTAAGCACTTATGGAAAATGGACGGGCCACATTCATTGGGTGAAGCCATTTTTAGCCTAACTTCACATGAAATTGATCTGAGTTGGAGATGATAGAAAATTATAAATTTAATTTCTTTGGTCCTACTTGTAAAGGGAGTGTGATCAATCCCATCGTAGCATGAGAAAAACCATCATGCATTTTAATCCATGCTTTTAGTTTATCATGTCTATCTTGAGTAAGTTCATGCACATATAGGAGTTCTTGTGTGATCACATTCTCTACACAGACAAGATCAATTAAAATCCCAAGAGTGGGCCTACCATTGATTCTTTTGGATATGTAAAGAGGACCATCAGTTCATTTTTTATTCTCTTCTGAAGAGAAATTAATGTCAATAGGCATTTTGGTTTATTTTTTATGAGGCTCAATTTCAATCACTCTTATCATTGTGCTGATAGGACTTTGGTCATTAGTATCCATAGGATTTTGTTCCTCATCATCTATAGGGTTTTGTTCATTATTGTTCATGTTATCATCATCCATGTCAACATTCATCACATTGGGTTTAGTTTCACTAGCCTTAACAAATGAAATATTATGGTTAGGCATGGGAAAGGTAAAGATTTGCAAGTTTTGGTTAGGAGGAGCTACAAATTTATTACCCTTTTCATTCACACCTCTAATTTGAATATGGTTAGAATCAATGAGGTAGTGCACAAGATGTTTAAGATGTTTGCAATGTTCTATATTGTGTCCTTTTTGTTGGTGATAACCACAATAGGAATTGTGTCTAAAGCATGGAGGTAATGGCTTGCAAGGGTCGAGAGGTCAAACAAGAGGTAACATGTTCTTGTTTAATAGTTGAGTCATGATATTTTGATGTGTGTCAGGTAAGGGAGTAAATTTTCTTTGTAGATCCCCAAACATAAAAGGATTAATATTCTTTATAATAGCTATGTATCAATTTGTTGGGTAGGTTGGGAGGTGGAATTAAGTTGAAGGAAACATTTATTTTCTCTTCTAAAAGACTGGTAGGTGTTTTGGTTTGAAGCTTCAAACTTTTTCAGGAAGCTATTATAAAGAATGAAGGAATGGAATTTCATAATGGTAACCTTGTCTTGTATCTTTCTTTGTAAATTTTCTATGAACATCTTTTGAAGGTGAGAATCAAGAATCTTCACACTAATTTTGGAATAAAGCAATTGGTAATGTGAAATAGAGTCAGTTACTTTCTCACCCTCATTTTGCTTACATCTCATCAAATTAGATAATGTAATTTTAGGAACCATATGCACTTGGAAATAGTTAATAAAGGCTTCAAAAAGTTTATTAAATGAACAAATTAAGTTATTTGGTAATGTAGAAAACTAATCCAAGGCAACACATTTTAACAATTAGGGAAAATGCTTAGCCAAAGTTTGTCCTCAAGGATAAAGTCACCAGAAAAAGTTGTAAAGGAATTAACATGATTATAAGGATATCCCTTTCTTCCATATTTCTCAAATATAGGGATTTATATAACTTGTGGCGTCAGAGTTCTCAATATCTCCAAAGATAGTGGGTTGATTTTCACATAGTATGAAGGTGGACCATTTTGATTTTTATTTATCATGGAAACTTGATGTTGAATGGATGAAATAATTTGTACAAGGTGGTTAATAATAGGGTCATTATTTATGGTTTGAGATGGAGGTGAATATGGTGGTGGGGAGTATGTGAATGGATTTCTTTTGGGAGGAGATATTAGGTTAGATGCCACATAGGTATAAGGAGCACTAGTGGAAATGTTTGAGGTAGGAAGGAAATTTCTAGTTGGTTGCATCGTTGTTGTCACTTGAAGATTGGTATTGTAACATAGATTTTGGCATCTAAACCCTTTCTAACACTTCTAGGGTTTTTCACCTAAAAGGAGAAATATGGGCCAAAATGCAATGCTCACATTCAAAGGTTAATGTTAAATGGATGGAATATGGATGTAATGTACCTAGATGTAATGTTTGAATGTAAGAAACAAATAATATTGATTTATTAATGAATGGAAACTAAAGGAAAACAACTTGTTTGAAAACATATTGTGTAATACAAAAAGACCTAGAAATGGATGTAAAACAAAACATAAATAAATCAAACTGAAAGTGGGCATCTGGAATATGGATGGAAATTGGAAATGGTTTTTGTAATGCTACTAATGTTGATTTTTAGTCCTGGTGGGACTCACTCACCATTCTGGGTGAATCTGTCTTAGTTCTGCAAAATTGAGTCGGAACCTATTTTTGACAAAGGGGTATCTAAAAATGCAGAAAACACAAAATTGACTTGGAAGTGGGACTCATTCACCACCCATGGAGAATGAGTCCACTTATGAAGTTTTGAATATTCAAAGGTGGAATACAGAGCTCTCAGTCTACACTTTGATTCTCTATAGGTGTTTGCTTCAGAAACTCTAATTTCTGAAACCGAAAATGAGTTTTTGTTGATATTTTGACTTGTTAAATGAAGAGAAGACCTAAACAAGTTTTCAAATTGATTCTTAAAGATTTCCAAGCTTTCAACAAGTCTAAATCTACAAACACACAAGGAAACAAAGAGAAATGTTCAATGTTAGGGCATGGGGGTTTGCCTTGGTCAAACCCCTTTTAGGTAATTAAACCAAAATGATGAAAGAATGTAATGAAACAAACAATAATGGAGTTGATTACCTTGACATGATTTTTATCTTGAAATTATGGAGTAAAACATGAAGGATCTTCCCTTGAAATGAAGAAAGCCTAAGTTTCTTGACTTGAGATGGAAGAATGATGGATGAATAATGAAGAATGAATTATGAGATTAGAAGATATAAAATGAGGAGAAAAACACTTATTTATACACACTTGTTCCTTAGTAACCTAATAATACATCATCATAGGCCAACATAAGGTAATTTTGAATAAAAACCTAAAAGAAAATTTGAAATATTTTTAATTTGGAGCCAAGAGGGACTAATTTTCCACACTTGGCGAATGGGTCTCACCTTGGATTTGAAAGTGGGTGTCGGGAATTATCTTTCAATTAATGTTGTTTGTCGGGTTTACATTAAAAAATACACTTAACTAAGCCTTATGAGTGCATAAAGGGTTAAAATAAAGCATAAGAAAGGTGTAAATAGTGAAATTAATCCTAGAAAAGTGTGACATATTATTACAAGACTTTAGAACACTTTAAAACAGGACTTGATAAGGGATAAAAAGGTGATTTTCAGGTGAATTATTATAAGAAGAGTCTAGAAAAGTGTAGAAATGTGTTACAACACTTCACAACACCTTCCCAAGACATCATTAAATGCATATTATTTAGTTTGCAAGGGTCAAAGACCTAATGTGGATGTGTGAAACACCTCACAACATTAAATCAAGGCCTTATTAAGTCCAATTTATCATGAATTATTCCCATGTCAAGCAAGAGGTGTAGTTCCCATCCATTCTCACCATGGATGTGTTGGAAGTTTGGCTTTGGAACTTGGAGATGAAGGTGAAATAATAGGGATATTTAAACATATGTGCTAGTGATGCTAAGCAATGCATATTGTAAATTATGAATTTTTGGACTATGTGAGAAGGTTAGGAAAGGCCTTATTATATATGTTTAAGGATAGGTTTATCATGATGTGTGTATGTTCAGACATGATTGTTACTAGGATGAAATCTATAGGCATATTTGTGCTATGGAAGTGTTTTGGTTATCTTAAGATTTTCACATGATTTTGATATATTATTATCATGATGATATGATATTATGATTTTTGATTATGATTATATTTATTATCATGAAGAGATACTAACTTGTGTTCAAGTGTTACGATTGTAGATGGAACATCAGCTTTGGTTAGTACTTTTGTGAGTATGATGCATATTGTTATGCTATTATTATTATTATTATGCAAAGATTTATTTGGATAGTTGGGTGATGCAATAGTATGTGGTTAGGTTAGGAAGAAAGAGCAACATCATACCATTGGACGTATGGGGACATACAAGATTGAGATATATTTGCTAGATTTTATTTCCTAGTACTTCGGCTATTATACACATGTGCTCTAATTTGTATTTTTGAGTGAACATGTACTAGGCTACGTTTCCACCTGAACTAGCAGGTCTGAGTGTGCCTCTAATCCCAATGGTGGTTGAAGAGATAACATCTAGGACCAAGTTTTACCCTAACCCTAGCCATTGTCCCCAAGAAGGGATAGTTGATGTAGTGTGCAACCAACTTTTCGGGTTGTCAAGGAACAATGCACGATCTCCTTTACCCTATGGTTGGAGTGTTGCATGTGTGTGAATTTTTTTGTTGGGTTATGTGATTGTGTGACTCCAATGTTTAGCTTTGAGTGTGGATTCAGTTGTAATGGTGCTAAGTCCTTTGGTAAGTCAGGTTAGTTAATATTGTGATCATTCTCGTTATTTATGTTTTGATGTGAATGTTTCTTTATGTGAGAAGTTATTTTGTACTTTATTCTTGGTCTCTAATTATGACCTATTTAAATTAATTTATCTTCTAGATCGGTTATATTATTATATATATGCATATATATTACTATGGTTATTCTTTCGTGTGCACTGATATTGGTTATTACTATTATTATGATTATATGCATATTATGTTTTATGAAAATAAGGTTATAAATATTAACATATTCTAATGTTATTTATTAAATATTAATATGTTTATTAATAAGTATTTAAATATTAATATGTAAGCATATGTTATATTTGTGTTTGATTTACTATTTTGGTGGAGTGATTATTTTTAAGGAGGTTCTTTTATCTCTTATAATATTTTGAATTTATTTGGTGGCAAACCCTAAACAAATAAGTTAATTATGGAAGTTAATTTGATTATTTATTTTATTTTAATTATTTCATTAGTGGAATGAGGATAGACTTTAATTTAATATTTTAGTATTTTCTTTTATGAGAGGATTTTATTTCCTTGTTTTATTTTAGAAAAAAAGAGTCTTTTGGGGAAAAAGAAAGGAAGTTACTTTCTTTCTTTTTTGAATATTACTAGTTTTATTTATATGAAAATTTGGGAAATGAGACTAACACTTTTTTCTCTGCATGAAATTTAGAGGATTTGCAAAAGAGTTTTGGGGGGTTTTGAGAATAGAGAGATTTTACATGGTTTTGAAATAATTTTTCTAAGGTTTTTGAAAAATTTGGAATGGTTTTGATTCAAAATTTGGAGACTGAATTGGAATTTAATTATGATTTGAGAGGAATGGATTTTGCTAGTGAATTGTGGTTTTGGGATAATTCTGGATTGAGGAGTCAGAAATTGAAATTTTCTAAGTTTGGCATCAAATTCCCATCCATGCCAAGTGTTGGATCTAGGTTGGTTTTTGGAATCTTTCGTTTAAATTTTATTTTTGAATGTATGAATAATTTAATTGATTTATTTCTCTCTTATTCTTGAGAATAAATAATAGATTTTTTATTTTGTGTGTAAATGAAACATTTATTTATTCTAGAATAAAAATCAATATATGTTTATTATCTTCAGTAAAATGGTCTGCTTGTGTCATCCATAATTCTAGTTTTCCTAACTTGGTTGGTAAGATATTTAAAGGATTTTTTTATTTCATTGTGTTTTTAACTCTATCAAAAAATCTCAAAACCCCAAATTGTAGTTTTTGATATATGGTTGAAACACGAGGCTACTATCAAGCTGCTCAATGACTGCAAATACTCTTGTTTCTCCCTGTAACTCTAACTAGTCAATGGAAGACTATGATTTTAGATTTATAGGAATTTGAAAGTGGTTAAATTAAGTAAAGTTTTAATATTTTATATTTTTGCAAAGATTTGGTTGTAATTGGGTATGTCGAAAAGAGGGTTTTTATGAGAGTCATCTTTTGTTTTGCATTTTATAAATTTCTTATTCATTTTTTGTTAATTCTTCCCTAGTAGTTGAGTAGTCAATGATTAAATATGAAATGGGTTTTTCACATATTTGAATTTTTAGTTGATTTGACTATAATATGGCTATTTTATGGATGGCATATTTACTATTGTCTAGAGGGAAAAATAGTTTAGTTGTGAAGGTTGTATAAGATGATATAACTCTATCCTTTAATATGTATTGTATTGTATCATTTGTGCTTGCATGTGTTATTGTATTTATGTTAATAATCCCTTCCTATTTGTGAAATCTTATGTTGGGTCTTTTGTTTTGTGTAAGGATAAATTGTACCAAGGATATGCATTGTTGGTTTTGATTATAAATTGTTGAGAAAGAGAAGTTAAAATTTGGTTATCATGTCATAAGATTGTGCAAATGATGTTGTGTACTTCATTGTATGTGTTGTGGTATAATGATCAACATTTGAGTTTCCTATCCATTTGTGTTATGTGTTTGGCCCCTTGAAGTATCTGTAAGTCTTTGTGAAAGTCCTTGTGATTTTAGTTGATTCTTGTTTTAGGTAGTTTCCTTTGGATGTTTAGTGTTAGCCACTTTTTTTTTTTTTTTGCTTACTTGTGTGTGGGCCCTAGAGTTGTCTCCTAGCACAAAGGGAGTTGGTCTCAGGGTTTCACATGTAGGGTGGTATTTTCCAACCATCCATTAGGGTTTAGGTGGTGTAGTTCATGTGAAACATGTAGTCTTTCCTTTCACTTCATTCTAGAGTTGGTTTCATGATGCAGATGATATTTCTAAGAAAATTGAGCCCAATATGTATCTTATATATATGTACCTCTTAGATGAATGAATTTTATACATTGTGGCATTATTGTAAAGGAAAAGTAAATGAATTGATGTAATCTTGAATATGTATATATTTATTGTTGCTCATTATGTAATGGAAATGTTAACATGGGAATGTTATACTTATGATGCATATGAGCTTAATTTAGTAGTGGATGTGATGTATCTTTATGTACCTATTTCATGGTGTTGGTTAGGATTAGGCTCATACTAACATAGTGTTAGATGAGGTTTAATTATAATTAAGTTATGTTATCATATGTAATTTGATGTATGAGATTTAATTTATATTCAAAGAATTGATTAGATGTGATCTTAGTGTATCAAATTCCTTTCTATAATTTTAGTTAATGTAGATGTATCGTAGTAGCAATGCTAGGGGACCATGGTGAATAAGTGTGTAAGTGGGCTATGATTAATATTACTTAATGCGATTATGATACGATGTTAATGTAATGATGCTATCCGTGTAGTTTGTTGAGTTGCATTAGTTAGTGCCACTTTAGTTTCTAAAAAAAATAAAAAATTATTGGCATGATGTTGAAGGTCTTTTGTGTTAATCCATTAGGTCACTTAGCAGGGCATTACATCTAGTATCAAAGCCATTGTTGCAGCACTGGGATCTTTGGTTAATGTTGTCGCTCATGTGTAGTTATAGTAACTTTCCCCATGCTTGTGTTGTTGGATGTCTGATGTGTGGCTAGGTCATAGGGACCCTTGTGTTAGATACCTTGTTTTAACCTAAACACCCAGTTGAGATATTAGATAGAGGATTAAACACTTTGTGTATTCTCTTATTGGGTGTGATTCCTTGGATACTTGTAACTATTGATTTTTCTTGTATGATCTTGTTTCATTTTCATGACTTCTAGTTTCTTAAAAGTGCAAATTTAGTTTTGGAATGCATGACTGGGTCCAAATTAATTAGCTGAGAAGTATGCATATGTATTGCCTTTGTTTGACTACATGTTCATTAGGATAAGATGTTATTTTGTATAGTTGGGCTACTTATGTGGTTTAAAAGGGAAGTCCTAACCTAAGTATGTCATCTGTATGTTTTTTTTCTTCTTTTGTGGTTTGTAGGAGTGTCTACACCCATATGTTGTTCAGTGCATTTTCATAATGTTAAGAATATACTACATGTAAAAGGGTTGTTAGAACATACTAAGGAAATGTATGTAGGTAGTTTATAAATGAATTATTATTGATCTTTTGTGATTTATATAATGCATGTTGAGTGATGTAATTGAATCATGATCTTGTGTTTAGTTATGTTTAGAAATGGAAAACCTTCCTATGGTGATAGTTAAGATTTGGGTAGAAAGTGTGACTTAATTTTCCTTTGTATAGAAGCTTTGTTTGGAAAGGTTGTGTTTGCAAGTTTCTTGCATTGAATTAAATTATCTTGTTTCCTCTTTCTCTTAAACCACATTATAATAGAAAATCATTTAGGACTTAAAATTGTATGCTTAAACCTTGACTGTTAATCAAAAAAATTATGTCTTAAATTACTTAAGTGATGGATCTTATATTTTCCTAAAGTTGTGTTGGTGTAATGTAGTATTTAATTACACTTTACATAAGTTTACTTAGGTAATTATTTAATTCCTAGGTTAATTAGTTGTCATCCTTATCTTGTTGAGCTATCTTGTTGCTCAAGATAAGATTAGGGTTATGCATATCTTGCTTTTATAAAGAAAATCATTATCTTGTAATTATTGAATTCTCAAATAATATTATGTTGCACATCTTTTTTGCAATATCTCTTCTTTTTCTAATTTTCTCTTCTGTGGAAGGTCTTTTCGGTTTGTAAATCTGATCTTGATTTCTAACACAGTATCAGAGCCTTGATTTGTAGCCCCTTCTCAGATTTCTAGAGAGATTCATTGCAGGGTTCATTTGGGATTCCTTAAGGGTTTCATACCTTGAGTTTGTCTCTCTATTTGGGTGCTCTTGCATGGTCACTTTCGGTGCATGTTGGAGGAAATCTAAGCTCATATTTGAGTTTAGGGCTGTCGAAAAAGTCAAGATCAACTTTTGCTTTGCCTAAATCTGACATTTTATGCCAAAGTTATGAGGGTTTAAAGATTTTCCAGATCTGGGAGTTGCAAAGCTTCTGGTACATTTTCAGGTAGATCAAACCTCGCCATCAAATCCAGAGCATCTAAGAGATGAAAAATGACATATAATTTTCCTATATTCAGCTTCAGTTGTTTGTGAGCCAAATTTTTTTTTCCCGTACGACTTCTATACCACTCTTGTGCACGCATTTCAAAAAAAATTCAGCTGTCCATGCACTTTTATCTATATCTGTCCCAAGCTTTTTGTTATTCTAGATTTCTCCCGATGGGTGTTTTGGAGATTACTTGGATGTTTTGGCAGTTGGAAAGGTGAAACTTGAACATTTTTACTTCATTTCAGTACCACATCATGTTATTTACTGTTTATGCATGCATTAGCATTCTCTCCTTTTACAATCGTCAGATTATTGTAATAAATTAACGATGATAAAGTTCCATTTAGGGGGGTTTCTTACATAATAATCTGATTAGAGTGTGCATGCACTTTGATCTCCATATCCATTTTGATTTGTTGGCAACTCGTATGGGTTATCTGGTTTCCTAGTTTCTTTTGGCCATATTTTTTTCTATAGCTTGACACATCAGATTCATTAGTTCACACTTTAGATTGAGAGTTGTTGGTTCTTGATCTGCATTGGTTCAGATCTTTCTCAATTTGAGGGCCATGTTTTTATGGTTACTATTCCAAAGTCTATTTTTGGTACTCCTTCCCATGGAAGAGTTTCAATCACAGTTTGGCATTGGCATCGAAATACACGGCTTCCAGATTCTGTCATCATCTCATCTACTATTGCTTCATAGATTCTAGGGTTGTTCTAGTTTGAGATTTTTTCAGTGTTTTGTGGCATCGGATCTACTATCACATTATCATGATTCCAATTTTGGTTTCAATTGTAGACAAAGGTATCTTTCCTTGCTTGTCAGATTGCAGTTCCAGTGTTACTCCATAGTGTTCTTCCAATGCTTCTTGCAGCAGTCATCTCATTGTAGGGGGGTTTTGTCCCCCCTGGGTTTTTCCTTCTCTACCTCATCATTGTATTTGTACATGAGTACTAGATCAGGCCTTGTTGTCGGGACTCATATTTGCATAATAATCTGCTTCACCCTAAGTTGCACTTATGGGGGGGTGTTGGTGTAATTAATATTTAATTACACTTTACATAAGTTTACTTAGGTAATTATTTAATTCCTAGGTTAATTAGTTGTCATCCTTATCGTGTTGAGCTATCTTGTTGCTCAAGATAAGATTAGGGTTATGCATATCTTGCTTTTATAAATAAAATCATTATCTTGTAATTATTGAATTCTCGAATAATATTATGTTGCACATTCTTTTGCAACCTCTCCGATTTTTCTGATTTTCTCTTCTATGGAAAGTCTTTTTGGTTTGCAAATCTGATCTTGGTTTCTAACAAGTTGCACTCCTTACTTTTGGTTTATGCATAAAAGATGAATGAGACTAAGTGCATTTGCTATGTAATCTATGCATCTAGAAGTAAATTTATGTGATTAGGTTTTACTTTTCATCATGTGATATTTTTTATTGGAAAGGGCTATGTTTGTTGTATTGTCCGTCGTGCAAACCCCAAAGAACAAAACAATTCACATATTTTTATTTTTTTTAATAATACTAAGGAAACACATAATGAACCATTTAAACATAGGGTATGTGCAGGATCATGATGGGCCAAAAAGTGGCAATATGATGGGTATGTGGCTAACGACTATTTTTTACCCAAAATTGATGAAATGAAAAGGGTTTTTTAAGGAGATTCTTAGCTTTCCACCAATATAAATTATGCTTTACTTTGAATTTAATAAGTAATTATTATTCATTTTCTATTCAAATTACGACTAAAGTCCTGATTGATAGGTTGATTGAAAAACATCTATAGCTTTCAAACAGTATCACATTTTTTGAATCCAAACATGCATCACATTCTATGATTTGCATACTATAGGATTAAAAAAAGGAAAATTGAATTTCATGAAGTTTTGACTAAGTTAAGGTGGCCAGAGATATGGCTTTTATATTTTTTAAAATTTGCAATAAAAAACTTCATAATTAATTATTTATTTGGAAAAAATTACAAAAAAATATGCATCACATCGGGGCATGAGTCCTCTACTTATATCTAAAATATTATAAAAAAAATATTATCATTTTATGGTGGTTAGGGAATTGGCCAAACAAACACCTACTTCTTATTTTTTCCACTGAAATTTAAGTACACTGCATTGAAATTTCAAATTTTCACCAAAAGATTTTTTTTTTTTTTTTTTAACCTAGTAGTTTAGAAACTACATTCAATTTTCTACAGATTCTATTCTTATATATTTTTGAAATAATATAGATAGCTTATTCAAATTTTTGTGTTGAGTTGCCTAACTCTGATTTTTATGAATTTTTTGCCACTTAAGGGCTTGTTTTTTCCACGATGATCCTGCACATACCCCATAATTGCATTACACATTAACATCATAAACATTAAGTCCTTTGGGGCAGGCAAGGTCACATTGAATAAAAAACTCATAATGAAAAATAAACATAAGGCTAAATAACTCAACTAATCTTACATTGATCAAAACCATTACAATATTCATTTACAAAGGTAACATCCATGTATCGATAAGTAAAAGCATAATTACATCACATGATACAACCATATTAAATCTCATAAAATGAATGGTTACAAGGGTGCATATACAATACATCATCTTTTAATAAATTACATGTCCACAATAAAAGAGATACAATAAAACCTCCCATACGTGTGGGATAAATACATAGTAAAAATAATGTCTCAAATACAAGATGAATAGCTAGTACAAGCTCCATCTGAAAGATACTGTGAAGAAAGAACGTTGATGGGGAACCCAATGGGAGCATAGCACGTTTTATCTGACCATGTGGGTTTTAGAAAAATCCACCCCCCATGCTCAGAGGTGACAAGGAAGTAACCATGACCATGAATTCCATAAGACTAACTCCAATAAGAAAAACATAGTACAATAACCCATTAGCAACATCAAAGGATTATACAGGACATAAATGACAACAACCAAGAATCAAGCATAATAAACATAAAGCCATAAAACACATCATAAATAAACCAAGGCAATAACCATTAACCACTTGCCACGTAAATCCAAAACAACAATCATAACAAACTTCCAGAGGCAACCAAGAAAACAAGCATAAGGGCAAGTAGTGGAGAGTGTCATCGCATAGCCTACATGGGTTATCCTGGCCCTTCCTCCAACATGAGGCATTGACCCCCATCTATAGTTATCCTGGCCCTTCCTCCTATTTGAGGTGTCGGCCCCATAGGGTGACTCGTGTAGAGTTGTTAACCTCTTCTGAGGACAAGGTAATGACTTAGCCAAGCATGACCTTCACATTCTACATTAGTCTATGTTAACCCTAATGGATAGACAAGGTATCTAAGATTATCTTATTTTTTTATTACTACCCATCCCCCTAAGTTCTATTATTAGGTTTTCACCTGTTAATCTAACTCTTATGTTGGTTATCCTGAGCCCTTTTGTAACGCCCGTTGTGCAAACCCCAGAGAACACACACATAATGCGAATAATTTTTTTTTTTTAAATAATAAAAGTAACATATAACAACATTAAACCATAATCACATAGCATAACACATAACATTAATACACTTGGTTCTCTGGGGCACGCGAGGCTACATTGCAACCACAAAACAAAATAAAGATAACGAAAACAACATAACCATTTAATTTATGAAAACCATATACAATGATACAACTGATAGCCATGATGCGAGTATGATAACATCGCATAATTACATCCATGATAAATCTTTTAACAAGATCCAAATCAAACCTAACTATTACATCATTGAAATAATATTACATTACAATTTTCTTTGATACATGAATTACATTGAATTTCCCAACATGGGGATTGATACAAGAATAATGAACATGAAGTACAACTGATCACTGGAACATCTGCACTGCGGAAAGCTGAGAAGAAAAGACGCTGATGGGGAACCCAACGGGTGCGGAGCACGTTCCACCCAACCATGTGAATTACAAGTAACTCACCCCCCGTGCTCAGAGGTGATGAGGAAGTGAACCCGACCATGAATGTCAACTGACTCAACCACAATATGATATAAAACAAGTACAACCCAAGTATGCAATGCAAAACCATCAACATACTCAAATCACATAACAAGTAAAACCAAGAACTCATTACGATAACATGAGGTACTAACACTTAACAATCATGAATCAAATCACAAGAATCCAAAGAAACATCACAAAGAGATAACATCCAGAGGCAACCACACAAACAATAAGGGTGTCAAGTGGAGAGTGTCATCGCATAGCTCTCATGGGATTCTCCTGGCCCTTCCTCCAACTGAGGCGTCGACACCCATCTATGGATCTCCTGGCCCTTCCTCCTAACTGAGGCGCCGACACCATAGGGTAGCTGATGCGGAGCCAATAGTCTCTCGTGAAGACGAGACTATGACTATGCCGACCACGGCCTTCTCAGTCTATCACTAGTCTAAGGTAGCCCTAATGCATAGCTGAGGGATCAAAAGTTTTATTATCTTGTGTGTGTTTAAACTACCCAACCCCCTAAATCTATTGTTTAGGTTATCACTTGTTTACTACTCTTTCGAGGGTTATCCTGGCCCTTCCTCATCCGAGGCGCCGGCGCCCACGAAGAGCCACTCTCCCTCCTATGACCCCTAACATACCTCAAAACAGGCAAGGGTTGGACTAACACATAAAAATCATAAAACCAAAACTAGGTACACGAGGCATTAACCATCTCGCAACTGCTCAAATTCAAAAGACTTGCAAACCCGTCCAACCCTTCCTAACCTGATACCAATAACGCTCAAAAGCATATACAAGAGGAGAATAACACTCTAAAACAACAAGCCTCTGGAACAAGGTTTCAAACTCAACAACGGGTTCCCACATAGACATCACTAAACGACAAGAACACAAAAAAATAAAACTCACATTACATTTTGCAAGGTGGCACCATAAGTTGATTCCAAACCCAAATACATAACTAAATACGATTATCTCAAGAGAATTCACAATCACAACTGAAAGCTAATTCTTGTAAAAAAAAGATTTATTCAACCAAAACCATAATAAACTAATGCCCTATTTAAATATACAAAACCCATATAAAACATCATTTAACATTTCAAATATATATACCAAAATTATATGTAGAATTTTTTTTTTTTTAAAACCTAATAAAACAATATTACATAAAATAATTTATAATCATATATATTTTTAATAAACTAAATTATAATTATTATATTTAATAAATTAAATAAAATAATTATAATTATTAAATTTCACAAAGTAAATATTCACCATTTAATAATAAATAAATTCATATATACTATAAATATATATACATTCAATTTATAAATAAATATAAATATATATATATATTTATATATTATAAAAATAAAATAAAAATAAATAAAATAAAACAAAAATCACTAAAGGCCGCTCTGCCACAGCGTCATGGTACTGAAGGCAGTCAGAAAAAGAGTCCCAAAGGACTGCCGGCAGGCTGGGAGGAAAAAAGGAGGATGGGTACAGCAAGGCCGACCCAGCCTCCCCCAATAATTTCATACTTTTTTTTTTTATAATTTTTTAAAAGAAATTTTATAACATTAAAATTCCGTCCGTCTAGGCGCGGATTCGGTCGGCCAAAGCGACCAAAAAATAAAAATAAAATTTGATTTAAACATAATCCTGAATGTATGTAAATTACTGTGCAAAGAATATTTAAATTAATAAATATGTATATATATATACAAAATTTGTATATATATATATATATATCTCGAATATACTCATCTAAAAATTACAGAGGAATAATTTTTCCAGTCACAGGCACAGAAAACAGTAAGATATAAAAAAATTATATATATATATCTAAATATATTATATATATATATATATTATTTTCATAAATATAAAAACAAACAGAGACAGAATACAGAGAAACATATTTTCTTAAATGTTAAGAAAAAATAGAGAAATTACAGAGCAATAACACAGATCCATTATATATTAAAATACTGAGAAAACCCCAAAATTTTATTTTCTTCAATAATTGAATCATCTTTTTCTAAAATCCTATTTTGATAGATTGTATGTTTCAGAAGATCGGGGTTCTAGATTTGACAAAAATTTGGACAGTATAGTTGCTATGATTTTCTTTGTTTTCTAGTCTAGTAATCTGCCCTAGTTTTCAATTCAACAGAAGTTTTCTATATTCACAAAAAACCATTTTAACAAAGTTTATTTTTCTTCTTTTTTCTAAAACAAACAGATAACAGAAAAGGGTACGAGAAGAAAAGACAACGAGAGGAACCTGGAGTCCAATGCAAAACTGAAGATGCCTGCTTGACTCTGATGCCCTCGAGCTCGATTCCCAATTCTTAATCCAAAACGAACTCACAATCCCTTGAGCAACTTCCACTTTCTGATCTTCTGTGTGTGTGTGTAAACTTCTCAAAAATTCATGATTAAATAAAATATTGCTCATCTCTTCAAAGCTCTCCAAAAATCCAAGATTAAAAGAAAAATCAATTCTTTAAAACTGGCTTTTTCCCAACTCTCAATTTCTATTGGCTCACACTGTCTTTTTGTTCTTTTATTTGTTTTCTTGCTTTAATTCCTATTTTTTAACTTTTCTTGCACCTCACATTACATATTTATTTTAAATAAATTATTCACATAATTATCCACCACCAATTTATTTAATTAAAATAATTAAGCATATTTAATATTTAATTAATAATTAAATTGCAATATCAGATTTTCAAAAATAATTAAAATAATTAAATATTTAATTACAATATAATCCAGCATTAAAATAAATAATCTATTTCAATCATTAAGATAAATCATAATTATCAATGCCCACATAAAATAAGACAAAACACAAACACAACAGACAAACGACAATTACACAAAATCAACAACCATACCAAACAACTGAGATGACCTGACATCATGGAACGGGAGGACTTCATCGTCACCTCTGTATCAACATTTATCCATTGGGTTATTTGGTGCTCGCCCTGTCCTGCCGAAGCAGGTGGAATCGAGACTTATACCTACAATCCTGCATACAAACGAAGTTGTGTACATGTGCATATATACATATATATCAGAGCATTAAATCAAGATACTGTATTGTGAGAAGGAATCACAACATAATAGGGCACTCGCGAATGAGTGATGCTATATTGTCCTTCATCACACCTACTCTAACAATTATAACATAATCCATGAATTACATTTCTAACTAATAATCATCTCATAACATATTAAATTAAATCACTGCATCATATCATAATTCAGAAAATCAACTGATATAATCAACCATAATGTCATATAAAGTAATCATGTCCAAAATGAAATAACAGCATCATCTAGCATCTAACTAACCATATCACCCAATAACAGTATCCTCATAGTATCTGACTAACCACATCAAACAATAACAGTATCATCACAATATCCAAGCGAAGCACAGACAATAATAAGTCTAAATAGTATGAGGGGTATTACACCTTCCTCCTTTTGAGGCGTCGGCCCCCATGAAGAGCCACTCTTCCTGGAGACCCCAAAACATAACAAAATCAAATCAAGGGTTGTACCATAAATAACAAAGCATTAAGTCTCAATAGATGACATGCGAGGCATTACCCATCTCACTAAAAACACACAAAAGTGTCTCAACAAAACCTTGTACAACCCTTTCAGAATAAAGATACCAATATCTTGCTATGTACATCAAGAGCACATAAAACGAGGATAAACATCCAAAAATAAAAACACACCTCTAGAATTCTAAGGATCACAACATCCATAATCGGTTTCTTAAAATCAACTGAGTTCCCACATCATTAAAGACAAAATGATGACCCAAGGAAATAAAGAAGTCTTGAGCTGATTTGGAAATTAGAATAACATAATGATTTTCACACAAAGTTAAATAATTTTTTTTAATCCATTACTAAACCTCCTTTTCCCTTTATATAATTTTGCAATAAAATTTCCATAAAAATTCTAATTACAAATATAATTTTCCTTTTTCCCTAACAATCACAATTATAATTTTCATACTCATAATGAAATTAGTATATCTATATATATAAGTTATGTGTGTGTGTATATATATATATATATATAAAATAAAACATATAAATACATAAATATTCCTTTATTATATATACTTAATTCCTGGGTTACCCCCAATGACAAGACATGATATACTCATATTTATATATACATATATATTAAACAAAACCACAAATATAAAATTAAAAAAAAAACAAAAAAAACATTAAAAAACCACGATGAAATTAAAAGGGTCATTCAACCACTACCAGCCACAGTCATTCAGCTGTAAGGACTACGCACAATAGTCTTGAAGGCTATGGAGAGGTGTATGGGGGGTATGGCCAGCATTGGCCCTCCCCAAGGATTTTCCAACTAATTTTTTTTTATATAAATAAAAATCATCTGCCCTTGACAAATTTTTGATTCAAACATAAATAAATATATATAAAACTCAAAAGCTTTGTTAAACTAATATGCAAATATATATATATATATATATATATATATATATATATATATATATATATATATATATATATATATATATATATATTTATGTATATCCTTCAATATATATATATATATATATATATATATATATATATTTACAAGTGCATCCATATAATTAAAAGTTTTCAGAATAGGGATAGAATTTTCTCAAAGAAAAATATAGAAATAAAGAAAAATTAATCAATTACTATTTTCCTCCTATCAGACAAAATTTCTTTTAAAATGGTGAGAGAAATTTTATATTGAATCCCAAATTTATATATATATATATATATATGTTTAAATATGGGTATCCATTGGTTTCAGGGAGAAACTAATTTTCTCATAACAAAATTATAAAGAAAATCCAGAACATTTTCAGAGATTCAAACAATAGATTTTTCCCCAATTATTTGTTACCCAAAAGATTACCCAAATTCCCATAGTATTTTCTTTTCCCAGAATAATACAATTGCCATTTCAAATTTAACAAAAGAGAAAGAGCAATTATGGAACCTAGAATCCTGAGCTTGCCGAGAAGTTGATGATGAAGCTTTCCTTGATTGGAACCAACCTTTTCGGAGAGCTCCCCTTTCTTCCTTCAGAACTTCTCCACCAGATTTCCTTGATCAATTTTCTAATCTAAAATTTAATTCAGAAGAACCTCCCCAGAACAATGAAAAAGTGAAACAATTAAACAGAAAAATCCAAAGGATTCAATTTTTCCTAGACCTCTTATTTTTGTGTAACTTATGTCAAAATTTTCCCGTGAATCAAAATATCTCAATTTTGATATTAAATAGAAGACATCTTCTTTTTCGAAAACTCCATAAATCAAAATTAAAAGAAATTTTCTAAATCATTTCCAACTTTTTAGCCAAAACTCAACATTCATTGGTCCTTTTCATCCTTTCTTTCTTTTCTTTGATTTTTTTCCTATTTAACAACACTTTTTGTTTTAATTTTGATTTTGCAAGTTTTACTTGCAATTCACACAATTTAATTTATTTATTTCATTAATTATCCTCAACATGCTATTTTAATTAAATTATCAAAATACCAATTTTAAATAATTTAATATACACCTTTCCATTTATTTATCTTTAATAAATTATACGGCTTTTAATATAAGACTTATATTGTAATACAAACTATTCCAACACTATTATCAACATTTATTAACATCATTTAATTATTTAAATTACATCATACTAAACACCAACGTAAAATAAATATCAAAAGTGCACTCACACAAAACCACAATAATAAAATGCAAAATGACAAAGGTCAAAGATGCACAGTACCACTAAACATAAGAATGTTTGAAAAAAAGGGGACGAGGTGACTTCCTTGTCATCTCTATTTCAACTTCATGCCCGTTGGGTTAAATTGATGCTTGCCCTGTCTTACCAAAGTTGGTGGAATCAAGACTATGTTCCTGCAATCCCTACATACAAGCAAGGTTGTGTACAACATCTATATATACATAACCGAAAACATCATATCGTGAGAAGGAATTGCAGTGTAGTAGGGCACTCATAGATGAGTGGTGCTACACTATCCTATCACAAAAAACTATACTAACAATTACAACATTTAAATATAAAGTAATATCAATAAACTAAACTGATCACATCATATCATAATAAAATGATTAATAATCCACTGCATCACAATATACTACTAAAATAAAATTAAACATCTCCAAACCAAATGTAACCATAATGTCATATCATAATATTCATGTCATAAAATGAAGTAGCATAATCATCAAGCAGTCTAAACTATCCAATCCACCAATCCAAACAATAAACAGTAACTATCAAAGTCTCAAAGTATCAAGCAAAAAGCATAGAAAGATAACAATTCCAAACAACATGAGGGGTATTACATCCTCCCCCCATGAATTTGGATTACTCTTGGAAGCCAATAAATAGGTAAGGATATGATTCCCTGATACGAGAGGCATCCTCCCATGTTGCTGAAGTCTCATCATTGGGGTCCCACTGAACCTGCACGTGCTCAATATCCCTGCCTCTGAGGGTGAGTCTCCTATGCTACAACATGACCACAAGCTCGAGAGCTAGCTGCCTGTCCTCAACTTGTAGAGCATTCCAATCAAGTATGTTAGTAACATCAGGATAATATGGTCTAAGGATTGAAACATGAAAAACATCGTGAATCCGCGACAGACTGGGTGGCAAGGCCAAGTGGTAGGCAACAGGACCAACTCTTTCTAACACCTAAAATGTTCCAACAAAGTGGGGCACAAGCTTAGAACCCTTTCCATAATGAATAGGGCTCTTCCATGGATGAACTCAAAGAAACACTTGATCTCCAACTGCAAACTACTGATCAACTTTGTGTACATTAGCATACTTCTTATGCTTGTCTTGAGCCACTACCTACTACTCCATATCACGAAGCATTTTGGGTCCAAGGAGAACCTTGTCCTCTAATTGATCCCAGCTCAAAGGGGTATGACAAGGATGATCGTACAAATCCTGAAATGGAGCCATGTCGATCGAACTATGATAACCATTATTATAGGAAAACTCGACCAAGTGCAGATAATCTTCCCAATGTGATTGTTGGTCCATGACATACATGCGGAGCATATCCTCAAGCACCTGATTGACTCTCTCAGTCTGACCATCTGTCTCAGGATGGTAGGCAGAACTAAACTTCAACTTAGTCCCTCAAGACCACTGCAAAGATGTCCATAATGCGGATGTGAATACCGGATCTCTGTTAGAAATAATTCTTCGTGGTATCCCATGCAAATGAACAATGTCTTCCATGAACACCCTGGCCAACACAGAAGCAGAATAGGAAGATTGGATGGGAGAGAAATGGGCTACCTTGGTCAACCTGTCAACAATGACCATGATAGCATCGTTCCGCCTCAAAGACATAGGCAAGACAACAATGAAATCCATAGAGATAATGTCCCACTTCCATTTGGGAACAAGATGGGGTTGCAACAAACCTGCCATATGATGATGCTTAGCCTTAACTCTGACATTCTAGACATCTAGCCACAAAATCATCGATATCACGCTTCAATCCTGCCCAAAAATATAGTGAGTGTAGATCCACATACATTTTCTTAACTCCGGGATGTGCCAAATAAGGAGCCCAATGGGATTTAGTCAAGATTAAGGTGTGAAGACCCTCTGCAGGAGGTACATACATTCGGCCTGCATAGCGTAAAACACCATCTGAGTCTAAAGAGTAACTAGCAAATTTACCTTCCAGCGCTCTGGCCGACTCAATCTCATATTTCATCGCTTGATACCAATTATCTAAAGGAAGAGCTGCAAGGATCTGACTCCTCAAATCAACCTCAAGAGCCACAATAGAAATATCATTCTTGTGTCAAATCAACACATCTTCCACCGCATTCTCTTTTCCCTAGATATATTTTACTTCAAAATCATATTCGCACAAGAATTCCATCCACCTCCTTTGTCTTGCATTCAGGTTCGGCTATGTGAAGATATATTGGAGACTATGATGATCTATATGCAACTCGAACCGATGTCCTAAAAGGAAGTGTGACCATCTCACCAGAGCATGTACAACTACGACCAACTCAAGGTCATGTGTGGGTAGTTTAGTTCATGATCCTTAAGTTTCTATGATTCATACATAATCACTCACCATTCTTGCATCAACACGGCCCCTAAGCCTTCCAAAGAATCTGTACAAACAATAGTCACCTGTCGGATCCGGTACTGCTAAGATTGGTGCACTAGTTAGCTTTTCCTTAAGAGATTAGAATGCCAACTGACATTGATCAAACCAAAGAAATTTCTTTCCCTTCCTCTGGAGAGAGGTGATAGGATGTGCCATCCTTGAAAAGCCTTAGATGAACCATCGATAATAACTTGCAAGTCCCATGAAACTATGAATTTTTGAGACATTTGTGGGTGTGGGTCAATCCATAATGGCCTGAATCTTTGCAGGATCAACTGAAATTCCCTCGCCTGAAATCACATGGCCCAAATATTGAACTTCAGTCTTATAAAAGTCACACTTTTCCAAGTTGGAAAACAATTGATTGTCCCTTAAGCATTGCAACACCTATTTTAGATGCTCCTCATGTTCTTCCATAGACCTAGAATAGATGATAATGTCATCTAGATGCATGAATATTGACGTGAAAGTATTAATGATTTTTGGATGCATTTAGAAATTCATGGTGCTTATGTAAAATTCTTATTATTTAGAAGAAATGTTATTTTGCATATGCATATGTTATGAGAATAGAATGTTATACCGAATGAATAAAAGTGAATGTGAATTTGTTAAGTGGAGTTGTTAAGTGATCATGATGATATTGACATTGACTTATTAGCATCATGTGATATATGGAAAAGAGTAGAGTGAAAAAAAAAATTGATAAAGGGTTGTGGATATATGAATGATATGAGTCACATGTATTATGGAAGTAAAGGTACTTATGGAATTGTGTGTGGAATTGTACCCCCCTGTAAATGTGAGAAACCAATAATTGTGCATTGGTTGAGTGTTGTGAATACCTCATACTTTCTTTGTGTGACTATGGGATGGTGATACTATGTGCCTATCCATAGGGGATATGTTGTATTTGTTGGTGTGGGATTAACCATACCATTATGTGTGCTTGTATGTTTGTTACCTGATTGAGGGCCAACCCATGTGTGGTTGAAATTTATATATATAAGAGTAGCCAAAAGATAGTTTTACAGATTCTTTTCTTTTGGTTCTCTAGTCCCTCAATCCGTGAAGGGGTAGTAGCAGCCACAAAGTTCTTTGGACATAATGTGCAACATATGCATAGTGAGGTGTAGAGCGGTCTTAGCTCAACCGATCCTGAGGAAACATACTCCCTACTTCCCCTTATGATGGATCAGGGTACTTGATCCATATGTGCTAGCCTAATCCCCAAAGTTTTGAGTACAACATCATTGGTTTGTTAGTATATTCCTAGTTGTTTGTTGGGACATTGAGCTAGCATTAGTGAGTCAACCTCATCAATATGAGAGGTGAAGTTCGAGTAGCCCCATATTGATATACTCATATATACATTATATGTTAGAGTAAATGTTTTAACTTAATTATGTTAATTGAGTTACCTTTATTCCTCTCTTATGATTTCACTTTAGTTTGCATATTGTGACATTTAATAATTATATTAATTATTAAATCTCTACCTATTAGGGTTACTTTTAGGTTTTGCATGATCTCCTTTTAAGAATTGATCTTTGTAAATATTTCATTCTATTGTTCTATTGATACATCTTTCATATTATAGAGCTTCAAACCCTCTCTTGCTTTTTTCTCCATTCTCTTCCCTGTGATAGGTATCTCTTTTGCATGCAGGTGTTCTTGGACTCTAAAGTTGGTTTTGACAACTTCTACATTATATATATCATATCTACACGTGTTCTGACATGATGCAGTGGATACAATGCCACACCCCATTGATGTTCTGACACAATGCTTGTGATGATGTCATGTTGCTAATAATACCAAGTTGGGATTGTGGACATGATGTCGCATGCATAGACACAAGAAGGTGCACTATGAGAATATGTTATGATAGCCTACTTGTGTGATGAGCATAGTGGGGCCTCACACACTTGTAGAGGGATACTCATATTTTATTTCGACAATGTTTGGGTTGGTTAGCATATGGGTATGTCCTAGCCATGTATACCTCTAGCTACAATGAGTACCTATGTGTGCCTTCTCCATGAGATATCTCTATGTGGGGTGTATTTTGCATGTGCCTACTTCCGCAGAGCTATAGACACACTACCATGTGGCATATGACAAGTGTGTGCCTTCTCCAGCTAGTGTCTAACCATGCTGCATGGAGATCTGATGTGGGATGGGGGTTGAGGTGCACATCCCATGTGAGCAGCCAAGGAGTGCATGGCCCACTTAGCTAGTCCATGCCACATAACAATGTGATGCAGAGTGTAGCTGAGGAGTACACTCTGCACCACATGAGGGCTACTGTGATAGCCTAATGTTGTTCCCTCCTTCCTCATTTGGTGGCTAGTATCTAGTCACGTAGTGTTGTACAGTGTAATTTTGAAGATTGTGGACTTTCTTTATGGTTATTGATGATTTTATGTTGATTATGAAGGCCAACACCTTTTTTTATATTTGATTGTGATGGTTTAGCCACACCTTATGATCTTATTTACTCATAGCCCTTGTGGTTACACTTGATTTAGTGTTGAAATTGTGCACATTTTTTGCTTTACTGTCGAAATTGAATTTTTATTTGCTCTTCTTGATGACTTTGGTGGCTAAACTAATTTATCCTTATTTTTTTCAATGTTATCCATGTGTCATATTGTCCTCTCCAAGGACGTATGAGGTGGACTTGTAAGTGTATACAAGGAAGCAGACATAGTGAACCTTGAGGATGGGGGTATGTGAGGTCATTGTACAGCTAGAACCCACTACCCACCTATGTGTGATGACTATGTCTTGGAGGCTAACCACCTTATACAAGAAGAGGTAGGTCATTGTGGCTTTGTTTGGATGGTATCACCATGTTTGTGTGGCCCAACACCATCAAGCCACTGAGTGTGAGGTATGAATCATGTGAGATGGATATTGGCTCTTGGCTCATGGATTATGTATCATGGATTAGTATGTTGCTTTCTAGTCTCTAGATTGACCCTTGTGTAGCCTTAAGTTGAGCACTTATCGATGATGTGATTGTGTATGTATGTGTTAGATATATATTTCATATATTTTGTTGTTTATTGATGTAAAAGAGGGATAACCATGCTATCTTAATGTGAGTGTATTGTGAATCTGTGGTATAAAATGGAGTGGATGTTATTGAAAATCATAAATTGTAACTTCAAATATGTTTTTGAAACAAGAGATGGTGTGTATTTTTGAATATCAGGAAACCATTTTATGTGTTTTCCATGTATGAGATTATGGAGATTTTTGTATTAAGAATGAAAAATGGTGTTAATTTGAGTACCTACTATATTTTTTAGTGTAAAATAAAGTATCATATTGTAAGAGATGTATGTATTTCTAAATAAAGGTGGTTATGAAAATATTACTTTCAAATGTGTAGTCAGATAGTGATTTTATACAAAATGATTCGGAAAGAGGATGTACATCAATTATAGAGCAAATAATTTTTGGTACTAATGTGTTATGTTTCCACCCTAGTTTCTAACTTCTAGGAGTAAGTCAAGGTTTAGGGGGGGAGAATGTAGTGCCCCTCCATTCTCACCATGGATGTGCAGGAATTTTCACTTTGGAACTTGGAGATGAAGGTGAAATAATAGGGATATTTAAATGTACGTATTAGTGATGTTAAGAAATTGATGTTCTAAATTATAAATTTATGGACTATGTGAGAAGGTTAGGAAAGGACTTATTATATATGTTTAAGGTTAGGTTTATCATGATGTGTGTGTGTTCAGACATGATTATTACTAGGATGCAATCTATAGGCATATTTGTGCTATGGAAGTGTTTTGGTGATCTTTAAGATTTCCACATGATTTTGATATATTATTATCACGATGAATGATATTGTGATTTTTATTATGATTATATTTATTATCATGAAGAGCTACTGAGTTTTGTTCAAGTGTTGTGATTGAAAATGGAACATGAGCTTTTGTTAGTACTTTTGTGAGTATGATACATATTGTTATGTTCTTATTATTATTATTATGCAGAGATTTATTTAGATAGTTGGGTGATGCAATAGTATGTGGTTCGATTAGGAGGAAAGAGTGGCATCGTACCATTGGATGTATGGGGACATACAAGAATGAGATACATTTGCTAGAGTTTATTTCCTAGTGCTTCATCTATCATCCACATGTGCTCTAATTTGTATGTTTGAGTGAATAGGTACTAGGCTACATTTCCACCCAAATTAGTAGGTCAAAGAATGCATCTAATCCCAATGGCGGTTGAGGAGATAATATCTAGTCCCATATTTTACCCTAACCCTAGCCATTGTCCCCAAGAAGGGATAATTGATTTAGTGTGTGACCATCTTCTCGACTTGTGAAGGGACAATGCTCGCTTTCCTTTACCCTATGGTTGGAGTGTTGCATGTGTGTGAATATTTTTGTTGGGTTATGTGATTATGTGACTCCAATGTTTAGCCTTGCATGTGGATTTAGTTCTAATGGTGCTAAGTCCTTTGGTAAGTCAGGTTAGTCACTGTTGTGATCATTCTTGTTATTTATGTTTTGACATGAATATTTTTTTTTATCTGAGAAGTTATTTTGTGGTTTATGCTTGGTCTCTAATTATAACATATTTAAGTGAAGTTAGCTTCTAGATTGGTTATGTTATTATATATATGTATATATATTGCTATGGTTATTCTTTGGTGTGCGTGGATATTAGTTATTACTATTATTATGATTATATGTGTATTATGTTTTATGAAAATAAGGTTATAAATATTAACATATTCTAATGTTATTTATTAAATATTAATATGTTTATTAATAAGTATTTAAATTTTAGTATGTAAGTATATGTTATATTTGTGTTTGATTTACTATTTTGGTGGAGTGATTATTTTTAAGGAGGTTCTTTTATCTCTTATAATATTTTGAATTTATTTTGTGGGAAACCCTAAATAAATGAGTTAATTATGTGAGTTAATTTGATTATTTATTTTATTTTAATTATTTTATTAGTGGGATGAGGATAGACTTTAATTAATATTTTATATTTTATTTTGTGAGAGGATTTTATTTTTTTGTTTTATTTTGGAAAAGAAGAGTCTTTTGGTGAAAAAGAAAGGAAGTTACTTTCTTTTCTTTTTTTCTTTCTTTTTTGAATTTGATTAGTTTTATTATAGGAAAATTTGGAAAATGAGACTAACACTTTTTGTGCATGAAATTTAAAGGATTTGGAAGAAATTTTTGGGGGGTTTTGAGAATGAAGGGATTTTACATGGTTTTGAAATAAATTTTCTAAGGTTTTTGAATTATTTTGAATGGTTTTGAGTCAAAATTTGGAGAGTGAATTAGAATTTAATTATTATTTGAAGGGAATGTATTTTGCTGGTGAATTATGGTTTTGGGAGAATTTTGGATTGAGGATTCAAAAGTTAAAATTTTATGAGTTTGGCATCGAATTCCTATCCATGCCAAGCATTGGATCTAGGTTGGATTTTTGAATCTTTTGTTTAAATTTTCATTTTGAATGTATGAATAATTTGATTGATTTATTTCTCTCTGATTTTTGAAAATAAATGATAGATATTTTTATTTTGTGTGTAAATGAAACATTTATTTATTCCAGAATAAAAATCAATATATGTTTATTGTCTTCAGTAAAATGGTCTGCTTGCATCATGCATAATTATCTTTTTATAAACTACGTTGGTGAGATATTTAAAGACTTTTTTACTTTGTTGTCTTTTAACCTCTGTCCAAAAATATCAAAAACCCAAATTGTAGTTTTTGTGATATAGTTGAAACATGGGGCTGTTGTCAGGCTACTCCTCCATGACTACAAATACTCTTATTTCTCCTTGTCACTGTAACCAACCAATGGAAGACTATGATTTTAGATTTATAGGATTTTGAAAGTGGTTAAATTAATTAAATTTTTAATATTTTATATTTTTGAAAAGATCTGGTTGTTGGGTTTCTCATTTTGTCATTTGGTTGTAATTAGATATGCCAAAAAGAGGGTTTTTATGAGAGTCATCTTTTTTTGCATTCTATAAATTTCTAATTTATTTTTTGTTAATTTTGCCTGTGTTGCTAAGTAGTCGAGGTCCAAATATGATATGGGTCTTTGACAAAATTTTATTTTTGAGTTGATTTGGCTATTTTATGGTTGTTTTATGGATGGCATATTTACTACTATTTAGTGGAAAAATTAGTTAAGTTATGAAGGTTGTATAAGAGGATATAATTCTATCCTTTGATATGTATTGTATATTATCATTTGTGCTTGCATGTGTTATTGTGTTTATGTTAATAATCCCTTCTTATTTGTGAAATCTTGTGTTGGGTCTTTTGTTTTGTGTAAGGACAAATTGTACCAAGGATATGCATTGTTGGTTTTGATTATACATTGCTAAGAAAGAAAAAATAAAAGTTGGTTATCATGTTATAAAATTGTCCAAATGATGTTATGTACTTCATTGTATGTGTTATGGTATAATGATCAAATTTTGAGTTTCCTATCCATTTTTGTTATGTGTTTGATCCCTGGAAGTATGTAGAAGTCTATGGAAGTCCTTGTGATTTTGCTTGATTCTTGTTTTAGGCAGTCTCCTTTGGATGTTTAGTGTCAACCACTTGCTATTTTTGTTTCTTTCTTGTGTGTGGGGCCTAAAGTTTTCTTCTATCACAGAGGGAGCTGGCCTCAGGGTTCCACATGGTAGGGTGGTATTTTCAAACCATCCATTGGGGTTTAGCTGGGGTAGTTCATGTTCAACATGGAATCTTTGCTTTCACTTCATTCCAAAGTTGGTTTCATGATGCAAATGATATTTCTAAGGAAATTGAGCCCAATATGTATCTTATATATATATACCTCTTAGATGAATGAATCTTGTACAATGTAGTATTCTTGTAAAGGAAAAGTAATTGAATTGATGTAATCTTGACTATGTATATATTTATGGTTGTTCATTATGTAATAGAGAGGTTAACATGGGAATGTTGTATTTATGATGCATATGAGCTTAATTTAGTAGTTGATGTGATATATCTTTATGTATCTATTTCATGGTGTTGGTTAGGATTAGGTTTAATTTTAATTAATTTATGTTATCATATGTAATTTGATGTATGAGATTTAATTTATATTCAAAGGATTGATTGGATGTGTTCTTAGGGTATCAAATTCATTTCTATAAGTTTAGTTAGTGTAGATGTATCATAGTAGCGATGTTAGGGGACCATGGTGAATAGGTGTGTAAGTGGGCTATGATTAATGTTAATTAATGTGATTATAATATAATGTTAATGTAATGGTGTTATCCATCTCATTTGTTGAGTTTCATTAGTTAGTGCCACTTTATTTTCTAAAACTAAAATAAAAAATTGGCATGATGTTGAAGGTCTTTTGTGTTAATCCACCAGGTCCCTTAGTAAGGCATTACAAGAGGTCTTTTTTTTCTATGTTACATTTATCCCCCACTTTAGTGAGAGGATGAAATTGCTTGAAACTCACACTAAAGTAGACATTCAAGAGAGATATGAGTGTGCAGATGTAGATAAACAAGAATGACAAAGATCAAAGGAGGTGGGCAAGCCCCCAGGATCGAAGATCCTAAGTCAAACCATCAAGATGCAAAATTATGAAATGGAAAGAACTAGGAAGAAAAGAAACATGAAAATAACGTGGATCAATCTTCTATCATTTGTCCAACTAGATGTGGATTAGATCTAGGTTGTTTGTTCATAAATGTGTACTCACTCTAAAGTGACGAAACTCTTGGCATTTTTCCTAGTGAGAAGACCCAAAAGGTGAAATACATACGCTTGTTGGTATGCACTCACAAACACATAGGTGGCTATGGGGAAAGTCATGCCTCAGAATGCTCTTCCTGCTCAACCATATCAAAGTTATAATACATCCTAATAAATTTAATAAGGAACCACAAAAATGATCTTCAAGCTCTATTAGGTAAGCAAAACATCATATGCATGAAATTCATAGGTCTACATTGTTAATGTAGAATAGTGTAAGGATTGTTCAAAGGGATTTTTATTAGTTCGTGTAATTTGTCATCTTAGGGAACATCATGCTTAGTGTCTCCAAGAGAGGATAAGTGAAAATGGTCTCATCTTGTTTCAAAGAGAGGACAAGTGCAAGATCTCATCCTGGGGAACATTGTGCCAAATGTGTCCAAGAGAGGAAATCACAAGAGAAAAAAAATAACACAATGAAATGTGAGTGGTGATGTATTCCCCCACTTTAAAGTAGTTGCGAGCACTAGTACTATGAGAAATTGCTTTAAAGTAGAAGAAGACATGAGAACTTATTCAGAAAGCCCTATGCCAAGTCATATGTTTTTGAGAACCTACATCATGAAAAAGGGTAGTATGTCACATGCAAGCCACTTAAGGCACATCGTCCATGTCCCAAGGTTTCTCTTATATGTTCATGAAAGGTTAAAGACTACCTAAAGGAGGAAACAACAAGTAGCATACAAGGACAAGGCTACTAAATCCCTTGCCCCCACTAAGTGTAGAACAAAGGTGAGTCGAAACGATTGATGAAATGTAGGCAAGAGTGAAAATTGGTATCAATTAGGGGAATTAGGTGCCCCCCATAGAGGGAAGCATATCAAACTCCTTAAGATGTATTTTATGACTCAAAGCTTTACATTCAGTAGTGGAGTGTCCATGAACTCTATGATATGCACATAATGAAGTCTTGTAATAATATTTCCTTCGAGTTCTAGGGGGAAGAGTGATCAAGTGATCATGGATGAGTCTCGAAAAGATATCCTCTTGATCAATGGTAGAAGGTGGTCTTGTGATTTGTGTCGAAGATACATCTTTCTTAGTGGTAGATGTCATAGGGTATGTGCAGGATCATGATGGGCCAAAAAGTGGCGATATGATAGGTATGTGTAGGGTATGTGGCTGATGACTTTGTTTACCAAAAATTGATGAGATGAAAAGGGTTTTAAAGGAAATTCCTAGCTTTCCACCAATATAAATTATGCTTTACTTTGAATTTAATAAATAATTATTATTCATTTTCTATTTGAATTACGAATAAAGTCCTAATTGATAGGCTAATTGAAAAACATCTATAGCTTTCAAATGGTATCACATTTTGTTAATTTGAAACATGTGTCATGTTCTATGCTTCACATACTATACAATTAAAAAAATGAATTTCATGAAGTGTTGACCAAGTTAAGGTGGTCAAACATATGATTTTTAATAGTCTTTTAAAATTTGTAATAAAAATTCAAAATTAATTATTTACTTGGAAAAAAACTACAAAAAAAATGCATCACATTGAGACATGAGTCATCTACTTATATCTAAAATATTATATAAAAATATTATCATTTTATTGTGGTTAGGGTGGTCAAACAAGCACCTACTTATTTTTTCCTTCAAATTTAAGTCCTACTACATTGAAATTTCAATTTTTCACCAAATAGATTTAAAAAAAAAAAAAAAACCTAGTAGTTTAAAGAAACTACATTCAATTTGCTACAGATTCTATTCTTACATAATTTTGAAATACTATAGATAACTTATTCAAATTTTTATGTCAAGTTTCCTAACTTTGATTTTTCTAAATTTTATCACCACTTAAGGGCCTATTTTTTCCATGATGATCCTGCACATACCCCATACTTACACAAGTTTCTCTAGATTGCGAGATTTCATTCTCACTCTTATAGGAGGAGGGAAAATTTATGAGATTCAAATCATGATCATTTTGCTAGATGGCATTGACATTAAGTGAATAGTTCATTGTTTGTGTCATATTGTCTAAAGGATGATGTTCAAGACCACTAGTTGTTAAGGATGACTTAGGAGTGTGTTGTGTGAGGTTGTTGATGTTGAGTGAAGGTGTTTTTTATTTTGGACAAAGTACAATAAGCAATACCATGAGTCATTTATTGTGTGTTAAGCTCTATAGGGTTGTGAATACCTTGTTCTCGAGCACCACATCATTTTCCATCATATCCCTATTGTTTCATTATTTCATAACCTTTTCCATAAAGCTTATTCATTGCTTTTGGATCGGGTGGTGGTTGATCATAAGCACTATCAAAGGTAACTATTGAGTTTTCTTCTTTGGCTAAAGTAGTGGAGGCAGATGCTTTCGAAAGGTCTTTTGAATTTTGTGTTGAAATGATGGTTAGTTGTTCTTGTTTCTCATCTTTCTTTTGTGTGATTATGTATTCCCTATAAATTATGGTTTGAATTCTAAGGATCCCTAATCATCACCAAATAATTTAGACATAAATTCCTTATTGTTTTCTTCTATTTAAGAGAGTTATATTGGATGTTGGAATCAATGCTTTCAAAGGACTTGTAGCTCCTTTTTCAAGGTGCAATCAACTTTCAAGCTCAGGGTCTATTTCAACTTGATATATATTATTGTTATAGAAATATTTCATTATACGATGAAGGGTTGAAGGCACTACATTCATCTCATGGATCCATGGTTTTCCTAAAAGAAGATTATATGAAATATCATAAGGCATGACACGAATAGGAGTTTGCAAAGTATTCATCCCAACTATAATAGGCAAAGTGATTACACTGAGCTATTGCTTTGTTGTATTATCAATTCCTCAAATATATATATAATAAAATATTATTTGTGAATTTTCAACACAAACTCGATCAAGGAGATTCACACTACACACATTAAGGGTTTGCTTGATCCCTATCTAGTTGTATTGTGCAATGATCATGAAAGCTTCATTTTGTTTTTGCACTTCTAAAGGGGGAGTTCACTTTGGTGGAAAACAATGTCAACATTTATTCCATGGATCATGGTTGTGATGTTACTTGGTTGTGCATTAGAAGGGACATAAATTTTTTGCAAGAATGATTGGATCGTGTTCTGATAGTGAGGGAAGGCTTGAATAAGGTCCCATAATGAAATTTTAGCTAGAGTATTCTTTAGTTGTTCAACAAGGTTATACTCCTTTCCACTAGGAAGACCTGGTAAGATAGGTCTAAGGGGGATAGGATTACGCAAAGGTAAATGTATTGGGGTTAGTTGTGGTGGTTGCAAATTATTTCGAGTGTTATATGTATGAGCAACGATATTATAACTTAGTTGTTGTGATACATTATTCTTAGGTGGGTAAAGGACAAGTTCAAGTTTGTTTTGAGGTGGAGGTTTACATGAAGGGGGGTAAAGGATGAGTTGAGGTTGAATAATGTTAACATCGGATGATCCCACAATACTAGTTTACAATTTTTGGCCAAACTAGACACTAAACTAATTTTTTCTAACTAAATCTTCACTTTCGAGCACCTATAGTGGCTAAACCATGAGGAATTTGAAGATGATGCAAACTAGTGATTTGTGACATTTTATCTATAGATTCTAAAAA
The DNA here is from genome assembly GCA_007258455.2 of Sequoia sempervirens. Lineage (NCBI taxonomy): Eukaryota > Viridiplantae > Streptophyta > Pinopsida > Cupressales > Cupressaceae > Sequoia > Sequoia sempervirens. The sequence continues at coordinate 317,534,127 of VDFB02058242.1, read as the reverse complement.
CATTTTTTAAAAAATTTGGAATCAGATTGCACTTCTTTTTCCATCTCCTTCGAAAACTAGTTTTTTTCAGTAAACACCATTTTTAAGGAGTGACACTCACTGTATCAAACATAACCCTTTTTCCATGAAGGATAAAATTCCAATTTTTTTTGAATTTAGATTTGTAACTATGATATCTAGTGCTTCCAATTAGTTTCATAGTGTTTGGTTGAAATTTTGTTTGACTTAATCATGTTTTGAAGTCAAACCAATTACAATTCAAACATAGGAAAACCATATAACAAATTTTTTTTGTATGTATCAAAATATAGTTTTTTTATTTTTGTTGGATCAAGGAATTCAATATATGGTGCACTCATTTTTATTTTTTTGATAATCTTTTATTTTTCCACATGTGTAGAACAAAGAGCTGGATTTTTGATGAAAAACCTACATTCACAAGAAATAAAAAATAAATATAGTAATTAAATTAAATTTATTTAAAATTATACTTTTTGGGAAGCTTATAATAAGGATTACATACTTACAAAAAATAAATTTTAAATGAATTCATTTGATCCCCGAAAAGGTAAATCAAAAGTGGTTTTTTATTAGCATTTTGATAGGTGTAAAGGAGACTCCATTATAGATATGGTTTAAAACTAGTGGGGTTCTATCCAAGGGGGTTTTATCTAAGGTAGTTTGATCAAACCCTCTTCAATCGAAATGCTTTAAATGGAAATTTTTGAGGCTTAAATCAATATATTATCTAAAAATATGTGATTTCAACAAAAGTCAGAATCTCCCAAAAATTGTAAACTAGCTTTGTGGGATCACCCCATCCCTTAGCAACTAAGAGTCTATATCATTATTACATGGTTCATGTCTTGCATCATGATATCCTTCCTAGGAGGAGGTTTTTTAGAACTATTGTAAACTAAATTTTCTTGACATTCTATGGTTGGTTCTTCTAAAAGGACTTCATCACAAGTATGAGGATGATCTAGAGAAGGATCATTATGATTTTCATGTAGATCTTTGGGAATAGCATAGGGACATTAGGGAAGGTAGGGGAAATGTTCTCATGATCTTGAATAGTTATATCTTCTAATATCAACATATGCTCTTTGCATCGAGGAGGGATATTAGGAGAAGAACAAGTTTGATTATCATGATAATGGAGACGAGGTAAGGTAATGTCTAGAAATGTGTCTATGATCTCATCTTCATGTTGTGTTGTGTGATCATCATGATTACTTTATGTGATGTCCTTTGCTTTAGTAATGTTATGTCTAATAGGAGAGGTAAGAGGAGAGAAACAACTCAGATTGTCAAAAATCTCAACAATTGGTTCTTCTAGCACTAAAATATCTGCTCCACAAGTGTGAGAGATAATAGGAGAAGAAAAAATCTAAGTGTTATGATTATCCAAGGTTTCTTTCAGTAAACTAACCTCATACACAAAAGGGGGACTAGGAGAGGGATCTATGATGAACAAAAAGAGAGGGGAAAGGACCTTATACTCATATTCTTTTAACAAAATTCTCTTACAACATGCAATATGATCTAAAAAGAGAACATGAAAGATGCCAGTTATAGAACTTTGTAATGAAAACATAATTGAATGATTATTCTACAAACTTGAAATCTAACAATGCTAAAGCAAAGATGCAAAAGAGGAATGTAATTATGCAAATGCAAACTTGAAACTAAAACCATGCATGAAATGAGCTAATTTAAGCTAGATTGAATGAAATTCATGTCACAAAAACTCGGCTAACTGATACAGCTAGGAAATGGCACCAAACAGAAGCCTAAAATCATGGTTCTTAGCTTTGTAAAAGGCAGTTTTAGGGGTCAAAAGGGACTGATTCGCCCAGGGTGGTGAGTGAGTCCCAATATGGGATTTTTCTAGATTTTTTAGAAAATTTGGAGTGATTTTTATGTTTTTTAAGTTCTATGACGCATACCTAAGTTAAAAATGCATAATTTCAAAAAATTGAAATGAATTTAGATGTTAAAAATGCAACCTAAATGCAAGTTTTTGAAACCTAGCATGCTAATGAACTAATGCAAACCCTAATGCAAAGTCAATGAAAGGATAGATCTTTGATGAAGGACTCAAAATTAGAAAATAAGGTATTTGAAAAGTAGCTTCACCAAAATGTAACATAGATTTTGGCATCCTAATCCTTTCTAACACTTCTAGGGGTTTTCAACAAAACGGAGAAAGATGGGCCAAAATGAAATGCTCAAATTCAAAGATTAATGTTATATGGATGGAATATGGATGAAATGTACCTAGATGTAATGTTTGAATGCAAGAAACTAATAAGATTTATTGATTAATGAATGGAAACTAAAGGAAAACAACTTGTTTGAAAATAGATTGTGTAATACAGAAAAACCTAGAAATGGATGCAAAACTAAACATAAATGAATCAAACTGAAATTGGGCACCTAGAATATGGATGAAGACTGGAGATAGTTTCTGGAATGCTTCTAATGCTAATTTTTAGGCCTAGTGGGACTCATTCACTATTCTAGTCGAATCAGTCCCAGTTCTACAAAAATGAGTTGGAACCTATTTCTAACAAAAGGGTATCTAAAGATGTAGAAAACTCAAAATTGACCTAGAAGTGGGACTCATTTGCCACCCATGGTGAATGAGTCCACTTTCAATTTTTTGAATATTCAAAGGTATAATCCAGAGCTCTCGGTTTGCACTTTGATTCTCTATAGGTGTCTACTTCTGAAACTCTAATTTCCAAACCTAAAAATGAGTTTTTGTTGATATTTTGACTTGTTGAATGAAGAGAAGACCTAAACAAATTTACAATTTGATTCTTAAATATTTCCAAGCTTCCAAGAAGTCTAAATCTATAAACACACAAAGCAAGAGAGAGAAATGTTGAATGTTAGGGCATGGGGGTTTGCCTTGGTCAAACCCCTTTTAGGTAATTAAACCAAAATGATGAATGAATGTAATGAAACATACAATAATGGAGTTTATTACCTTTCCATGATGTTTGATCTTGAAATTCTATAGAAAAACATGCAGGATTTTCCCTTGAATGTCTAAAAATTGATGTCTTGGTGACTTGAAATGAAGAAACCCTAAGTTGCTTGACTTGAGATGGAAGAAAGATGGATGAATTATGAAGAATGAATTATGAGATTAGGAGATATAAAATGAGGAGAAAAAAATTTATTTATACACAATTGTGCCTTAGTAGTCCAATAATACATCATCATAGGTTGACATAAGGTAATTTTGAATAAAAACCTAAAATAAAATTTAAAATATTTTGAATTTGGAGCCAAGAGGGACTCATTCGCCACCCATGGTGAATGGGTCCCACCTTGGATTTGAAAGTGGATGTCAGGAATTATCTTGTATTTAATGTTTTTTGTTGGGTTTACATTCAAAAATACACTTAACTATGCCTTATGAGTGCATAAAGGGGTCAAATAAAGCATAAGAAAGGTGTAAATAGCGAAATTAACCTTAGAAAAGCGTAACATATTGTTACAAGACTTTACAACACTTTAAAATAGGACTTGATAAGGGATAAAAAGGTGATTTTTAGATGAATCATGATAAGAAGAGTCTAGAAATGTGTAGAAATGTGTTACAAAATTTCACAAAACCTTCATAATACATCATTAAATGCATAGTATTTAGTCTGTAAGGGTCCAAGACCTAATGTGCATGTACTAAAAACCTCACAAAATTAAATCAAGGCCTCATTAAGTCCTATTTATCATGAATTATTTCCATGTCAAGCAAGAGGTCCTTCTTTCTACGTTACAAGTATAGGTGGGAATTAAGGTTATGGTTGAAGGAGGAGGAATTTGAATTCCACCCTGATTTTGCACATTGTTTGAAGTTTGAGCACCATTGGTGGTGGAAGGGAGATGGTTTCCAAATATTTGAGACATGTTACACACAACTTCTAGTCGTTCATCACTTTCCATCATGTAGTGAATACTATCTATGGTAGATATAACAATGTTGGAAATGTTTTTAGTACTCATGCTATCTTGTAAATGAGCTACGTCTTCATGCATTTTCATTATGTTTTCTTGAGGGATATGATAAACCATTGTTTGAACACTTCACATAGCACTTGTAGGTAAGGTAGGCATAGAAAAAGAGGTATCAAAGGTATAATCCATACCTAGTGAACTAGTACCAACACTAGGAGTAAGAGAGCTAGATAACCAAAGATCCACAATGAGTTTTTTATCATGTGATGCCATGAGTCTCACACTTCATTTCACCATAGTAGTAGTAGTAGGATGCCAAGTAGTACAACTCATACAAGGGATAAATCAAAGAAAGTGCACTGAACACAATATTCTATGCTTATAAGTACACTTGAAATGAAAGAAATTGAAATAACAATAATTTTGCAAATTATAACAGAAAACTGAAAGAAGCAAACAAAAACACAAAAAAGTAGATTTAAACCCTAAAAATACAACTTCAAAGTCCATAGGGACTAAGACACCAGCAAGGGCGTGTTGGTCCTACTGATGAAATTTTGAAGTTCCAAAAACTAGAGTAGAAAGCAAACAACATATACAAGGTTCTAAGCAAATGATCCACAGAGCGACTAAGATGTGAGGAAGGGAATTTTAGTCCCAGTAAAGGTTCTTTTCAAAAAACAACAAAATCTAAGTTGTTAACATTGTTCCCAAGTTTCCTACCTAGGGACCTGATGTTTAGAAACATAAAACTATGCAAATGAATGCAAGAAAAAGTGACTAATGACAAGCAATTGAATAAAAAGTTGAATGCATTTTTTTTAAATTTTGAATGCAATAACATTGTTCCTAAATGCAATTAGGATGATTAACAATGCACTTTTTCAATTTTTCAATGAGATAAAAAAAAATGCAAAAAAGAAAAAATGCAACCTATATGCACTTTCACTAATGCAAGATGCAATGCAAGAATGAATGCAACCTAGATATAGGATCTTAATGAACTCCAAATTAGAAAAATGAATGTCCAAAATTTTAGATTCACCAAAATAAATAATGGGGAAATGGATGCTTTATAACCTAGGTTATAGAACACCACTTTTCTTGCATTATCATTCAAGGATGTCATAGGATCCCCAATTGAATTATTTATCAACACTAAGGTGATTCAATTCTCAACAAGGGAGACCTAGGAAGGTTCTTTTAGCTTTTGAAGGGTTCACCACCAAGCAAAATCCTAGAAAAGACAACTTAACATTCAACTCACAAAACCTAGTAATGCAAGCCAAATAATGAGTGTAAATGATAAAATTAAGCAACAAGTTAGGATGTATGTGCCTGGGAAGTCTAGAAATGTAATAAGGATTTTGGAAATACAAAAATGTTGTCAATATATATGTTGAGGAGGACTAAGGTGCCCTTATTGTTTTCATACTCCCGCTACTATTTTTTAGGGTAGATGCAGAATCTTTGAATGTCAAAACAGAATCCAAAAGAATCTCTATAAAATAATACTTGGTGGACTAAGATGCCCTTACTACCAACTTAGTCTTGATCTAAATTTCTGCAACTTCGAAGAGTGATCCTAAGGTTCAATGTCTACACTTCCTTCTTCTCAGATCTTGTGTCTTGAAACCTCTAAATCTGGCCTATAGGTGACTTTCCATGAAGATGACAACTTTGCAATGCAACTTTACAACTTTACAACTTTGCACTTCAAATGATCTTCAACCTAAATATGAAAGCACAAGCACAAAAGAGAGAAAAAACTTGTTAATTATTAGTAAATGGAGGTTTTCCTTGGTCAAAACCCTTATTGGTAATTAAACCTTGTGGTGAAATAAAATAATGGAGGGAAATGGTGAATGAACAAAGTGTTATGTTGCAACTCACCAAACCCTTGTTATGAAATCTACAAATTTGTGTGAAGTGGCTAACTTGAATGTAGATCTTGAAATGCTTGAATGCTTGATAGATCTTGAATTGAATTGCTTGTTTGAATAAAAATGCTACATCACAAATGTTAGCTCAAAAATACACATGATGCAAGAATATCTCTGACATGATGCTTGAATCTTGATAATGGCTCCAAATTCTTGATGAATTGCTCTTGAATGCTATCGTGGACTCAAAATTGTTATAAGGATGCTTGCATGAAATTTGTAGGATGAAAATGATTGAAAAGAACCTTTTATTTATATGCATCCATGCTTAATATCCCAAAATTGCACCACAACAAGCTGACATATGAATTCATTAATCAAAGGAGGCTAAATCTTGCTAAGATTTGAAATTAGATCCCAAAAATAGCTTGAGGGGGACTAAGATACCCTAGGTGGCGTCTTAGACCCAAACTCGAGGCACGGACTCCAAAAAGGGGCCCATTTAAGGAACATTTAAAAAGAGGGTCCCAAAACCTTTGGAGGGAAAAGACACCCTAGGTGGCATCTTAGTTCCAGTCCAACAATCAAGGACACACAACCAAAATAATTAGATTATCATTTACCCTTTGATGTTTGTTGGGATTAGCTATAAAAATACAATTTATTAGGCTCGTGGATGCAATATAGGACCAATTAAGACATAAATAAGGATAAATAAAGCAAGTGGGCCCAAAAAAAGTGTGAAAATGCAAGGGTATGCATCTTCCTACACTAAAATGAGGTGGCTAGCTATGTGCACTTGATCTTGGGGGAAACTTGATAGTTAAGTATGTTTGATCTAGAAAGCCTTAATTATTCACCCCTTTAAGCTCCACATTGATATAATTGGTGGCAAATGGATCATTCATTCTAATGAAAAATGGATTCCTATAAACAATTAGTGATGAAATATAAATGAAAGAATCTGACTTAAACATTATATAATTAAATAATGATAAAATAGAACACAATACGAGGGAACACAATAGATTCTAGAACTGAATATATTTTTAAATCAAAAAATGAGTGAAGCCACTTTCACAACTAGGGGAGAAGACCCAGTATTTGCCAAGGCTAACTTTGAGCAGCTGTAGAATTCAAACCGTATGTCTAATCGAAATGTTTTTTATGGGTTTTTTCACTCATGAGTTAAGTGCTTATAACTAAGGTTTTTGCTTGTGGGAAATTCGGTAGACTGCGGTAGCCTTGGATATGCGTGCAAAGGTAAAAAAGACACCTTTTAGAGGTGCCATCCACTCGCTGCCACCTAATGTCCCAGTATTTTCCAGCTATAACCACCATTTTTTTTTTAAAAAACACCTAAATGTGTCACTATTAATATTTAATTAGAACTATTTTATCATTCAAATCTGCTCAAAAGTCAATGGGTCTAATTCACGTTAGCACCTTATAAAATCATTTTGGCACCCATTAAAAATCACTCCTACATATTAATCTCCTAACCTTAGCACCAGACACCAAACACATTACACCCCAATTAATCTTCATTTGGGGTCCGATTAATGCATATGACTAATGTTATTTTTGGGTATCCCATTCTTTTCCCTCATTTTACTACGTACTTTGTCTAGAAGGTTCTCGGCGATGGAAGCAAATGCAGATGACGATGACTCTCCATGGCTTCGGTTGGTTTACACAACTTGAGCTAACATCAAATATAATTCTCCTTTGAATATGCAAACAATGGTACTGGTTAATCATTTTATTTTGTATCTTTCATGACCCATAAATGGTTTATTCGATGATTGAAATATTATTACTGCTTGTTTATGAAATAAATCATTCCTTTGACACACCTTTTCACCATGTGCTATTTGATTTTGTTAGGTCATGGTGCTCGTGTTTTAC
>VDFB02058242.1:317453867-317521367 GCA_007258455.2 Sequoia sempervirens | reverse complement strand
TTGAAAAAATCATCTAATGTCAAAATTTGAGATTGCCTACTTAGGCGTAGGACCCCATTTTGATCTCTATTAGATGACTGGTGTCCTTTGCATTGGGAGTTGCAAAAAAATGCTTCTCTTGCCTACTAGTTGTTGATCATTGACTTGTGTGCATGACACATAGTCAACTTCTTCATCGCTTGAGTCATTACCTTCGACTCCATCGTCTTCATCATTTTTAGCCTCCCAATTTCTCCCAGTCATGAACTAATGGATGACATCTTCAGGATCAACATTTGGTGGTGATGGTATGGATATCCCTTCATCCACTTGACTGAAATTGAGATGCACCCCTAGGTTCAAAGTTGCATCTTGAAATTTAGATGTCAGATTGACACTCTCTTCATTTTCAGCTTCCTCATTACATTATTGAATTGTTGGTTATTGGTTAATTTATGTTGCCTCAATGTTTTCTGGGAAATATCCTTCTTCGTTTGTTGGATTTGGGGGAATGCTTGAAGAAAAGTTTTCCAAAAACTGTCCAATCTATTCCTCATTCCAACCTACTACACTCAAACAAGTCTCTAATGCCATGAACTATGCCTCATCATCGATTGTATCACCCTCTATTTCTGCTCCCAATGTGGTTCATTCCTCTTCAACCATGAAATCTTAGCTTGCAAGCATATCCAAGTCAAGTGCATGTCGATCTAATGGACACATTCTCATTCTTCTAAAACCAATTGCAATGTTATTAAGAGTCAAAGATTGTGCAAAAGCTTTGTTGGCAAGTGTTGTAAACACTTCCCTTCCAACGTCAAGTTGAGGATTTGCAGAGATCCATATACTCCTTTGTTGTTTGAAGTAGTTCTTAAATGGTGAGAACACACTAACATCAAGGGGATACAATGTGCTGGAAGTGTGAGCAAATCTATTCCCATAGTATTTGCTTCTTTGATCATCTTGAATGCCACATGGCTGCCATGACCATCAAAGATGAGAAGTTATTTGTTACTTGGTGACACCCCTCTTGGGACATTTTTTGCAAAGTGTTTTTAACCATTCCATAAATAGTTCTTTTGTCATCCAAGGATGCTCTTGGATTGTCATGCATGCCCCTGGCTCATAGTTAGTAATATAGTTTCTAATGTTCCTTTTGGACTTGAATAAATAGTAACCAAGTATAGCTTGACCTGCTGCACTAACACAAGCTAGAACAGTGATCCATTCTTTGCTTTTAGAATTTAATTGTGGAACATAATTCATCCCTATTTTTGCAAGAACTCTCATTACACAATTTTTTCCAGCCTACACACCTATTTCATCACAGTTGCATATTTTATTGGGCCCATAATTGTGTTTATTGTACAACTCCTCCAAGTTATCATAGAATGAAAAAAACTATTTCAGGGCATAGCATTATAGCTCGATTTGTATCCTCTCCTTTGGGTGTTTGAATTGTTAGATTCAGATGCCTTTGATGAAAGCCAACCCATGGTATGACCTCTCTGGTATGTCATTTGTGAATGGGTTAGGCCTCCCTCCAACCATTTAGGCCATTGTTGACTTAAGTTGTGACACTTGAAGGTCATGACCACTATTAGCCATATCTTTACACCACTGGGAAATTTTAGATTCTTCTTTATCAGATAGGACTATTCATGGCTCCTCCTTTTAGTGGATGTCACACCATTGAGCCATGACCAAAAACTGGTAGGCGAGATTCCCCATTTGATCATTGAACCTCTAATTGACATTCACTTGTCCTCAACATCTGCAATGGCTTTTTCCATGTCATGGATAGACCAAATTTTTCTGCACAGATCTACGGTTGTCACCTGGTCAATAGGTGGCAATTCCATTTCTACATCAGTATTATGAACAACAAGTTCAAACCCATCATTTTCATTGGTCTATTCTACATTTTCAGAAGTAACATCCTCGTTGATGTTCATTGCTGGCTCTTTAGCAATAACAATTGGAGCATTGAATGTCACTCCATGAGGTACTCAAATCAAGCACCTCCCACCTAATCTTTTCCTCTTCTACCCTAGTGCCATGATTGTTAGCGATCCTACACATTGTAAGCCATAAAGTGTTAGATAAACAATGTTGAAATCGATCAAAAAAAGTTAAAATCAAGCTAGAAACAACCAAAACACCCAAGAGTACGATTGTTTGCATTCTGAAAGGGGAATGATGTTTCTTGTTACCTCACACCATGGACAAAAGACATCAGAAAATATATGTATGTACACAAATTTATATAAGTATACATTTATCTATGTTATTATATGTATACACACATATACATATATATCTATATTTATATGTATGTGTACATATAATTACATAGAAAATTATTGATATACATTGCAAAACATAAAACAGTACTAATTGTGTCACTATTAACATGTAATTAGATATATTCTATCATTCAAATTTGCTCAAAAGTTAATGGGTCTAATTCACATTACCCTATAAATCCATTTTGGTGCCCATTAAAAATTACTCCTACATATTAATCTCCTAACATTAGCACTAGATAGAAAACACATTACAACCCAATTAGACTTCATTTCGGGTCAACTTAATGCATATGACTAATGGTTTTTTTTTGGGGTATCTGATTCTTTTCCATCATTTAATTTGGGTTTACACACACACACACACACACACACACACACACACACACACACATATATATATATACGTACATATAGATGTATTTATATGTATTTGTATAGATATATGTATACATGTATCTATGTATACATATAATTACACAGTTACATGTATGCATATATCTTGCATATACATATATACATACATATATATATATATATATATATATATATATATATATATATATATATATATATATATATATATATATATATATATATATATATATGTATATATGTATGTATGTATATATACATATATATATACATATATATATACATATATATATATATACATAGATATATGTATGCATATATATCAATGTTCAAAGCACATTGTATAGAAAATGAAAGAAGTTGCATTGTATTCAATAGTGATAGGATATTAATTTGAACAAAGGTAGATCGAGTACAAACTCGGGTTTTCAAAAATGTGCACAAAAAAGTAACCAAGGGTTTCATAATAATAATTCCTTACTCACAAAAATATAGAAGTGCATTTTCAGATAGATGCCAAATATTCCATGCAAGGGTTTCATGAGATTAATTTCTTAAGCACACAAATTTGGAAAAAACCAAGCAAGGGTTTTCACAAAAATGACATATAATAAATGGGATTGTCAATTTTTTTCCCATATTCACATGTTTTTTGTATAGAAAGGTTGATGTAGACCCAAAAAACCATTTTTTACAGGCATGTGGTCAAACCCACTAAAGTCTTCTATCATTTCTATAGACAATATCGTAATACAATGGAGTTTACCAGGCTGTGAGCACTTGCTAAAATAGGGAGAGGAAATCATTTAAACCCAAAAGAACTCGTGTGTAAGAAACCAGCACCATGACCAAACAAAATCAAACAAAACATGGTGAAAAGGAGTGTAAGATGAATGATTTATTTCATAAACAAGCATTAATAATTTTTCAATCATTGAATAAACCCTTCATGGGTTGTAAAAGATGCAAAAGAAAATGATTAACCAGTACCATTGTTTGCATTTTGAAAGGATAAGTAAAGGATACAGACATATATATTAATTTTCTCAATGAACAAGAGACAATAGACACATTCATTTACAAATTCAATATGTTGTGTTATATATATATATATAATTAACATTGTACACATTCTTTTACAAATTCAATAAGACGCAGAAGAAAATGATTAACCAGTACCATTGTTTGCATTTTGAAAGGATAGACAAAGGATACACACATATATATTGACTTGTTGAATGAACAAGAGACACAAAATGTAAGATGACAAATATATGTATGTTGGCCTATTGTATGTGCAATGGAAAGTAGAAAATATAAACAAATGCTAGTCTGGTGTATTGGACAAACAAAAAAATGTATTGAAACAGAGTTATATATGTTTATATATGTGTTTTTGTATGTATATATGCATATATATACATGTATATATGCATTTATACGTAAGTATTTGCATGTATGTATTTGTATATATATTTTTGTATATATTTTTAAATACATAATATTCATATATACACATATATTAAATGCATATATATATATACACGTATATACATATAAATAAACCCTGATAAATGACCAACTCTGAGAAATGACTAAAAATAAACAAATATAAATACATATATATGCAAAAATAAATGACAAATATAAACCTTGATATAAACCCCGAAATAAATGACAAGATGATCAAAAATAGATAAATATAAATACAAGTATTTGCAAAAATAAATGATTTTTTTTGAAAATGAAAACAAAGCAAAGTAAAAACACGTCACCAAAAGGAACCTTTCATTTACTTATAAAACAAAGTAAAAGGACACTGCATAAATATGAATGTTAAATGCATTGTTCATGAAAATAACTATAACTAGAATGTATAAAGTACCAACCTGAGACTTGGGATATTGCAGGAATGTGCAGAGGATGTCTGTCGATGGTTTGAATTTTGCAATAACTCTCATTGCACAATTTTTTCCAGCCTACACACCTGTTTCATCGTAGTACTATATTTTGTTGGGCCCATAATTGTGTTTGTCTTACAACTCCTCCAAGTTATCATAAAATGAGAGAAACTATTTTCGGGAATAATATTATAGCTCAATTTGTGTCCACTCCTTTGAGTGTTTGAATTGTTAGATTGGGATGCCTTTGACGAAAGCCAACCCACCATGACCTCCCTAGTATCCCATTTGTTAATGGGTTAGGCCTTGCTCCAAGCATTTGGGCCATCGTTGACTTAAGTTGTGACACTTGAATGTCATGGCCAGTATTAGCCATATCTTTACACCACTGCACAATTTTAGCTTCTTCTTCGTGATATAGGACTATTTGTAGCACCCTCCTTTTTGTGGATGTCACACCATTGAGCCATGCCCACAAACTGGTAGGCAGGATTCCCCATTTGATCGTTGAACCTCTAATTGACATTCAATTGTCCTCAACATCTACAATGGATTTTTCCATGTCATGCATAGACCAACTTTTCATGCATAGATCTAGGGTTGTCACATGGTCAGGAGGTGGCAGTTCCATTTCTACCTCAGTATGATGAACAACAGGTTCAAAACCATCATTTTCATTGGTCTATTCTGCATCTTTCATAAATAACATCCTCGTTGATGTTCACTACTGGCTCTTCATCAACAACATCTGGAGCATTGAATTTCACTCCATGAGGTACTCTAATCAAGCACCTCCCACCTAATCTTTTCCTCTTCTATGCTAGTGCCATGATTGTTAGTGATCTTGCACATTGTAAGCCATAAAGTGTTAAATAAACAATGTTGAAATTGATAAAAAGAAGTTAAAATCAAGCTAGAAACAACCAACAAAGCCAGGAGTACCATTGTTTTCATTCTGAAAGGGGAATGATGTTTGTCGTTACCTCACATCATGGACAACAAACATCAACAAACATATGTATGTACAAAAATTTATATAAGTATACATTTATCTGTGTAATTATATGTATACACACATATACATATATATCTATGTTTATATGTATGTGCACATATAATTACATAGAAAATCACTGATATGCATTGAAAAAAATAAAATAGTGCTAATTGTGTCACTATTAACATGTAATTAGATCTATTTGATCATTCAAATCTGCTCAAAAGTAAATGGGGCTAATTCACGTTAGCACCTTATAAAATCATTTTGGTGCCCATTAAAAATTACTCCTACATATTAATCTCCTAACATTAGCACCAGAGAGCAAACACATTACACCCCAATTAGACTTCATTTACTATCCAATTAATGAATATGACTAATGTTTTTTTTTTTGGGTATCCGATTCTTTTCCATCATTTAATTTTGGTTTACATATATATACATACATATAGATGTATTTATATGTATTCAAGTATAGATATATGTATACATGGATTTGTGTATACATATAATTACACAGTTACATGTATGCATATATCTATACACACACATATATATATATATATCTATATATACATAGATGTATGTATGTATATATATCAATGTTCAAAGCACATTTTATAGAAAATGAAAGAAGTTGTACTGTATTCAATAGCGATAGGATATTATTTTGAACAAAGGTAGATAGATTACAAATTGGGGTTTTTAGAAATGTGAACAAAAAAGTAACCAAGGGTTTCATAATAATAATTCCTCACTCACAGGAATATAAAAGTGCATTTTCAGATAGATGTCAATTATTCCATGCAAGGGTTTCATGAGATTAATTTCTGAAGCACACAAATTTGGAAAAAACCAAGCAAGGATTTTCATAAAATGGGCATATAATAAATGGGCTTGTTGATTTTTTCCCATATTCACATGGTTTTTTTATAGAAAGGTTGATGGAGAACCAAAAAATCATTTTTTGCAAACATGTGGTCAAACCCACTAAATTCCTCTATCATTTATGTAGAAAAAATCATGATACAATGGAGTTTACTAGGCTGTGAGTGCCCGGTAAAATAGGGAGAGGAAATCATTTAAACTCAAAAGAACCTGTGTGTAAAAAATCAGCACCATGACCAGATAAAATCAAACAACACATGGTGAAAAGGAGTGTAGGAGGAATGATTTATTTCATAAACAAGCAGTAATAATTTTTCAATCATCAAATAAACCCTTCATGGGTCGTAAAAGATCCAGAAGAAAATGATCAACCAGTACCATTATTTGTATTTTGAAAGGATAGGTAACTTAGGATACAAACATATATATTGATTTGTTCAATGAACAAGAGACAACAGACACATAATTTGTAAATGAATGTGTTAAATTATATATATATATATATATATATATATATAATTGTACACATTCATTTACAAATTCAAACACACAACATATTGAATTTGTAAAGGATTGTGTATAATGTTATATATAAAACATTGCACACATTCCTTTACAAATTCAATAAGTTGTGTTTTATATATATATATATATATATATATATATATATATATATATATATATATATATATATATATATATATATATATATATATAAAATTAACATTGTACACATTCTTTTACAAATTCAATAAGATGTAGAAGAAAATGATTAATTAGTACCATTGTTTGCATTTTCAAAGGATAGGCAAAGGATATACACATATATATCAATTTGTTGAATGAACAAGAGACACAGAATGTAAAATGACAAATATATGTATGTTGGCCTATTGTATGTGCAATGGAAAGTAGAAAACATAAAAAAATTATAGTCTGTTGTATTGGATAGCCAAACAAAACATATTTAAATAGAGTTATATACATATATATATATATATGTGTGTGTGTGTGTGTGTGTGTGTGTGTGTGTGTGTGTGTGTGTGTGTTTTTGTGTATGTATATATGTATTTATATGTAAGTATTTGTATGTATGTATTTGTATATATATCTGTGTCTATTTTTTTTAAATACATAATATGCATATATAGATATACACACATGTATATATGCACAAATATATATATATATATATATATATAAACCCTGATAAATGACCAACCCTGAGAAATGACCAAAAATAAACAAATATAAATACACATATTTGCAAAAATAAATGACAAATATAAACCCTGATATAAACCCTAAAATAAATGACAAAATAACCAAAAACAGACATATAAATACACGTATTTGCAAAAATAAATGACAAAAAAAGAAAATGAACACAAAGCAAAGTAGAAACTCGTCACCAAAAATGACCTTTCTTTACTTATAAAGCAAAGTAGAAGGACACTGCATAAATATAAATGTTAAATGTATAGTTCATGAAAATAACTATAAGTAGAATGTATAAAGTACCAACCTGAGACTTGGGATATTGGAGGAATGTGCAAAGGATGTCTGTTGATGGTCTGAATTTTGCAGAGAATAATTCTTCACAAGATGCAATTGTGAATGCCACTGGCTGCTTTCCCCCTCTTATTTAGGAAGTTAAATCTGACAATTGAATGCATTCAGTTTGGTTGTTGTGTTTCAAGTTTGAATTTGTTTGATCATTTGAATTTGAAGCTGCCAATTACGTAGGTTTTTAAAGATAATATGATTGAATTCTGCATTATATTTGGATTTGATGTTTATTTGGGGAGCCTTACACCTATTTTGAATTGTGCGGGTACCTACAGGAAATGAAGTAAATATATGTATCTGCCAGAGAGTGTGTGGAAGACTGTGCATTTCAAATCCCATAGAGTTAATAGGAGATTGTGATTATTTTATGTAAAGCACCATTAAGTATGCATGTGTAGTTGTAAATATAAAATGTAATGAGGGATAACATTTGCAAGTGGGGGTATTTGTAACAGTAAATGTTTTAAATTAAATTGTAAATGAGCTTTTTTATACGCAAGTTGACTTTTTTTATAAGTGCAAAAGCATGTTTAGCTGTCTATTATGATTGATGAGTTACTCATTGTGTTATGAGAAGACATTGGTGTTGTTGTAATTTTTTATTTGTTAAAATAAAGTTTTTTAATGGATCAAAGTGATTTTTTTTTTGGGAGGTGGAGTGAGCATGAAGGTGTCAGTTATTCAATGGGTGGTAGTAACTGGGTCTTCTCCCTATCGTCTAGTGTGAATTAGCTTTCATGTGCAACCACGAAATATGAGAGCACGGTACCCTTAAAGTATTCAGTAACTGAGGAAATTAATATGAAGTGGGTTTAAAAGGGTGTGGAAGTTTAAACAAAATTGGCATTGTGTTCAGGAGAACATTCCTCGAATTAATCAGTAATAAACGGCACTATGTTGAGGATAACATTGTCCAAGTTAATCATCATTAACAATGATTAATTGAGGAGATGGATTCTTCTAATCTCAAAAGCAGTGTAAAGAAGAGCGGATTAAAGGACATAGTGTTGCGAACACCCAGAAATATTTGGAGCTAGTCCAAACAGTTCGGGACAAGGACGTTCCCACTACTACTACAATTTGTCTATAAAGACAGGCATTTGTTTAGTGCTGCCAACTCTACATCCAATTCTTACCATTCCAGTTATCTGAATACTATATTTAATATTAGTCTTCCTTATTAAGATGAGAAACTAATGAAAATTATTGGAGAAAACTCCATCACAATTAAATCAAAAAAGGACGAAAGCCACTTCCACAAAATCAGTGGGAAATTAATGATCGCAATGCCCTTAGAGTAGTGAACAATCAAACAAGATAAAACAAATGAGGTTTCATAGGAGTGGAAGTTTAAGCAAAATGCTAGCATTGTCACTACGCATTAACGTCGATTCACTGGACTAGTGACCTTGTGTTAAAAGATAATATTTTTAAATTAATCATCATTAGCATAGATTAAGGAAGCGATATCTATACATTAAATATCAAAAGAA
The DNA here is from genome assembly GCA_007258455.2 of Sequoia sempervirens. NCBI lineage: Eukaryota > Viridiplantae > Streptophyta > Pinopsida > Cupressales > Cupressaceae > Sequoia > Sequoia sempervirens. The sequence goes on along the minus strand of VDFB02058242.1, from coordinate 317,511,856 downwards.
GAGGTAAGACGAGTAGAGTGGATAAAACTTTAAAGGACATGTATGCAAACAGGCTTCGATTTTCCGAGGTGGTCCGAACAGTTGGGGACAAGGACGCTTCCACTGCGAATTTAAACTTGTGTAAGAAGACAGACTTTGGCTGAGTGCTGCTGACTCTACATCCACCGAGGTTGCCAACGCGCAATAATTTAATTTCCATGATAAAAGGAAAATACTTGACCCGCACCCTCTCCCTATAAATAAGGGATAGAGGATGGTAAGGCCAAGCAGCAAACAACTTTCAAGTTAGGAAAAAAGATGGCTAGTCGTGGGATTTATGTTTCCATTGCCTTGGCATTTGCCTTGGTTCTCCTGAATGTTTCATTCTCCACATGTATGACTGTCACATTTTCGACCAAGAATGACAGTCTGACCGAAGATGAAAGAAAGACTGTTTACGGTGTTCTACAAGATATTGCGGGCATTCCGGGGCTGTTTATTAAGCCGGATGATAAATATTATGCGGGTCGCTTATTCTCCACGTACCTGAACGTGAGCGGGAAGGGCGTGGCCATAAGATTTACTCGCTGGAGCAGTGAATGCAGCGTGTCCATGAGCCTAAACGACAGGACCGAAGGCCGCGAACAGCTGGAGGCATTCAAACAGATACTTCCAAACATCCGCCCTTATCTTTTGGATAGGGGCTCCGAGTGGGCCGCTGTCTCGGAGCACACATACTGGATCGATTACTACGTGAGAGAGTCATACGAAAAGGGGAAAGAGCTTTCCCTGCAGCCTGCAGACAATCCAGCCTACAAGATCGTTTCTGATGATGAAGGAAGCAGCGGAACCGACTGCGCCATCCAACCCTACATGTTGCTTTCCCACCACAGTGCCCTTCCTTTCAATCAATTGCACCCTGGAGACTATCTTCTCACTCCTGATGCCAAACACAAGCTCACAATTCCAAAGTTAGCTGATGGACGAGTACCCTCATGCGTGGCCAACTTGATGAATGAAACTGGTGCTATAGTGTGGAGCACCACTTCTTCTTCGCCTCAAATTAATTGCACTCTAGTCTTCCGCAGTGTCGGAAGTTTGGAATTGTGGAATAATAATCAGATAATTTGGAACTCGAAGAGTGCTTGCTCGTCTCTGACTAATTGTGCTGGAGCTGCATCTTTGGCCATGAAGGATGGTCATATAAAACTCTACCAAAGCCTAAATGATTACCTAAGTATTTACGACACTATTCCACCGTCCAAGTAGTAATAGCATCAGCTGGCTTTTAGCTACAGGGATCAAGCGCTCTCCTCCTATAACAAGGCTTTCCCTTATCTAAATAAATCCCTATGTTTGCCATGTAATATCGTGTGTTTCCTAAGTAATATGTAATATCGTGTGTTTCATAAGTAATATCGATAGTATTTTCTAGCTTAAATCTCACCTTGCCCTACTTTTTATTTTCTTTTTTCATGTTAACATATAATTTATCTATAATGAATATTCTAGAACAGGAATTTGTCGTTAATAAATATGTAGAACATAAATTTCAGACTTTACGAGGATTAAATCGTTCAAAGAAGAATTAACACCATCCATCGTTCACAAGAAAAATTGGCACCATCTATCCTTATTTATGGAAAAATTCAAAAGAATATGATACTGGATTTACATATGATTACTGTCACAAATCTTCCCATTTAAAAAGTAGTCAACACCGTCATTACGGGGTACTCCTTTCTTTCTAGACCATAGGAAACTATTGTAGTCTTCCTCAAGGAAACTAGTTGAATATATGAAAGATTTCTACACATGGCTAAGTTAATGGGGATGATGTTAATTGTATTTTCGTTATACAACTTTGATAATTTTTTTTATTCTGGTGAACTAAAAACAAATAGTGGGTCTAGTATTTTTGAGAAGGGAAATTTTGTTCATGAGAATAGTCACAATGTGTCATATAGTTAAGCTATTCACATTTTTTTTTAACAAAGGTAGTTGATTGTCAATTTCAGCCTTCTTTGGCTGATTTGTAAACTCTTCACGCTTTATATTGGTTTTTATAAGCATTTTAAAAGAAAGAATTGTTGATCTTGTAACACGTAAAAAAAAATTAAAAAACTGGAAAAATAGTTTAACACACATTTTAAATCTTGACTTCAAGATTATATATGGAATTATCACATATAATTTGTAATAACCCTCCTGTTTGCTAGTTGGACTCACTATTTTCTATGCTTGGATTGATACTTTGATACTGTGATGGTACTATTACTGTTTGGTTTGGTAGTTTGGATAGTTAGACCTTTGGTGATGATGTTATTCCATTAGTAGACATGGTTATTTGATATGACATTATGGTTGGTGATGTTAGTTGATTCAAGAAATATATTATGATGCAGTGATTTAGTAAATTATGTTATGATATGATCTATTGTTTTAGAAATGCTATTTCATCATGGATATTATAATTGTTAGAATAGATGTGATGAGAGGACAGTGTAGCATCACTCGTTCACGAGTGCCCTGCTACGCTGCAATTCCTTGTCACAACGTAATGTTTTGATTATATATATATGTACATGTACACGACTTTGTTTGTATGCAGGGATTGTAGGTACAAAGTCTCGATTCCACCTGCTTCGGTAGGACAGGGCGAGCAACAAATGAGCTAATGATATGATGTTGAAATAGAGATGACAAGGAAGTCACCCCATCCCATATTGTCATACTGTCCTGATTGAATGGTATTGTGCGTCCTTGTGGTTGTCGTTTCAATAATTTATTGTTGTGTTTTGTGTAGTATCTTGTGTGTATTTATGTTACGTTGGTATTTTTATATGTTGTGATTTATTTAATTAAATGATGGTAATAATTGTTTAGTATAATGTTAGATTAATTTGTATTTAAATATTTAAAATTTTTAGTTTAAAAGTCGTGTGTCTTAGTTAAATGTTAATTAAATATTAAATTTGTGTTTTGTTAATTTAATTAAATTATCTTGTTGAAGATAATTTTAAAATAAATAAATTAAATGGATTAAATTATGTGCATAGCAAGTAAAGCTTACAAAAGTAGATTTAAAACAAAAAGTATTGATAAAAGGAAAATAAAATAAAATAAAAGAACAAAACAGATAAAAGGACGAATGAGAATTTAGTGTTGGCTAAAAAGTTGTAATTAAACAAAAAGTTTCTTTTAATTGGATTTTTGAGAGCTTTTGAAAAGAGAGTAATATCTTTTATTTAATTTCAATTTTTGGGAGACTTTTTGGATTCACAGGAAAATTGAATTGAATTTGCACACAAAAATTAAGGTTTTCTGAATGATTAGTTCTTTTGAGTTTTCTAGAAAGGGATTTTTCATTCTATTGCTTCATTATTCTAGGAAGGATCTTTTTGAGTAGAATATTAAGTTTGAAATTGAGCACGCTATTCTAGAGAGGAGATTTTGTAGAAGGAATGAAAGCTCTTTGAAAAGACTATTGGAATCAAGCAAGCTTCGTCAATAATCAACAGCACAGGACTCCACGTTCCATTCTTTGCTTTTGGTTTCTATGTATTTGTAAAAGAAATAAAATGTGCTTTGAATAAATCTATTGTTTGCAAAGGGAAAATTTATCTGAGATTTAGATAAACATGATTTAGTTGAGAAAAGAAACTATGTGTGGTTTACGAAACTCTTGTAGGAAATCATTGGAAACAATTTTTCACCTTATGAAGATATCCAAATTATCTATGATTTAACATGAGGGAAAAAAAAATTTATTCTTTTGAAACAAATATATTTTGATTATTCACTCATATATATATATATATATATATATATATATATATATATATATATATATATATATATATATATATATATATATATATATATATATATATATATATATATATATTAAATCTATATTCATCTATTGGTAAATTGATTTTCCCCTACTGAAGTTGATCTTGATAAAAATATATATACATATATATATACATATATATATAGATATATATATATATATATTCTATTTTTTTTCTTTATTTGAATCTAGGAATTCAAAATTTTCCTTGTACAAAGCCAAATCGAATGAAATATCAATGTATTATTTTTAGTACTCGCAAAGTTTTTATATATAAGGAAAAGTTTTTTTTTTGGGAGTTAGGAGAAGGATGGCCATAGTCGTATCCCCTCCCCGTACCCCCTACCGTGACAGTACTGCCATAGCATAGACTATTGTGTGTAGTAGTCAATAAGACTGTTGTGTACAGTACATAAGGCCAACGACCTTTGTATTAATTTTGAGTTTGTTTATATATATATGGTGTATTTTATTTAATATCTTAATTTTTATTTTTTTAAGACTGCAGGAATCGGGTAGCACGACCCCATATAAACTGCAGTACACCTGGTAAACTTTTTAACGTGATCGGCGGTGCTGGTGTGACATGCCCTTCGGTACCATGGGGGTGGGGGAGACTAGACCTCGTGACCAACCTCCTACAATAGGAAAGATTTAGCCAACCGAGCTAGGGCCCCAACCCCTATTTAATATCTTAATTAATTTTTATATATATGTTGTATTTTATTTAATATGTTAATTAATGTTTATATATATATAGGGCATTATTTTATCATTTATTATGTTGAATAAATAATTGAAACATAAAATTAGCCTTATCCCGTATTGTATATGTATATATACACATATAGAGATAGTTATATTTTCTTATATTTGAAAATTGGAATCTTATTTTTTTTTGTAATGATCAACAATTTGGGGAAATTAATTTAATTGATTAATTGGGAATGAATTAAATTTAATGGTGCAATCTTGTAAAATTAATTTGAGTTTTCTTTTCCTTTATGGTTATTGTTTAGCAATGTCAATGTGGGAACCCTGTTGTCTTACAAACCCTATTTCGATGGTAGTGATTCTTAGTATTCTAGAGGAGTGTGTTTTGTTGAATATTTATCCCCATTTTATGTACTCTCGAGATTGCAAGAAAATAATATTTTTTTTTTAATGTTTCAGAAGGGTTGTATGAGATTGTTGAGATTTTGGTTATGAGTTGGCGTGAGATAGGTAATGCCTCGCATGTCTTTGTTTTGAGTTATGATTTATTTGTTATAGTACCACCCTTGCCTTGTTTTGGTTTATGTTAGGGGACTTAGGGAGAGTGGCTCTTCATGAGAGCCGGCACCTTGAAAGGAGGAAGAGCATAGGATAACCCTCGTAAGAGTAGTATAACAAGTGAAAAGATAAAAATAGAATTTAGGGGAATGGGTAGTAAAAAACACAAGATAATAAATATTGGATACCTTGTCTATACATTAGGGATATCATAGACTAATGATAGACTAAGAAGGCCATGGTCAGAAAAGTCGTAACCTCATCCTCATGAGAGGTTATCGGCTCCGCATGAGCTACCCTATGGTGCCAGCACCTCAAGTAGGAGGAAGGGCTATGAGATCCATAGATGGGAGCCGGTGCCTCAAGTTGAAGGAAGGGCTAGGATAACCCATGAGAGCTATGTGATGACACTCTCCACTAGAAAGTTGTTTTCCTTGTTTCTGGTTGCCTCTGGAATTGTATTCTAATTGTTGTTTTAGATTCTTTTGAAAATGGATTATGAATGTTCTTTGGTGACTTGTTTAATGGTTATTGCCTTGGTAAATTGTGATGAGTTTCATGGCTTTATTTTATTATGTTGTCTCTTGGATGTTGTGGTTATGTTATTGTAACTCTTGATGTTGTTTTTGAGTTATCGTACTATGTTGTTCTTCATAGTTGGTTTGGCATTCATGGTCGCGATTACTTCCTTGTCACCTCTAAGCACGGGGGGTGAGTTATTTATAACTCACATGGCTGGGTGGAACATGCTCCACACCTGTTGGGTTCCCCATCAATGTTCATCTTCTTAGCATTCTTCAGTGGAGATTGTACTAGTAGTTCACTTTGTACTTTATTCATTATTTGTACTTGTATTTATGTATCCCACATGTATGGGAGGATTATTGTAACTCAGTATTGAGAACATGTAATGTAATTTGAAGCGATGATGTAATATTTAGGATCCTTTGTAAACATTATTGTAAGAGATTCTTTATGATTGTAAAATGTGATGTAGTGATAATTTCACTCTTGGTTCATGGATGCACTTTCAATAAGGGTTATTGTAATATTATTGGATAAGTTGTTTAATATTATCTTTTATTTTTGTTATTGGTTGTTTTGCGATGTAACCTCATGTGCGCTAGAGAACTAGATGTGATAATGTGATGTGCAATGTGAATAAGTTTTAATTTTTAATTGCATGTTTTATTTGTTTTATTTAAAAAAAATGTGTTGTGATTGTTTTTTCTCTAGGGTTTGCACAACGGGCGTTACATAATTTCAAAATTTATGTGATTTTCAATATTTATATGATTTATATGTGAAAATGGAAGGTAACAAGAATCCTTTTTAGGTTGGAATAATTAACAAATTTCCTTTCAAATTACTTATTAATATTTGATATTCCACTCAAAACCAATGTATTAATGTGAGTTGTCCTCTAATAGGGTGCTCTAATTATACCATCTAATATGAGCTATACCCAACCAACTTGCCACTCACTTGAAAACCTCACTCACAATTATGTAGAAGTAACTAGGGTTCTCTTCTTAATTATAGATAATCTTGCAACAACCAATACCATATGACAAACCACACCTAAGAACTACCACCTACCTATAATAACTATTCTAAAGTAATTCACACCTAACAATGGAGATCTATTCTACAATAGCCTAAAAATACTCATTGGACACCATTTGAAGAATAAACATAATGAGATATATTTTATTTCACAAAACATTCTCTTTTCTTTTACATATTATAGACACCTAAAATACACCACCTTCACTTACATAATTGATTTCACCTAGTTGTCTAGTAATCATCAATATCATTCAATCATCACCTAATTCATTATCTAAAAACTCAAGACTTTGTCCATGAATTGACTAGTCATTCAAACATCATCTAATCCATTCATTCATCCCCCAATGCATTTGATCATTTACTACATCACTTAATCATCTTATTACCTAGGTCCTGATTTCATCCTATCACATCACCTAATCATCCCATCACATAAGTCTTGATTTCATCATATCACATGATGTAATCATCACATCACTTATGTTTTTATTTCAAAATATCACATCACCTAATCATCATATCCCTTAGTTTTTGGTTTTATTCAATCACCGCCTAATTTATTCACCATCACTTAATACACACATAATATCATCGTAATCTAAGACACACAATACCACCTAATGCTAATATTTAATTAAATTATTACTAAATTAGTTATTTAAAATTAGCTAGCATTATTTATACATTTAATAAATTAATTATCTATTTATTATTTATCATTTATCCATAATTATCAAATATGCTTGGAATACAAATAGTGTTTGCTCGTCTATGACTAAATATATTGGAGTTGCATGTTTGGCCATGAAGGATGAAGATATGAAACTTTTCATAAGCCTTTTATGATCACCTAAGTATTTACAAGTCTATTCCACCCTCCAATTAGTAATAGCACCAACTGGCTTTTAGCTACAAAGATCAAGCACTCAGCTCATATAATAAGGCCTTTCCCTTATCTAAATAAATAATTAAATGTGTATCTTTGTCCTACAATATCAGATGGTTCCCAAGTAATATTGATCGTATTCTCTATCTCAATATCTTTCCTTACCCCAACTTTTATTTTCTCTTTTTCTTCTTAACATATATACTACAACACAATTTTTTATTTAATGAATATTATAAAACAAGAATTCTTCATTAATAAATGTGTAGAACATAAATTTTTGTATGCTCGAGCAATATATATAATCTATATTTTAGAAGGATTAAATCATTCAAAGAAGAATTAATGCCATCCATCATCCATAGAAGAATTGGTACCATCCATCCTTATTTATGGAAAATTTTAAAAAATATGATACTAGATTTCAATATGATTATTGTCACAAATCCTTCCATTTAAAAAGTAGTAAACACCATCATTACAAGGTACTCCTTTCATTCTAGAGCATAGGAAACTAATATAGTCTTCCTCAAGATAACTAGTTGAATGTATAAAATATTTCTACACATGTCTTGATAAAGTTAATGGAGATGATAATTCTATTTTGATTATGCAACTTAAATAACCTCTTCTAATTAATTCAAAGTTAAGAGTCATCTACTATTTTTTTAATAAGAAAAGAATGTTCACAAGAATAGTCATAATGGATCATATGGTTAAGTTATCCTCATCTAATATGGATTTATTTAATAATTGTAAAGAAAATAATGGTTGATCTTGCAACATATGTAGATGACCTTAAAAAAGATGTAGAATAATTTGACATAATTTTTAAATTTTTATTTCAATGCTATATATGGGCTTATCACATTTAACTTCAACATTTATATGATTTTCAATATTTATATGATTTATAGGGAAAAATGGAATGCAATAAATATCCTTTTTAGGTTAGAAGAGTTATCAAATTTACTCTACAATTATTTATTATCATATGGTATTCCCACCAAAATTAGTGTCTTATTATGAGTTGTTCTCTATTAAGGTGCTCTAATACCATCTAATAAAACCTACATCCAACCAACTTATGGATCACCTAAGAAGCCCACACACAACTATGTAGAAGTAACTAGGGTTCTCTATTTGATTGTAGGTCAGCCTACAAAAATCCATATCATATGACAACCCACACCTAAAATCCACCACCCTAACCACAACAAATATTCTATAGTAATTGTGATGTAGGAGCATCCAGTGGTGTAAGGGCAATCTTGCATCACCCAAAAATAGTTAAATTTCAAGTTTCTCAATTTTTAGATTTTTTTACATTTTTGGATACCCTTTTCGACATAATGAAATTCCCAATTTACAGTTTTTATTTTATATTCTTGGGTTGAAAGATATTGCAGTTTTAGTTTCCTAGATTTACACCTAAAAATATTTTGAGTTGGATTTGAGGCACTTAGAGCTTCTGTAATGGCTCCAAAACTTGCCAAAATTGGTGTGGCAGATTTTAAGTGCATTCTTGACTTCGAGACATTTCCAACGGTTCAAACGGTTCGCAAATTGGAGCCCCAGATCAAAAGTTATGGCCCCGGGAAGTTAGCGCACTTTCTAGAAGATACAATTGCAAATGTTCTTTTGAAATTTGAACTTCAAGTTGTAATTTTTGGTGCAAAACTGCCTAAACTCAAATTTTAATGTTGTTTTGGCTCCAAACTAAAGAGGAGCTCTATTTATGGGCAGGTTTTTAATATTTTTGGGTAACATTTTGGGGACAAGCTCGCATATTGCGAAAGGGTTATTCTATAACTTTCTGTAGCTTTCTTGTGTCATAGAACTTGGGGATTTGAGATCCTTTGCACGTAAGAAGCTCCATTTCCTGAATAATAAAATTATTCTCTTGTTTGTGGGTTATTTTCTATGTCTTGAGCTGCACCCTCATCAAGTGGTATCAGAGCAGGTTTTCTTGAGCATGTGGACAGATCGCTGATCGTGAGGCAGTTCGCAACAAGACCGTGGTTGTGGGTCGAGGTTAAGAAAGATGCCTCCAAGAGTGATGCCTGGTAGGCGTGGTGGTGCCAGAGGTGGTCGAGGTAGTAGAGATGCTGGTGGAAGAGATGCACTGGCAGCCCTCTAGAGACAGATTGATGTGTTACAAGAGCAGTTGAGAAGAGGGTTAAACCCGCAGGAGGAAAGTGAGGATGAAGGAGAGGAAGAAGGTTCAAATGTAGAATAGGAAGAAGAAACAATTGATCAAGACCAAATGCGGCTAATAAGGGCCATTTCAAAGATTGGGAAAAGACCTAGAGCAAAAGTCCCCAGTTCTTCCAAAAGTTTGAACCTGAAAGAGTTGATCGACTGGATCAATGAGCTAGTAGAATATTTTGAGTATGAGGAAATAGAGGACCCAGATCGGGTTAAGTTTGCAAAAATGAAGTTGAAGGGCCATGCTAGTCTTTGGTGGAAGGAGGTCCAGTTGGAAAGAAATCGAAGAGGAAAAGTCAAGATCACTAGATGGGATCACATGGTAGAGAAATTGAAGAAGCAGTTCATACTAGTGGACTATGAGTTAGATATGTTGAAGAAATTGCAAGGGTTGAAGCAAGGAAGAAAATATGTGAAAGAATATATTGAAGATTTTCACAAGATAATCATCAGAACAGGTCACACAGAGGCCAATAAGGAGAAGGTAGCTCGATATCTTAATGGGTTACGACCAAGCATTCAGGAGGAGTTAAGCCTAGTCAGAATGACCACCATTGAGGATGTGTATCAATTTGCTCTAAAGGTGGAAGAGAAGTTGAATAAAAGATTTGATGGAAAGCAAAAATGACGAGGATGTCAAAGTAGAAGGGGCAATGGCAGACCTTCAGGAAGCCGAAATGATGATGAAAAGAAAAGTGAAGATGTGGGTACTAGCCAAAGCCAAAGGAATGACAACTTCTACCACCCTCGTGATCAAAACAGTGGTGATCAAAGAGGTAGAGGACGAGGGAGATATGGACAAGGATCTAGAAGAGGTGGTTTTAGAGGAACGTGTTTCCAGTGTGGTGAAGAAGGGTATCAATCCTATGAATGTCCACAACACTAAAAAAGGGCAGATAAAAGGCTAGAAGGTCATGGAAGGGTTGCACATGCAGATGAGGAGGCCCAATCTGAACATTTAGATGATACTGAAAGGGGAGAAACCCTAGTGATTAGGAGAGCCCTAGTGATTGAAGAAAAGGAACCAGAATAGAGGAAGAATCTATTTCGCACAAGGTGCAAGTGTGAAGGAAAATGTTGTGATGTCATTATTGACGGTGGGAGCACTAATAATCTGGTGTCAGAGGAGATGGTCACAAAGTTGAAGCTAAAGAGGGAAAGGAACCCACATCCATATCGGATTGCCTAGTTGCAGAAAGACCACAAGGTTTTGGTCAATTAGCAGTGCCTAGTAAAGTTCAAGATCGGGAGCTACCATGATGAGGTACTCTATGATATCATCCCCATGGATGCATGTCACATGTTGTTGGGGAGGCCATGGCAGTTCGATAGGAAAGCTATACATGATGGTCATGCAAACACTTATTTCTTGACAAAGGATGGGGTTCGTCACAAGTTGAAACCCCTGAAGGAGACCAAAGAAAAGGTATGAAGTAGTGCTAGAATTTGTTATGTAGATGGAAGAAAATTTTTAGAAGGTATGAAGCATGAGCGTGTGTGTTATGCATTGATTCCTAGAGTGAGTAAGGAGGATAGTGAGAAGGTTCCAGAAGAAGTTTCTAGGATGTTGGATGAGTTTCAGGATATTGTTTCTGATAATGTACTTGAGGGTTTACCACCAATAAGGAAGATCAGTCATCAGATTGACTTAATTTTTGGAGCCAATTTTCCAAATAAGGCAGCTCATAGAATGAATCCAATAGAAAATGAGCAGTTGAACATACAAGTTCAAGAGTTGTTGAGAAAGGGTTTGATATGGGAGAGTTTGAGTCCATGTGCAGTACCTCCAGTACTAGCACCAAAGAAGGATGGGGAGTGGAGGATGTATACAGATTCCTAAGCCATAAACAAGATAACAATCAAGTACAGATTTTCCTTGCCAAGGATGGATGACCTGATGGACTGTTTGAGTGGAGCTTAGTACTTCACAAAGATTGATCTGAAGAGTGGATATCACCAAATCCAGATTCAAGAGGGAGATGAATGGAAGACTATCTTCAAGACCAAAGAGGGCCTGTATGAGTGGTTAGTCATTCCTTTTGGGCTAACCAATGCACCGAGCACATTCATGCGGCTCATGAATGAGGTACTAAAAGAATTTCTGGGAAGTTTTGTTATTGTGTATTTAGATGATATTTTGATTTTCAAGAAGATGTTGGATGAGCATCCGATGCATATTCAGAGAGCCTTTGAGAAGTTAAGAGAAGAGAAACTGTTGATTAATCTGAAGAAGTGCAGTTTTGTGAAGAGGGAGTTAGTGTACTTGGGGTTTGTTGTCTTAGTAGAAGGTCTCAAGATGGACCTAGAGAAGGTGAAGGCTATTCTAGAATGGCCTACCCCAAGAATTGCTACTGAGGTGAGATCTTTCCATGGTTTGGCTAGTTTTTATAGAAAGTTCATTAGAAACTTCAGTAGTATTTGTGGACCCCTAACTGAAACAATGAGAGGGGATAGAAAAGAATTCAAGTGGAGCACTAGAGTGGAAAAAAGTTTTGAACTGTTGAAGCAAAAGGTCACAGAGCAACCTATTCTAGCCCTCCCAGATTTCAACAAAGTGTTTCAGGTGGATTGTGATGCCAGTGGTTGTGCCATTGGAGTAGTATTGAGCCAAGAAGGTAAGCCCATTGCCTATTTCAGTGAAAAGTTAAATGATGCCAAGAAAAGTATTCTGTATATGATCAGGAGTTTTATGCAATAGTTCAAGCATTAAAGAAATGGAGACATTATTTTTGCCAAGGAATTTATTCTATATACTGATCATCAAGCCTTGCAGTACCTAAATAGTTAGGAAAATTAAATCAGAGGCATATGAAATGGGTAGAGTTTTTGTAGAGTTATACCTTTGTTTTGAAACATAGGAGTGGGAAGTCAAATAGGGTTGTAGATGCCTTAAGTAGGAGGCATACATTGATGAAAAAGATGCAAATTGAAGTGGTTGGGTTCAATGAACTCAAGACACTATATGCAGAAGATCCCGATTTTGCAAAGGCTTGGAAAGCTTGCAAGGAACCTATTACAATGGACAGGACAAGGTGGCTGGATTTCATAATCTAGGATGGCATGTTATTTAAGGGAAGTCAATTGTGTATCCCGAGGAGTTCCATGAGGGAGAATCTGATAAAGGAGAAGCATAGTGGAGGAATGGCAGGACATTTTGGTGGGATAAGACCATTGCCATTATCAGTGAGCATTATTATTGGCCTCAGTTGTCACAGGATGTGAAGAAGTTTGTACAAAGCTGCAGGGTATGTTAGATGGCTAAAGGAGTGAGCAGAATACAGGCTTATATCAGCCCTTACCTATACCAGAGAGGCCATGGGAGGATATAAGTATGGACTTTGTTCTTGGTTTGCCAAGGACACAACGAGGGAATGATTTAGTCTTTGTGGTGGTTGATAGGTTTTCAAATATGGCACATTTCATTCCATGTCAGAAGACCCATGATGTAGTCCACATTGCTGACTTGTTCTTCAAAGAGGTGGTGAGGCTACATGGTCTGCCAAAAAGTATTCTTTCAAATCGTGACACCAAATTTGTGGGGTACTTTTGGAGGATCTTGTGGAAGAAGTTGAAGATAGAGCTGAAGTTGTAATGCCCAGTTGTGTGAACCCCAAAGGACAACAAACATAGCACAATTTTTTTTTAAAAGCGAAACATTGCATACGATGAATAAGTACATACATTACATGAAAAACAATTATGCAATTACAAATTCATTCACGTCCTCTAGGGTACACAGAATGGTCATTACGAATCATAAACTTTTATTAAACAAAGGTGAATAAACAACCAAGTTTACATAATGATGACATACAACTATTAATGATCAAAAGAGTGGAAAAGACAATCATCGTTTTATTACAAGTTTAATTTATAGTTCCATGATACAACTATGGGACATATTTTCATAGATATAATACTTCAATGATACAATAGTACATTACATAATGCTTCCCTTATATCAACAGAAAGAGTACATCAAGTAAAAGAATAATTACACCAATGAAGAATAAGGTACAAGGTGAAGATCAGTCTTCAACCAAGAGTAGCTCTGGAGACTCTGCATCCGCTTCCGCATCACAAATTCAACTTGGGAACCCAATGGGGTGCATAGCACGTTCCACCCAACCACGTGGACCCGAAGGTCCACCCCCCGTGCTAGGAGATGACAAGAAAGACCCTCGACCAAGATGGACAAGTAGAAAAATTGCAAGACCGAACAACAAGGTCAACCAAAACATAACATACATCAATCTCAATGATTACCTACAAGGTGACTACTCCTAGAGGCATACAAAGGATAAAACAAGGGATTTTATGACAACAATATTCATTTACGCTCAACTAGAGGGTACGTATATACTTGGGTTTCCCAACCATCTCAAATTATGACTACTGGGAAGACAAGCATAAAGTCTCCTTTGTTAGAATTAACACAAAAGGAAGGCTTACCTCATGAAACCACAGAACGACTATATAACTTCCATAACTCATGATATGACAAGTGATAAACAAAATAAACAATATCATAATGGGACCTTCAAACTAAAACAAGATAACATAATCAATTTAATGCAACATCAAGCATAATTACCAACAGTAAATGATCCATTAGAGAATCCAAGGGAAATCTCAATATCCTCCTTACATGATATCCATACAATTACACTTTGGCTAATAACCACTTAATACAGACCAAACACAAAACAAAACCAAGCTTTTAATTCAACATAGATGTTCACTCTAACTAAATCCATGAAGAACACTTAGCTTACTCACAACTTCATCCACATGACAATAATCAATTCAAATATCACGCAACTTGAAAGCTAATATTATCACATTTCTACACAAATTAAAAAGTATATACATATCCTCTATATGCATATATATAAAGTCTATTTTATTTAGGAAGTAATTTGTTGTATAATAATAATAACAATCACTTACATATTAATGCTTTATTTTCTATATATTTCATTTTACTCCATAACAAGGGAGTCCTTTCCCTCAAAGGAAATAAAGTAATTCTCTTTCTTTATTAATCTTTTCCTTATCATACTCTTATCCTAATTAATATACCCATATTAAAAGATGGAGGGGAATATATTCTACATTTCTTAAGTTAAGGAATATTTAAACATAAGGCATACATGGGATCTCCCTTAAGCTGGGGTTGGGAACTATGAGTACTACTAAGGAAGTTTATCGTATAACTAATCAAAGACTAGCACTAAACCACTCTACAACCCCTTATAATATTTTTATTTATTTCATTAATAAAATCATAGACGAATTTAGTGGGCTTACTTTAGACATTTTAAGAAATGGAAGACTAAGTCATATGATTATTATTTTATTTTATTCATGTATTTTAAGTCGTAAGTTCACTTACTTAGAAGAGTTAGGAGGCTATGTCTTATAGATTTATCAATCCTTCATAGTTCCTTCTATTCTTCTCTCATGTCTTTTAATTTGTTTAAAAACACACCAAACTAAGCTCCTCACGTGACTCCAACTACTATTTACCATTGTTAGTTTCTTTTATTTCTTTGTGAAATGTGGAAGGAATGTCAAGATCTCCGCTAGCATTTAGGGAAACAAATATTTTGTTTACAAAGTATGTTTTGAATTTTAGAATATTGGCTGTAATTTTATTAATTTCAAAGAAAAAATAACTCTACAGCCCTCATCAAAACCTTAATTTGGAAGCTACAGCAAAAAAGAGTTTGGGGAAAACATCAACACCATAGCGGCAGGGAGGATGCATGAATAGGTGTGTGATCTGTTTAACAAAATGACTTAGAAAGTGTGAAAGAATAGAAAAGGCACGTGCTCCGTTTGACACAATGCTTCATCACGATCATCCCACAAAAAGCAAAAAGAATGACACAAAATGCACCATTCAGTTTTTTTGAGAAGGCTAGAAAACTTCACGTAAATGCAATTGGCATGAGTAAAGCAAAAGATTATATAAACCTTTAAACTTCCTATGATGTTCAAGTGTTGTGGCTAAGACAGGCCGACAAAATTGTGAAGGTTGGAATGGGTTTTCATGTACAACTTGGGTTTCAGAATTTGCAGTTGCAGACTGGTAACTCCCAAAACAAAGAATTATTCATCGCTCCTTGCTGACACTATGGTTGTTAAGGATAAAGGGGCCTGAAACTACGACTGGGTTAGCTCCAAAGTATACACTGATGTTGCATACTCGTTTGACAACGATGTTGAAGGTGAGGCGGTGAAACAGAAAACCCAAGGCTGAGGTGAATGAGAGGAGCAACAAGCATCTCATGGAGGGAAACATTTGCAAGACATGGATTCAATGATAAGGCTTAAGAGACTTCCAAGAAAATGCAAATGGCAGGTGTAAAGCCAACGAACCAGGAAGATTATTTAAAACTTGTAAACTTCCTGTTCTGCCGAAGCGCTGCGGCTGAGACCGGTTGACAATGGAGTCCAAGAGATTAATTAAACCTCTACAACATTCTATTTTCAAGTACTGCAGACGTGACAGGTTGCCAAAAGAATTAGGAGGGCTATTTACACCTCCATAATCTTCTATGTTCTAATGTTGCTGCTGAGACAGGTTGTGCATGATCTCAGGAAGATTAATTGCAATTGCAGGCTACACACAAAATAGATTTAGAGGATAGGCTTAAGGAACTTTCAAGCAAAAGAAATTAATAGTTGGAGTCGCAAATTAGGCAAATTATCAAAAACTTTAAATATACAATATTAACACATCACCATTTAAAGTAAACTCGTCGAATACTTAATCAAAGATACAGAACGATGCAAAGAAAAATTCAAACCTAGCAATTATTCGCTGAGTATATGTAATATAACAATATCTTTCAAGCCCTTTTACCAGCATCCTACTCTGCCTGCGCCATAATGGGTGCCTTGAAAACAAGGTAAGGGCATCCGTCAAAGTGAAGTACAATCATTGGCGAGCTTAGAGGAATGTAGATGCACAGGCTAGGCACAAATACCCTCTGACAGAGTGCCTCCTGCCCTCGCATAACCGATAGAGGAATTTTTCCCCCTCTTCTCGATGCAACTAGCTTGGCAGATATGCATGCTGAATCTGAATGCATCGACAAGGCACGTGTTTCCTCAAATGCCTTCCTAAAAGGAGCTTTCAGAGGCTGAATTCATGTAGGATCCAAACTACCGCTAAATATTAAATGAAACTTGTTATAGCACCTAAGACAACGCACCACCATTGCTCAGCATGAATTCCCCCAAGATTATCCATTAAGCAAATATTAATCTTATTTGCTATTAATGTTAATAGAATTACATTTAATTGAATTACTTGAACATTGAAATCTTAATTTTAAAATACCAAAATCACTATTATTATTGTCATATTGAAAAGTCCCATTAATTAAATTTATATTTCTTCTTATGTTTAAAATAAGTTCACATTTTAATCTCTTTTAAGAACCTATTTTATTTATTTTATAATATTTGTTTTTTTATCTAATGGTACACAAATTCATGCATAGCAAAATAATTCTTAATTGTAATTAATCATTTTAAACAAAACCACTAAGTACACTAGAAAATAACTTACTCGGAGAACAAAGATGACCGAACTGGAGGGGCACTACATCCTCCCCCCCTTGGCATCGACTTACTCCCGGAAGTCCCTTGCAACATAAACACAATAATGCAATGAACTAACGATTGTATCAATCATTATAACGACATTAATAAAACAAGTAAAATCAAACAACTCAAAAGAAATGATACCAAAGATGGAAACGTGTCACAAACCGATGATTTTTTCAAACATAAGGATGTGGTGACGGACAAGGATGGGAATCTTTCTTGTCAAATCCATTTTCAACTTATACCCATTGGGTTTTATGAGGCTCGCTCAGTCCTGACAGTGCAGGTGGAATCGAGGCTTGGGGACCTGCAATCCTACATAAAACCAAGTGTCAAAACAACATATATACATATCCAAAACAAACACATCATGAGAGGAAGTTGCAGTGTAGTAGGGCACTCGTGAGCGAGTGGTGCTACACTATCCCTCTCACCAAGACCATAACAATAGACACATCACGTAATATTAATTATATCATTTGTAACACTAATTGCATCATAACCAATGTCTCATAAAAATCACTAATCAATGCATAACCAATTAATTTACCTTCATCATCGAGATCCGAAGCTGGCAATCTGAAAACCACAAACAAGGGTGGAAACATAACACATTAGTACCAATCATTCAAACTGATTCATTACCTTGAAACACTACACTTCCATAAATACGCAACGTACTCACACATAGAGAGCACACCTTTTCAAATAAATATCGTCATTTACACACAAGACATTCCTCTTAATTCATTATTCAACACAAAATTTCACCACATATGCAGCAAAGACCTTCTAATCACACCTCTCCAGAATCAACAAAACACAATGTGTGACTTCCCAAGCATAAAATTCCCAATTGATCATTTCATAGATACTATTTCAATAATTTTAACATACATTCTTTATATACGCACAAACTCACATCATCGGGAATCACATCACAAGGCTACACAAGGGTCCATTTGGATGCCGAAAAGCAGCATACTAATACATGATATCAAAACCATGAGCCAAGAGCCAGTATCCATCTCACATAATCCATAGCTCACACTCAGTGGCTTGATGGTGTTAGGCCACACACACATGGTGAGACCATCCAAGCAAGACCACAATGACCTACCTCTTGTTGTACAAGGTGGTTAGCCTCCAAGAGATAGTCATCACACATAGGTGGGTAGTGGGTCCTAGTTGTAAAACAGCCTCACATACCCCCATCCTCAAGGTTCCCTACGTCTGCTTCCTCGTATACACTCACCAAGTCCACCTCATACGTACTTGGAGAGGAATCACAATACAACACACGACCGACCTCAATAATAATAAAGATAAACTAGTTTAGCCACCAAAGTCATAAAATAACCATCAAATAAGATTCAATTTCATTAATAAAGCAAGAAACGCGTGCAATGTCAACAATAAATCAAATGTAACCATGAGAGCTATGAGAAAATAAGATCACAAAGTGTGGCTAAACCTTTACAATCAAACATAAACAAAATGTCAGCCTTCAAAGTTAATTTAAAATCATTGATAATCATATAGGAAATCCTCAATCTTCAAAATTGCACAACACAACACTACGTGACCAGATACTAGCCACCAAACGAGGAAGGAGGGAACATCGTCCAGCTATAATAGTAGGCCTCATGTGGTGCGGAGTGAGCACGCCATCCACATGACCCAGAGTGTGCTCCTTGGCTACACCCTGCCTCACGTCATCATGCGACATGGTCATACGCCAGCTGGAGAAGGCACGCACTAACGTATGCCGCATAGCAGTGTGTCTGTGGCTCCGTGGAAGTAGGCACGCGCAAACACACCCCGCATAGTGATTCCTCGTGGAGAGGGCACACACAGATACTCCCCGTCACCAGAGGTATACATGGCTAGGACATACCCATATGCTAACCGACCCAAACACTATTGAAAGAAAACATGAGTATCCCTCTACAAGTGTGTGAGGCCCCATTACGCTCATCACACAAGTAGGCTATCACAACACAATCTCATAGTGAACCTTCATGTGTCTATGCACGTGGCATCGTGTCCTCGAGCCCAGCTCGCTACCATCAGCAACATGGCATCATCACCAACACTATGTCAGAACATCAGTGAGGTGTGGCATCGTATCCATTGCATCATGTCGGAACATGTGCGGATACAGTGTGTACATTACACATATGATTTTATCAATATGGGGCTACTCGAGCTTCACCTCTCATACAAACAAGGTTGACTCGCTAATGCCAACTCAACGTCCCTATGGATGACTAGGCATAAACTAACAATCCAATGCTGTTGTACTCAAAACTATAGGGTTTAGGCTAGCACATATGGATCAAGTACCCTGATCCATCGTAAGGGAAAGTAGTGAGTATGTTTCCTTGGGATCGATTGAGCTAAGATCGCTCTGCATCGCAATGTGCATACGCTACACAGCCTGCCCAACAAAACTTTGTGACTTCTACTACCCCTTCATGGATTGAGGGGTTGAGAACCAAAAGAAAAGAATTTATGAAACTATCTTTTGGCTACTCTTATGTATATATGGATTCTCAACCACACGTGGGTTGGCCCTCAATCAGGTAACAAACATACCAACACACATAATGGTATGGTTAACCCCACACCAAATACAACATACTCTGAATGGATGGGTACACTATATCTCCATCATGAGACCTGTGGGTTTTAGGCCCACAAAGCAAGTACAGATTATTCACAACACTCAACCAATGCACAGTTACTAGTTTCTCACATTTACAGGGGGAAAACAATTACGTACACATTTACACTTATTTCCAACAATGATGTAACTCCTATCATTACATCCTTTCCACAACCCTTTTTAATTCTTCTTTTACTCTACTATTTTCATAGCTCACATGATGCTAACTATCAATGTCATGATTGTCATGATCACATAACAAATTCACTAGGGAAACATAATGGGATCAAATTAAACCAGGGTGCCCAGTGTATGAACCTAGGCTCTTATACCAATGTGTAATGCCCCGCTATGTGAACCCCAAAAGATAACAAACATAGCACAATTTTTTTTTTAAAGCGAAACATTGCATACGATGAATAAGTACATACATTACATGAAAAACAATTATGCAATTACAAATTCATTCACGTCCTCTAGGGTACACAAAATGGTCATTACGAATCATAAACTTTTATTAAACAAAGGTGAATAAACAACCAAGTTTACATAATGATGACATACAACTATTAATGATCAAAAGAGTGGAAAAGATAATCATCGTTTTATTACAAGTTTAATTTATAGTTCCATGATACAACTATGGGACATATTTTCATAGATATAATACTTTAATGATACAATAGTACATTACATAATGCTTCCCTTATATCAACAGAAAGAGTACATCAAGTAAAAGAATAATTACACCAATGAAGAATAAGGTACAAGGCGAAGATCAGTCTTCAACCAAGAGTAGCTCTAGAGACTCTGCATCCGCTTCCGCATCACAAATTCAACTTGGGAACCCAATGGGGTGCATAGCACGTTCCACCTGACCACATGGACCCGAAGGTCCACCCCCCATGCTAGGAGATGACAAGAAAGACCCTCGACCAAGATGGACAAGTAGAAAAATTGCAAGACCGAACAACAAGGTCAACCAAAACATAACATACATCAATCTCAATGATCACCTACAAGGTGACTACTCCTAGAGGCATACAAAGGATAAAACCAGGGATTTTATGACACCAATATTCATTTATGCTCAACTGGAGGGTACGTATATACTTGGGTTTCCCAACCATCTCAAATTATGACTACCGAGAAGACAAGCATAAAGTCTCCTTTGTTAGAATTAACGCAAAAGGAAGGCTTACCTCATGAAAGCACAAAATGACTATATAACTTCCATAACTCATGATATGACAAGTGATAAACAAAATAAGCAATATCATAATGGGACCTTCAAACTAAAACAAGATAACATAATCAATTTAATGCAACATCAAGCACAATTACCAACAGTAAATGATCCATTAGAGAATCCAAGGGAAATCTCAATATCCTCCTTACATGATATCCATACAATTACACTTTGGCTAATAACCACTTAATACAGACCAAACACAAAACAAAACCAATCTTTTAATTCAACACAGATGTTCACTCTAACTAACTCCATGAAGAACACTTAGCTTACTCACAACTTCATCACTCTTAGCTTACTCACAACTTCATCCACATGACAATAATCAATTCAAATATCGAGCAACTTGAAAGGTAATATTATCACATTTCTACACAAATTAAAAAGTATATACATATCCTCTATATGCATATATATAAAGTCTATTTTCTTTAGGAAGTAATTTGTTGTATAATAATAATAACAATCACTTACATATTAATGCTTTATTTTCTATATATTTCATTTTACTCCATAACAAGGGAGTCCTTTCCCTCAAAGGAAATAAAGTAATTCTCTTTCTTTATTAATCTTTTCCTTATCATACTCTTATCCTAATTAATATACCCATATTAAAAGATGGAGGGGAATATATTCTACATTCCTTTAGTTAAGGAATCTTTAAACATAAGGCATACGTGGGAGCTCCCTTAAGCTGGGGTTGGGAACTATGAGTACTACTAAGGAAGTTTATCATATAACTAATCAAAGACTAGCACTAAACCACTCTACAACCCCTTATAATATTTTTATTTATTTCATTAATAAAATCATAGACGAATTTAGTGGGCTTACTTTAGACATTTTAAGAAATGGAAGACTAAGTCATATGATTATTATTTTATTTTATTCATGTATTTTAAGTTGTAAGTTCACTTACTTAGAAGAGTTAGGAGGCTATGCCTTATAGATTTATCAATCCTTCATAGTTCCCTCTATTCTTCTCTCATGTCTTTTAATTTGTTTAAAAACACACCAACCTAAGCTCCTCACGTGACTCCAACTACTATTTACCATTGTTAGTTTCTTTTATTTCTTTGTGAAATGTGGAAGGAATGTGAAGAGCTCCGCTAGCATTTAGGGAAACAAATATTTTGTTTACAAAGTATGTTTTGAAGTTTAGAATATTGTCTGTAATTTTATTGTTTTCAAAGAAAAACATACTCTACAACCCTCATCGAAACCTTAATTTGGAAGCTACAGCAAGAAAGAGTTTGGGGAAAACATCAACACCATAGCGGCAGGGAGGATGCATGAACAAGTGTGTGATCTGTTTAACGAAATGACTCAGAAAGTGTGAAAGAATAGAAAAGGCACGTGCTCCGTTTGACACAATGCTTCATCACGATCATCCCACAAAAAGTAAAAAGGATGACACAAAATGCACCATTTGGTTTTTTTGAGAAGGCTAGAAAACTTCACGTAAATGCAATTGGCATGAGTAAAGCAACAAATTATATAAACCTTTAAACTTCCTATGATGTTCAAGTGTTGCGGCTAAGACAAGCTGACAAAATTGTGAAGGTTGGAATGGGTTTTCATGTACCACTTGGGTTTCAGAATTTGCAGTTGCAAACTGGTAACTCCCAAAACACAGAATTATTCATCGCTCCTTGCCGACACTATGGTTGCTAAGGATAAAGGGGCTTGAAACTGCGACTGGGTTAGCTCCAAAATATACACTGATGTTGCATACTCATTTGACAATGATGATGAAGGTGAGGCGGTGAAACAGAAAAACCAAGGCCGAGGTGAATGAGAGGAGCAACAAGCATCTCATGGAGGGAAACATTTGCAAGACATGGATTCAATGATAAGGCTTAAGAGACTTCCAAGAAAATGCAAATGGCGGGTGTAAAGCCAACGAACCAGGAACATTATTTAAAACTTGTAAACTTCCTGTTCTGCCCAAGCACTACGGCTGAGACCGGTTGACAATGGAGTCCAAGAGATTAATTAAACCTCTACAACATTCTATTTTTAAGTACTGCAGACGTGACAGGTTGCCAAAAGAATTAGGAGGGCTATTTACGCCTCCACAATCTTCTATGTTCTAATGTTGCTGCTAAGACACATTGTGCATGATCTTCGGAAGATTAATTGCAATTGCAGGCTACGCACAAAATAGATTTAGAGGATAGGCTTAAGGAACTTTCAAGCAAAATAAATTAACAGTTGGAGGCGCAAATTAAGAAAATTATCAAAAACTTTAAATATACAATATTAGCACATCACCATTTAAAGTAAACTCGTCCAATACTTAATCAAAGATACAGAATGATTCAAAGAAAAATTCAAACCTAGAAATTATTCGTTGAGTATCTGTAATATAACAATATCTTTCAAGCCCTTTTACTAGCATCTTACTCTGCCTGCGCCATAATGGGTGCTTTGAAAACAAGGTAAGGGAATCCGTCAAAGTGAAGTACAATCATTGGTGAGCTTAGAGGAATGTAGATGCACAGGCCAGGCACAAATACCCTCTGACAGAGTGCCTCCTACCCCCACATAACCGATAGAGGAATTTTTCCCCCTCTTCTTGATGCAACTACCCTGGCAGATATGCATGCCGAATCTGAATGCATCAACAAGGCACGTGTTTCCTCAAATGCCTTCCTAAAAGGAGCTTTCAGAGGCTAAATTCATGTAGGATCCAAACTACCGCTAAATATTAAATGAAACTTGTTATAGCACCTAAGACAACGCGCCACCATTGCTCAGCATAAATTCCCCCAAGATTATCTATTAAGCAAATATTAATCTTATTTGCTATTAATGTTAATAGAATTACATTTAATAGAAATACTTGAACATTGAAATCTTAATTTTAAAATACCAAAATCACTATTATTATTGTCATATTGGAAAGTCTCATTAATTAAATTTATATTTCTTTTGATGTTTAAAATAAGTTCATGTTTTAATCTCTTTTAAGAACCTATTTTATTTATTTTATAATATTTGTTTTTTTATCTAATGGTACACAAATTCATGCATAGCAAAATAATTCTTAATTGTAATTAATCATTTTAAACAAAACCACTAAGTACACTAGAAAACAGCTTACGCGGAGACCAAAGATGACCGAACCGGAGGGGCACTACAGAAGTTTAGTTCTGCACACCATCCACAAATAGATGGGCAGACAGAGTTTGTTAACAAGAGTCTGGGTAACCTACTGAGATGTTTGGTAGGAAATAAACCCAAGGGATGGGACTTGATCTTACCCCAAGCAGAATTTTCTTACAACAATTCTGTCAACAAAAGCATTGGTAGATCACCATTCCAGATTGTGTATGGAGGTAGCCCCAGAACAACTCTAGAATTGAGGAAGATGGACCAAGAGAATAAAATAAGTGCTGAAGCTGAAGATTTTGTAGAACACATCAAGGATATACATGAGAAGGTAAGAGAACATATTAACAAGATGAATATGCAGTATAAGGCTAAGGCAGTCGAAGAGGAGGTATAAGGAGTTTCAGATTGGTGATGAAGTGATGGTCCACTTGAGGAAAGAAATGTTTCCAGTGGGAACATATAACAAATTGAAGATGAAGAAGTTCGGTCCCTGTAAAATTTTGAAGAGCATGATTCAGGGAATGCATATGAGGTAGAGTTTCCGGATGGATTCAACATTTCCCTTGTGTTCAACATTTCAGATTTGACAGGGTATCATGAAGGTGGCGAGAGGAAGTACCAACGATGGAGCGGTGTGGGATTCCGAGGATCTACTTAAAAGAGGATTGAAATCTTGGATAGTCATGTGGGAAGAAGAGTACGAAGCGAGGTAGTATAGAAGAATATCTGGTGAAATGGAGAGGAAGGCCTATGGAAGATTCATCACGGCTATCTAAAGGTGGATTGACAGTTGGGTTTCCTCAACCATCTAAGACATGGCGGGGTCACTTCTCAAATTCTGTTGGGTGTCGATGTAGGAGCATCCAGTGGTGTAAGGGCAATCTTGCATCACCCAAAAATAGTTAAATTTCAAGTTTCTCAATTTTTAGATGTTTTTACATTTTTGGATACCCTTTTCGACATAATGAAATTCTCAATTTACGGTTTTTTTGCTATTCTTGGGTTGAAAGATATTATAGTTTTAGTTTCCCAAATTTGCACCTAAAAATCTTCTGAGTTAGTTTTGAGGCACTTAGAGCTTCCGGAATGGCCCCTAAACTTTCTGAAATCAGCGTAGCGAACTTCAATCGCGTTCATGACTTCGAGACCTTTCCAACGGTTCAAACAGTTCGTGAATCGGAGCCCCGGATCAAAAGTTATGGCCCTGGGAAGTTGGCGCACTTTCTAGAAGATACAATTGCGAATGTTCTTTTGAAATTTGAACTTCAAGTTGTAATTTTTGGTGCCAAACTGCCTAAACTCAAATTTTAATGTTGTTTTGGCTCCAAACTAAAGAGGAGCTCTATTTATGGGCGGGTTTCTAATATTTTTGGGTAACTTTTTGGGGACAAGCTCACATATTGTGAAAGGGTTATTCTGTAACTTTCTGTAGCTTGCTTGTGTTGTAGAACTTGGCGATTTGAGATTCTCTTCATGTAAGAAGCTCCATTTCCTAAATAATAAAATTATTCTCTTGTTTGTGGGATATTTTATGTGTATCGGGCTGCGCCCTCATCAAATTGA
Organism: Sequoia sempervirens; assembly: GCA_007258455.2. Taxonomy (NCBI): domain Eukaryota; kingdom Viridiplantae; phylum Streptophyta; class Pinopsida; order Cupressales; family Cupressaceae; genus Sequoia; species Sequoia sempervirens. Next base: position 317,485,863 of record VDFB02058242.1, on the reverse strand, counting down.
CACTTAACAATGGAGATCTATCCTACAAAACACCTAAACATACCCATTGGACACCTTTTGAACAATAAACATAATGACATATAACCTCTTGAATAAAATATTTTCTTATCTTGTACATACAAGAAATTGTACTTCCCCTATTCATATTCGCATGCATACACATGCAGCTCCTTGAATATGCATTGTCAGTCTCTCTCTCTCTCATACACATACACTTACACAATTTTTTTATACATGTAGCCACTTACCTTCATACCACACAAATTTTCTACTTCATCTATCCACTCACCCTCACATTAGTCACACACAACTTCTTCTCTCTTATTTATCACACAAACATTCTCTTTCTCTTGTCACATTACCTTTTAGACTCAGATAAACTCTTCATCTCCTCTCACCATATTTCCCAAGTAGTCTCATGCATGTATTCTTAATTTAGCAACCTACTCATAGCTCATTCTTTCTTATTATCACAACTACTTAGCTTCCTATTGGTTTATCCTTTTTACCTAACTCTTCACTTGACCTCTATAGCATGTTTTCTCCTATGTCACTATATAATAGGGTAAAAGTTAAGAACTATGTCACACTTCAAGCTAACATATTAGCACAGGTGACTTTTAATATTTCTAATTGAATTTCAATTTTAGTTAACCACAAATGATCTAGTTGGATTCATTCCATATATATTAGTTACGGGCCAAAACTTTTCAAACTAGAAGTGTCCACTAAATACATATGTAACATCATTTTGAGAATTTATAAAGAGTAAAATTATTTTAAAAAATTGATATTTTTACAGCTCGTATTCATATAATTAACCTATTTTGAATAGTCTAAAAATACTTTACAAGTATTTTAAAAAATATTATTTCTATTACTTATGGCCACCAAATAATTATTGGGTTAAGCTTATAAATATCAAAATCTGTAAGTGTAAAAGAGACACAACCTTCAAAAAATCATGTGACATTGTATGGTAAAATGAAAAACTTCATAATTTGTTAAATTTTTAGAAGTAATATAAACTCCAAGAAAAAATTTGATTAAATTTATAGAAGTAATAAAACTCCATGTAGAAATTTGAGTTTAAATCTATTTTTTAAACATTGTGTTAGACTATTTGTTGTCATTATTTCCTACAATCCTTCTTTACAATTACAAGTTATGTTATATTTTATTTGATTTTTTTTTTAAATAATATTTTTTTATATATTTTTCAAAATTAGAATTGAATTCAATAAATCTACATATTCATTAATCACACAATCTTTATTTCCATGCATTTATTTGTAAAAATATGAACAAACAAAAAACATCTTATAAATTTTATAGTTTTTCTATTTTATACAATTTTGAGTTTCAATAAAGATGGCCTTACTATCTTGAGGAGGACTTTTTAGCCCAAACTCTATTCAAATATTGAAACTACAAATCTAATTACCAATACATTAATATCATTAGATTAGTTATTATTTCTAATAGCATGAAGAACACTAGTAGTACTAGAGATAACTTGTTTAATTGAAACATTTTAAAAAAGTTTATTAATATTTTAATTTTTCATTACTCTTCATATTAGACATTCTAATTAATCGCATTACTATTTTAAATTGAAATGTTAAAAGCTTAAATTTTTTCTTGAATAATTTTGAATAGTTCTCTAAGTTTTCTTACAATACAGATTATCTAATATATTTTTTTCAATTTTTATAAAAATATTTTAATTTTCACTTCTTGTATAAGAGGTTTTAATATCTATATTTTTGACAGATTTAGCTTAATGATTAAATTATTTTCTATGTATGTTAGATGTTCTTTACCTTTGTATTTTTAAAATCTATTACACTATTCTTAGAAAATTTATTTCAATTGTCATATATCCACATTCCTTTAACATGGTAGTTTTTATTTCTCCAAGACTTACCTTGGATCATTTCCACAATCACCATTTTCAAAATTCCCTCATCTACATTCCCGTATTTCATGGCAATTTCTTCAATGTTCTTGTTTTTAATGTTTTCCTCTTTCACAATTACCAAATAGAGCATGTCAATATTATTCATTTGTTGAATATTTTTCTCCTATGATTTCTTTTTCATTTTTTCCCCTTTGAATGTGCTTAAATTTTTTTAGGTGTCAATAACTTTTTTTGGTCATATTTATTTGATCCCATTTAATTACTTAGTAATCTTACTAAAATTCAACAATTCAATGGCCAAGAGATCTCTAAATTATATCCACTCCTTGAACTCTCTAAAATAAAATAGATATAGATCATTTGTTGAATATTTATTTTCAAAATGGTGTTTGAAAGCCCCTTGTAAGAATCATGCATGAATCCACTAAAGAATGGTGATTATTCTTGAAAACACCCTTCAAAATAATATTTATGATTGAATATCATTTTTTCAAACTCTCCTCATACATCCCTTTTGAAAATTATTCTTGTGATTGATTCATTTGAAATATGCTAATTGAACTTGATTCCTTCAAAAAATGGTTATGATTGAATCCTTATTAAAATTGATTCTTGGATGCTTCAATATTCCTTATACTAGTACTGCTCAAGAAAAAGGAATAAAAAAAATATAATAATGTTTGAAACAAATTTGTAGGAGGCATTAGAGTAATATATTTGCGTACTCCACATGTATTATGTTTTCCTAAATATTGGTATAGAATAGCATTATTAGAAATGGCCACACATATCCATTAGTAACAAATATTTCTTTCTTAAATATAAAGTTGATATAAAAAATAGTATATTCCCATTTATTCCATATATGTGATGCATTTCAATTCAAAAAATTCCTCTATAATTTTGCATTGGATTTAGGCTTGGAAATTGAAACCTAAGCCTTGGATTTATCAGTATAATTTCATGGTAGCATCTATTAGTAAAATTATTTTCAATAATATGACTAATGAATTTATTTTTAGTCTTTCTTGATAAATTTAAAACACATTATAAATAATAATGTCTATTTTTCAAATATCTATTTTTTAACTTTAAACATATTTTTTACTAATTCATATTTTTTAACACAAACTCATGAATCTTAAATGACAATACTATTTTTTAATATATTTGATTTTAATTTATATAAATGTGTTTAACCAATCTAAACATCATCAATACACACTAAAAAAAAATCATGTTATAATTAGTTTAGAACAAATTATATGCTCTTAAATGATTTCTTACTTTAAGCTAATATATCTAGTTTGCAAAACCAAGAGACTCACAAAATCCATATAAAAATATAAGTATTTCTCTTTGTTGAGCATCTCGCAATTACTTGGAAAAAATTACCACTTATTTCTTGACTATATGAAATATTGAAACCTCTAATACTATCAATGTAGTGCTTTGATTTCAATAGATAAGTTTCATTACCATAAAAAAGATTTATATTTTATGTATAGACTAGAGATCCATGTGAAGCATTAATAACATACCAACAAGGAGAATAAATATATAAACTATACTATTTTTATTACTTTGTTTTTAAATCTCACAAGGACAAAAGAAGCATCAAAACCTGAACCCATTCAAATCGTTTTTTATCTTATCAAATATCGGGTTAAGAAAAAGGGAGATTTACCTTAGCCCTCCATTTGGTCAAGTCTTTAAAACATAGTTACTTATTGAAAGAGGGTGGTACCGAAACTTATGAAATTTCCCCCAAAAATCTAAACAAAATTTACAATTTTTTCACATCCTACCTTCACATGAGGGAGAATTTCTACTAGCTCATCATCTATATCTTCATAACAAGAGTAACTAGAAACATTTATTATTTCCTCAAGTGTAAGTTCTATTTGAAGCCATTTGGAAACTTCATCCACTATGTGGTTTTACCTATTAATATCTTCTTTAATGCCATGGAGATGCCCTAAATATTTTTACAAATCTTTAACATAATTCTCCAACCCATCAATATCATTACATAACAAGTATGTCCAAACAATCACAAACAACACCAAAGCACAACTCAAGTCTTAAGTAGCATCTATTTATCCTCTTGACATGAGCTTAACATATTGTTGGTAAATAGTGTTTGTCACTATAAATTTATTAGACTCATCCAATGTGCAACGAGAGAAATGTACCAACAAATGGAGAAATTGTTATGAGGCCATCGAATCTCCTCTACTTTGGAGAGTGAAAACTCCCTTGTATGATGGGGTTTTATAATTTTGGGGCCGATGCAAGAAGTTAGGTCCATAATTTAAGCTGAAAAAGTGGAAGTGTTTTTGTTGTTTTTTAGAATTTGTCACACTTGGACTAAAAGTTTGAGACACTTTTACAATAATTTTTTTAAAAATCAATAAACATTTTGAATCTAGTTTCCAACTATGTAATTTATTCAAATACCTAGATGATTGAAAATAAATTTTGATAGGGATGTATAAAAGCTAATTTTTAAAAATCATTTTTTTACCATACCATGCACATATAGAGACACCCTTTTTTGGTGGGAAAATAAAAGTATTTTGTTAATTCATTTTGGGGGAAGAGAGCTAACAACATAAAGATTTATGAGGATATTTTTTGTAATTTTCTTTTGAATATTTTTTAATTTATTTTTATTGGCATTAAGTACTATTTTTAAAAAGTCAACTTGTATGAACAACATAATTAGACCTAACCTAAACATTCTTTGAATCTTTTTTTCCATTGTGTATAGAATTGTCTGAAGATTGATGCCATATAATTTTTTTACAATAAACTTAACTAAAAAAAAGTTATTAAAAAATAAAATTTGATATTTCAAGTTTATGGACTAATTTCTTTCGAAATTAATTAAAAAAATAAAAAATATAATCCAATGTTAATAAAAATTATATATTTGAAAACTACACATCGTATTCTCTAATGGATTTTAAAATTTCATAGATTGATTCAAAAAAAAGAGTCGATAAGCCATATTTACAAAGTTGAACATTCCTTTTGAACCTACCTTATTTTTTTTGTAGGTCAAAGGATAAGGTTCAGGTTTCCAAGCATTTTCTGAGCTTAAAACCGAGGCTACATGTAGGTTGGAGATCCAAAATTTTAATAACAATTATGCATTATTTAAATAAAATGCTCACCCATTATTTAAATAGAACATGTACACATTATATAACATGTATCTATTATCTATTTACCTGTTGGGTAAAAGTAACATGCACACATTGTATAATGTGCATGCATTCCTAAAATAGAATGTGTACTTGTTTCTTATTTAACCATTTTTTCCCAATTTAGAAAATACTGATGAGTATGTGTAGAATCATGATGAGCCAAAAAGTGGCAATATAATGGGTATGTGTAGGGTATGTGGCTGACAACTTTTTTTTAACCTAAAATTGATGAAATGAAAATGGTTTTTAAAGAATAGTTTCAACTTTCCATGAATATAAATTATGCTTTACTTTGAATTTAATAAATAATTATTATTCATTTTCTATTTGAATTACAACTAAAGTCTTGACTGATAGGCTGGTTGAAAAACATCTATAACTTTCAAACGATATCACATTTTTTAAATCCAAAACATGCATCACATTCTATGCTTCACATACTATAGGATTAAAAAAAAAGATTGAATTTCATGAGGTTTTGATCAAGTTAAGGTGGTCAGACATACGAGTTTTTATATTTTTTAAAATTGTAATAAAAAATCATAATTAATTATTTACTTAGAAAAAAATTATTAAAAAACTATGCATCACATCTAGACATGAGTCCTCTACTTATATCTAAAATATTATCATTTTATTGTGGTTAGGGTGGTTATACATGCCTACTTATTTTTCCCCTAAAATTTAAGTACTACTGCATCGAAATTTCAAATTTTCACCAAATAGATTAAAAAAAAATACCTAGTAGTTTAAAAACTACATTCAATTTGTTGCAGATTCTATTCTTACATATTTTTTAAAATAATATAGATAACTTATTGAAATTTTCACATTAAGTTGCCTAACTCTAATTTTTTTGAATTTTTTGCCAGTTAAGGGCCTACTTTTTCCATGATGATCCTGCACATACCCTAATAGAGCATGATTTTTTTGCAACATTCATTTTCTTTAGTATGGTCTAAAAGTGTTATTTTATGTATTTTTTATTGCAATGTTGTCTTGTACAATCTCTCAAGAGGGAATGTTCTATTCAAATTGTTGGAAGAGACAAGTGTAGGTTGAATTTTTTGAAGTGGAATCAAGTACAAGAAAATTTTACAAGAAGAATTGGAAAAAAAGAACTTTTGGATGTATTTATGATGTTTTTGTACTTCAAATTTTATAGAAGAAAGGATCTTCATACTATATAATTTTATTTAAATATTTGAAGAAGGTGGAAATTTAAATATAGGTTAAGAATCATTTGTTTGGATATCAAAGAGGGTTTGGTAACAATGGGATCAGAGCAAAGGAAAAGAAAAAAATGTAAAAAATTAATGACACTCAAATAAATTCAAGCAAATAGAGAAATGGAGGAAAAATGATAAAGGGATAGAAGAGAAATGATTAATCAAATGAAAAATTTTGAGGCATCTATTTCCATGAATGTTGAAGAGGAAGCCATGAAGGATGAGATGAATGTAGATGATGTAAAATGTGGAGATGGTGAATATGGAAGATAATGCAATTATGGAGACAAACCCAACTATTACTTCAACTTCAACTTTGAATAATATGGAAATAGCATCTATGCAAAAAAATTTAGGTATGTCTTCAAATCGACCTCCTAATGATATGGAAACTACACCTATTCAAATAGTTTATCTAGGCATGTCTTCAAACCCAAGTCTTGATAATATTGATCTTAGTTATTTTAGAGGACTGTAACGCCCCGTCGTGCGAACCCCAAAGGACAAATAAAAACTAATTACAACACAATATATTTTTTTTTTAGTAAAAATAACATACATGTATTACACATTAAAACATGACATGAATTTCATTTAAGCAGATTCGCTAACACATACATCCCTTGGGGTACACGAGGAGTCATTACGAGATTGAGATCCACACAATGACAATAAAGAATAAAATCCAAAGATATAATCCATAACAAAATAAACATTAACAAATATAACGCATACATGATAATCATTGATAAGAAACCATCTGAGTACATAGATACCACATATGCATAATTAACTTAACACATTGGATAACAATTGCCACGGCCAAAATCCACACCAAGTTAACATTACATTACAGTACAATCCTCAAGAGGTACAATGATACAAGAGTGTTTCCAATATGCACAGAAACCATACAACAAGAATCATGATACAAATGAATAGATGAAAACTGGCTCCATGACTGACACAACTCTAGAGTCGCTGCAATAGCACCAATCCGCACCTCTCGATCCTCGACTGGGGACCCAATGGGGTGCTTAGCACGTTCCACCTGACCATGTGAGTCTGAAGACCCACCCCCCGTAATGAGGAGGTAAACAAGAAAGAGACCACAACCAAGAACATCCAAATAGGGAACCACAAGACTCAACGCCATACAAAAGTATCATAAAAATTCAAGAATTACAAAGACATAATCAACTACATCCAAGAGTCATTAAAATAACTTAAAATCATAAATCTCATCACATAAATCAAAGCAATGACCAGTAACAAGTCACCAAAGTATGATCATGAAATACTTCCAAATTAAACTTAATTAAAAAACATAATACAATTCTAAATTTCAATCAAATAATACAATAACATCATATCACAGTACCATAAGAGTGCAAGGTCATAAGTCAAATATCAATGAGATCATACAAGACCACAAATTACACCAAAGATATATTAAGGCAATAATCACAAATCAATATGAATTCAAATATCAACAATCTAAACCAACTCCCACAACCTACTTCCAGAGGAACACAATAAAGTAAAACACATGGGCAACTAGGGGAGAGTGTCATCGCATAGCCTACATGGGTTATCCTGGCCCTTCCTCTAAACTGAGGTGTCGGCCCCCATCTATGGATATCCTAGCCCTTCCTCCTACTTGAGGCGCCGACACCATAGGGTAGCTCATGCAGAGCCGATAACCTCTCATGAGGACGAGGTTACGACCTTGCCAACCACGGCCTTCTCAGCCTTCCATTAGTCTGCGAAAGCACTAATGAAGACGAGGCATCCATTTTTTAAAATCTTATAATGATATTACTACCCAACCCTCCTAAGTTAATTATTAGGTTTTCACTTGATTACTAACTCACTCGTGGGTTATCCTGTGCCCTTCCCCTTACACGGGGCACCGGCCCCCATGAGGAGCCACTCTCCATAGAAACCCAACATAAAAACCAAGGGTTGTACCATCATAATTTGAACAAAGAATCACAACATAAAAGCATGCGAGGCATTACCCATCTCGCTAACAAGTACAAAATCAGAGTCTCAACAATTCTCGTACAACCCTTTCAAAATCCTGATACCAAAACACTTGCCACTTCAAAGGCACATAAAAAGAGAGAACATCAAATGTCAATCATCTCAAGCCTCTGGAAGCCAAAAGAATGAAAACCCACAAATGAGGGTAAAGTGAAGCAACATGAGTATTTCTCCAATAATTCCAACACAAGGATAAAATTTCATCAAATATGAGAGTAAATCAGAAAAGCCATAAACGGGAAAGATTCATCAAGACCCATCCACAAGCAATAATGGTGTCACCTCAAATAGGGAAACGCAAAAGAAAATCAACCTTTAAACAAAATCACTTAATAAAACCAAAAGCCACCAACTAGGTATTCCATGGGAGACCTCAATTTTCTCCTCACAAGAACCCCCTTATAGTGGTACGCAAATCACCTTCATAAAATCAATAATGTAGCAATGACAACAATAATTGCAAGACCACAAGAACTATTTTCAATTCAAATATAATGAGTGAATACATTAAGAAAAAGGTCAACAACTCCATCCAAACCACATAACAACTTTGATACAAAATAAATCAGAAATCCAAGAAGATCAACTTCCACCACTCACCAACAAAATACAAGTTCCCAATTACATTGCAACACAAATTAAATGGCAAAGGATTCCTTGAATCAAAACTAACCTCCAAAGGAATTCACACCAACATGGAACCATCCCAAAAACCATCCTTCAACAACAGAGGTAAAAGCATGCAACCAGGCATCCAAGGCACAAAATTTAAGAACACCTTAAATACTCAACCACTCACAACTCCACAAAAACAATTACATAATAAACATCAACCGAAAATTCAATCGAGAACAATATTTATTAACCAGTCAATTAACGACTAGAACTAAATAACTTTACAACTTACCCATACTAACTTAACACTCACTTCCAATATTTAAATTAATTGTGAAATCCACTTAAGGTCAATTGTTTATACTTTAGAAATGACAATAATAACCATACTCTAAATACTTGAACTACATATTAGAAATTACCACCTTAAAATCTTAAATCTATCTAAATAAATTTACACCCAAAAATACCTTTTAAAACCACTACATATCTATATATTTTAATTCTTTTCGAAGAAGAAAAGTAGCAAGAGAATAGATCTTTTCTAAGAATCCAACAAGTCCACAAGACTTAACTTCATAAAAAGATAACTTATTCGATTCTATATTAAATTCTATTTCCACCCTATACACATTTAAAAATAAGAATTAAACAATCAATGATATATATATATTCACAAATTGCCCTTCTACTATATTATCCTATCAAATTTCACAAATTAACAAATTAAAAGGGAATTCTTTTCTATTCCAAAATATTCACTCAAAACAAGAATTAAATAAATCAATGCTATCATATATTTGTAAATTGATTTTTCAACTAACTTATCCTCTTATAGTTGGTAATTTAATAAATCAATAACAACAACCAGATTTCTTTCTATATTATTATTATTTCCATTTTAAACAGATTCTGCTTTATTTTAACCAGAAAAAGAAACAAAATATATATATATATATATTTTAAACAAATTTAAATAATACTACAATAGTTAAATCGGAGGACTCTAAATAAATGAATTAATAAATATATATATATGTATATATATATGTATATATATACGAATATAAGTATATATACAAATATATATATATATATATAATATATATATATACATATATATATATATACGTATATTTATAAAAATAAAATCCGCACAGTAATAAAAATATAGAATTCACATTTTCCAAAATCAAACAACATATAAAATTTCGAATGGAAAGTTTAAACCATAAAGAAAACACAGGGATAAATGCCCCGGCCGTGGGCAGTCTACGGACTGCTCACGGTAGTCCTTTAGATTGTCGTGGACAGTCTGCAGACTATCACACGGTACCCACGGCGGTGTGGTGGGTACGGCCACAGCCGAACCACCACACAGCCCCAATATATATATATATATATATATATAACCCGAAATTCAATACAATGCATAGTGCTACAGAAAAATAATGAAATTCAATGGATTTTAATTTTCATTCACTATTTTCACAGCTATAAATAATTATATATATATATATATATCTATTATATATATATTTATAAACCTATATATATATATATATTGGAATCTAGGCATTTCGAAATCAGGAAACAAAATAAACACTGTATAATTTTTTTGTATATGATTAAATATAAACAAGAATATACACAACCTAGTTTTCCCAGTAAAAGATTATTCTTAAGTTGATTAATTATATTTTCCAGACAAAACTACAGTACTACTGGTTCTTTTCCAAAATTCCCATCTTAGTTATATTATAATGAACAACAGTACAAATCCAACAATTAATTTCAATCTAATAATTGACAGTCAAGAACCCCACCAAATTCCATTTTAACAAACAGCAATCCCAATCCCCAAACGAAAATTTCGTACACAGCAAAACAATTCCAATCAATTGCTATTTTATTTAATGCTACAGCAAATAAATAAGAGAGGAACCTGGCATCCTAGGGTTGAAGAAGATCTGTAGAAGCTCTATTCCTTTTTGCCAATCCAATCCTCCTCCAACGAATGTTTCCAGCAGTAGCTACAAGATCCTCCCCTCATCTCCAATCTTATTCCTCAATGAATTCTCAGAATAATAAAAAAAATTGCAATACTATAATAGATATTTTTACTGCCAAATTTCTCCCCAAAATCTATTGGAAAGAGAATACCACCCCCTTCCCCATCCAAAAATAAATAAAATCTTACACAAGAAGCCTCTTCTGTTTCTTCTTCCAGAGAATACCAAAAGTCACATTTGAAGAAATAAATCAAAATAATATTTAATCCTTAATTCTTTTTGTTGCCTTTTCATGTATTTATATTTCATTTTCTTTTATCATGCATTTTGATTAAACTAAATAAATTGAAATCCACAAAAATGAACTTTTTATTTGAATATATATTCATTATCTCCACAATACACTATTAATTAATTACTTCCACATTAGAATAATTAAAATCAACCATTTACAAGATTCCAAATAAGTATCCATTAAATTTATTATTATAATAATTATCTTTTCAAGATTATTTGTTCATAACAATTTAAATCAATTTATCTAATAATATCACTTTTACTTTTAACGAATTAGTTTAATTTGATCATTTGTTCTAAATAATTTGATTTAACTTAATTGATTATGATTTTAATTTCTAATCATATTTTAAATAACTTTACAAATATCTTATGATCTAATTAATTATTTAAACATGACTACTAACATATTATATTTTCCACAAAAATAACACAGTAATCAATGAAGCACACACAAATACTCACACAAAAGTCCAAAACAACTGACACGGAGGGGCACTACATCCTCCCCCCCTTAGGTATTGACTTACTCCTGGAAGTCGAGCTCAAGCATAAACATGGCAGCACAACAATATCAATGATCCTAAGCACATCAACACCATAAATTATAACATCAATTAAATGTCAACAAGAAAACAATGAAAATTTAACAAACCAATAATAAGGAAATGATACCAAAACAAAAGTGGTGGCAGGGTTGCATCCAGACCAATTTGAAAAACACAAGGACATATGACGAACTAGGTTGGGGAAACTTTCTTGTCAGTTCCTATTTTCGACATCAATCCCATTGGGTGTTTAGGATGCTCGCCCTGTCCTGACAATGCAGGTGGAATCGAGACTTAGTTCCTGCAATCCTGCATGCAACCAAACATTTTGCACAATACATATATATCACAAATTCATCGTGAGAGGAACTCCCAGCATAGTAGGGCACTCACGAGCGAGTGATACCACACTGTCCCTCCCACTAAATAACACATAATAGTCACAACAATTCTAGTAACTCATAAACAATTTGCTTCTTATTAGTTAGGAAATATTTGTATAAGGATACTAACCATAAATCAAATTGCTATACTATATCAAAATTAATTACTACTTGACATTATAAGTATCTATACCTGCATATTACAATTACAGTACCTTCGTCACTATGCTTTCTGAAGCCAACTTCCTGTAAATCAAAAGCTACCATAGAACATTGCACATTAGTACCAATAATTCAAGTTGCATTTTAACCTCAAGATACTATATTCTACTAAAAATCATAGAACAATTATCCCCAAAACCTCACATCTTTGTTAAAACTCATAATTTTCACACAAAGAACTCCACTTTAATCATTATTCAACACCAAATCTCACATCAATATCAATAAAAGGAAAAATTTTACACCTTCACAGATTCAAGAAAACATAATTCATCACTCAAGGACCACAAAATCGCAGATTCCACACACACTTGACATATTCACACACATAAAACACATCACCAAGAAACACATCATACTAAAACAAGGGTCCATAGAGCATCCCTAACAGGAAGGATATCAGTGCATTGCGCACTACACCGAGGGTCCTATTCTTTCCCATCAGTTTCCTGCACCATCGACCCGACACCATCTAACAGAAGAAATTCACAACAATGACAAAAGCAAAGTGAAACTCAAGACTCACGGTCTAAGCGCAAGGTTACATAGTGAGCACACATAGTGCCCAGTGTATGAACCTAGGCTCTGATACCATGTTGTAACGCCCCGTCGGGCAAACCCCAAAGGACAAATAAACAATAATTACAACATAATTTTTATTTTTTTTAGTAAACATAACATACATGTAATACATATTAAAACATGACATGAATTTCATTTAAGCAAATTCGCTAACACATACATCCCTTGGGGTACACGAGGAGTCATTACGAGATTGAGATCCACACAACGACAATAAAGAATAAAATCCAAAGATATAATCCATAACAAAATAAACATTAACAAATATAACACATACATGATAATCATTGATAAGAAACCATCTGAGTACATAAATACCACATATACATAATTAACTTAACACATTGGATAACAATTGCCATGACCAAAATCCACACTGAGTTAACATTACATTATAGTACAATCCTCAAGAGGTACAATGATACAAGAGTGTTTCCAATATGCACAGAAACCATACAACAAGAATCATGATACAAATGAATAGATGAAAATTGGCTCCATGACGGACACAACTCTGGAGTCGCTGCAACAGCACCAATCCGCACCTCTCGATCCTCAACTGGTGACCCAATGGGGTGCTTAGCACGTTCCACCCGACCATGTGAGTCCGAAGACCCAACCCCCGTGCTGAGGAGCTAAACAAGAAAGAGACTGTAACCAAGAACATCCAAATAGGGAACCACAAGACTCAACGCCATACAAAAGTATCATAAAAATTCAAGAATTACAAAGACATAATCAACAACATCCAAGAGTCATTAAACTAACTTAAAATCATAAATCTCATCACATAAATCAAAGCAATGACCAGTAACAAGTAACCAAAGGATGATCATGAAATACTTCCAAATTAAACTTAATTAATAAACATAATACAATTCTAAATTTCAATCAAATAATACAATAACATCATATCACAGTACCATAAGAGTACAAGGTCATAAGTCAAATCTCAATGAGATCATACAAGACCACAAAGTACACCAAAGATATATTAAGGCAATAATCACAAATCAATATGAATTCAAATATCAACAATCTAAACCAACTCCCACAACCTACTTCTAGAGGAACACAATAAAGTAAAACACATGGGCAACTAGGGGAGAGTTTCATCACATAGCCTACATGGGTTATCCTGGCCCTTCGTCCAAACTGAGGCGCCGACCCCCATCTATGGATATCCTGGCCCTTCCTCCTACTTGAGGCACTGACCCCCATCTATGGATATCATGGCCCTTCCTCCTACTTGAGGCGCCGACACCATAGGGTAGCTCATGCGGAGCCGATAACCTCTCATGAGGACGAGGTTATGACCTTGCCAACCACGGCCTTCTCAGCCTTCCATTAGTCTGCGAAAGCACTAATGAAGACGAGGAATCCATTTTTTAAAATCTTATAATGATATTACTACCCAACCCTCCTAAGTTAATTATTAGGTTTTCACTTGATTACTAACTCACTCGTGGTTATCCTGTGCCCTTCCCCTTACACGGGGCGCCAGCCCCCACGAGGAGCCACTCTCCCTAGAAACCCAACAACATAAAAACCAAGGGTTGTACCATCATAATTTGAACAAAGAATCACAACATAAAAGCATGCGAGGCATTACCCATCTCGCTAACAAGTACAAAATCAGAGTCTCAACAATTCTCGTACAACCCTTTCAAAATCCTGATACCAAAACACTTGCCACTTCAAAGGCACATAAAAAGAGAGAACATCAAATGTCAATCATCTCAAGCCTCTAGAAGCCAAAAGAATGAAAACCCACAAATGAGGGTAAAGTGAAGCAACATGAGTATTTCTCCAATAATTCCAACACAAGGATAAAATTTCATCAAATATGAGAGTAAATCAGAAAAGCCATAAATGGGAAAGATTCATCAAGACCCATCCACAAGCAACAATGGTGTCACCTCAAATAGGGAAACACAAAAGAAAATCAACCTTTAAACAAAATCACTTAATAAAACCAAAAGCCACCAACTAGGTATTCCATGGGAGACCTCAATTTTCTCCTCACAAGAACCCCCTTATTGTGGTACGCAAATCACCTTCATAAAATCAACAATGTAGCAATGACAACAATAATTGCAAGACCACAAGAACTATTTTCAATTCAAATATAATGAGTGAATACATTAAGAAAAAGGTCAACAACTCCATCCAAACCACATAACAAATTTGATACAAAATAAATCAGAAATCCAAGAAGATCAACTTCCACCACTCACCAACAAAATACAAGTTCCCAATTACATTACAACACAAATTAAATGGCAAAGGATTCCTTGAATCAAAACTAACCTCCAAAGGCATTCACACCAACATGGAACCATCCCAAAAACCATCCTTCAACAACAGAGGTAAAAGCATGCAACCAGGCATCCAAGGCACCAAATTTAAGAACACCTTAAATACTCAACCACTCACAACTCCACAAAAACACTTACATAATAAACATCAACCAAAAATTCAATCGAGAACAATATTTATTAACCAATCAATTAACGACCAGAACTAAATAACTTTACAACTTACCCATACTAACTTAACACTCACTTCCAATATTTAAATTAATTGTGAAAGCCACTTAAGGTCAATTGTTTATACTTTAGAAATGACAATAATAACCATACTCTAAATACTTGAAATACATATTAGAAATTACCACCTTAAAATCTTAAATCTATCTAAATAAATTTACACCCAAAAATACCTTTTAAAACCACTACATATCTATATATTTTAATTCTTTTCGAAGGAAAGTAGCAAGAGAATAGATCTTTTCTAAGAATCCAACAAGTCCACAAGACTTAACTTCATAAAAAGATAACTTCTTCGATTCTATATTAAATTCTATTTCCAACCTATACACATTTAAAAATAAGAATTAAATAATCAATGATATATATATATATATTCACAAATTGCCCTTCTACTATATTATCCTATCAAATTTCACAAATTAACAAATTAAAAGGGAATTCTTTTCTATTCCAAAATATTCACTCAAAACAAGAATTATATAAATCAATGCTATCATATATACGTAAATTGATTTTTCAACTAACTTATCCTCTTATAGTTGGTAATTTAATAAATCAATAACAACTAGATTTCTTTCTATATTATTATTATTTCCATTTTAAATAGATTCAGCTTTATTTTAACCAGAAAAAGAAATAGAATATATATATATATATATATATTTTAAACAAATTTAAATAATACTGCAACAGTTAAATTGGAGGACTCTAAATAAATGAATTAATAAATAAATATATGTACGAATATAAGTATATATACAAATATATATATATATATATAATATATATATATATATATATATATATATATATATATATATATATATATATATATATATATATACGTATATTTATAAAAATAAAATCTGCACAGTAATAAAAATATAGAATTCGCATTTTCCAAAATCAAACAACATATAAAATTTTGAATGGAAAGTTTAAACCATAAAGAAAACACGGGGATAAACGCCCCGGCCGTGGGCAGTCTACGGACTGCTCACAGCAGTCCTTCAGACTGCCGTGGACAGTCCGCAGACTATCACATGGTACCCACGACGTTGTGGTGGGTACGGCCGCTGCCGAACCACCACACAGCCCCAATATATATATATATATATATATATAAAACCCGAAATTCAATACAATGCACGGTGCTATGGAAAAATAACGAAATTCAATGGATTTTAATTTTCATTCACTATTTTCACAGGTATAAATAATTATATATATCTATTATATATATAAACCTATATATATATATATATATATATATAAACCTATATATATATATATTGGAATCTAGGCATTTTGAAATTAGGAAACAAAATAAACACTGTATAATTTTTCTGTATATGATTAAATATAAACAAGAATATACACAACCTAGTTTTCCCAGTAAAAGATTATTCTTAAGTTGATTAATTATATTTTCCAGACAAAACTACAGTACTACTGGTTCTTTTCCAAAATTCCCATCTTAGTTATATTATAATGAACAATAGTACAAATCCAACAATTAATTTCATTTAAATAAACAACAGTCCCGAACTCCCAGAGAATTTCAATATAATAATTGACAGTCAAGAACCCCACCAAATTCCATTTTAACAAACAGCAATCCCAATCCCCAAATGAAAATTTCATACACAGCGAAACAATTCCAATCAATTGCTATTTTATTTAATGCTACATCAAATAAATAAGAGAGGAACCTGGCGTCCTGCGGTTGAAGAAGATCTGTAGAAGCTCTATTCCTTTTGCCAATCCAATCCTCCTCCAACGAATGTTTCCAGCAGTAGCTACAAGATCCTCCCCTCAACTCCAATCTTATTCCTCAATGAATTCTCAGAATAAAAGAAAAATGCAATACTATAACAGAAATTTTTACTGCCAAATTTCTCCCCAAAATCTGTTGGAAAGAGAATACCACCCCCTTCCCAATCCAAAAATAAATAAAATCTCACACAAGAAGCCTCTTCTGTTTCCTCTTCCAGAGAATACCAAAAGTCACATTTCAAGAAATAAATCAAAATAATATTTAATCCTTAATTCTTTTTGTTGCCTTTTCATGTATTTATATTTCATTTTCTTTTATCATGCATTTTGATTAAACTAAATAAATTTAAATCCACAAAAATGAACTTTTTATTTGAATATATATTCATTATCTCCACAATACACTATTAATTAATTACTTCCACATTAGAATAATTAAAATCAACCATTTACAAGATTCCAAATAAGTATCCATTAAATTTCTTATTATAATAATTATCTTTTCAAGATTATTTGTTCATAACAATTTAAATCAATTTATCTAATAATATCACTTTTACTTTTAACAAATTAGTTTAATTTGATCATTTGTTCTAAATCATTTGATTTAACTTAATTGATTATGATTTTAATTTCTAATCATATTTTAAATAACTTTACAAATCACTTATGATCTAATTAATTATTTAAACATGACTACTAACATGTTATATTTTGCACAAAAATAACACATTAATCAATGAAGCACACACAAATACTCACACAAAAGTCCAAAACAACTGACACGGAAGGGCACTACAAGGACGCTGGATACACCATTGATGGTATCAACAATTCTAAGGTTGAAACAATGCAAAAAAAAAAATGATTAAATATCTTAATGAATGCAAATGAGATTGAAATCCCTCATATTGATGAAAATGAGAATGGAATCTCTTTTATGTTTAAAAAATTAAATGAAACCCCTTGGGTGAATGAAAATGAAACACCTTGTATGAATGAAAATAAAAATTTTGTTTTTACAATTGAAAAAGATGTACTAGATAACCTTCTTGGTCAAGTTTCTTGGAGACAAATAAGAACATATAGAAATAGAAAATATAGAATGTTGTTTTATAGAAAGAATTTAGGATTTCAATGCCAATTCATGATGCAATTGATGAGAATGTCAAAAAATGAGAAAAGTGATGAAAAAATTAAGTAGTTTTGTAAAACCAAAAAAGAAAGATGATTCAATAGAACAAGTCATATCTAGTGTTTCTAATGCTATTGATTTTACAGGTAAGAAAAGTCTATCTAAAGATAAGAATGCAACTCATTGTGCAATAACAACTACTCTAGTTAATAAAGAAACTTCAAATAAAATAATGTTAAGTAAGATTATTAAATGTATAAAAGTAAATCCTAAAAATTTGATAAGAGTTGCTAAAAGAAGAGAAAGTATTGAAAAATATCCAACTAATCAATGTTGGAGTTTTAGTAGTAGACTCCCAAGGTTAGACATGAAATTAACTAATGAAATAAAATCTTTAATGAAAAAATATTGGCATGACAATACAATATTATCACCTAACATTAGAGGTGTTTTAAAATTAAGGGTGGATTCCAAATTCATGAACCTTATCCAAAGCATCTCTTAGATATGACTCAAATTGAATTATATATATATATATATATATATATATTTAAAGATGATTCAATCTTACCATTTAATATTAGCATAATTCAAAGAACATTTAAAAAATGTAAACCTTGTTATGTTATAATTAATAAACAATAAATCTCTTGTTGTTGTAAGACTCATGTAAAATTTTGTTATTATTATGATATTTTTCAATATATACGTTGTACTTTGCATGCTAGCCAAATTATGCATGACATTTGTGGTAAAAATATGCCACATGAAGCAATCAAAGATTTTAGAGCAAGTTTGTTTTAATAACCATCTAATGAAAACTTTTTTTTTTTTAAAAGAATGTATTTCTAAACAATGCAATAGATACGGTTACTTTTCATTGTTAGGAGAATGTATTCATAAAAGTAATTTAGATGAATTTGGAAAACAATTAGTAGATGTAAAAAACTTTAAAAATATTTAGTATTCTTTAAAAGATGGAAAAATTGCAAAACGTTGTGGGCTAAATGTGGAAAAATTTAGTGTGCATGCATTTATTAAATAATTTAAAGATAAGATTGTGTACCTAAATATGTTAAACACTCTCAATATGCTCATTGGCTTGATACTAAATTTCGTTTATGTAAAAACAAATTCCTAATTGGAACTATATTGCTAGTTGTTAATTTTGTTGAAAATTATACTCTTGCTCCACAAGAAGAAATTAAATCACAATATTATAATTTACTGCAAGTGGCTATGGGTATGTACAAGATCATGATGGACCAAAAAGTGGTGATATAATGCGTATATGTAGGGTATGTGGTTGACAACTTTTTTCTTACCCAAAATTGATAAAACAAAAAGGGTTTTTATAGGAGATTTTCATCTTTCCACCAATATAAATTATTCTTTACTTTGAATTTAATAAATAATTATCATTTATTTTCTATTTGAATTATGACTAATGTCATGATTGATAGGCTGATTGAAAAACATCTATCTAAAACATGGATCACATTCTATGCTTTGCATACTATAGGATTTAAAAAAAAAAAAAATCATGAAGTTTTGACCAAATTAAGATGGTCAAACATATGAGTTTTTATATTTTTTAAAAGTTGTAATAAAAAAATCATAATTAGTTATTTACTTGAAAAGAAAATTACAAAAAATAATGCATCACATTGGGACATGAGTCCTCTCCTTATATCTAAAATATTATTATTTTTTTTATCATTTTATTGTAGTTAGGGTGGTCAGATAGACACCTAGTTCTTATTTTCCCCCTAAAATTTAAGTATTGTTGCATTGAAATTTCAAAATTTCACGTAATAGATTTTTATTTTTTAAAAATGAACCTAGTCTAGTTTAGAAACCACATTCAATTTTTTATAGATTCTATTCTTACATATTTTTTAAATAATATAGATAACTTATTCGAATTTTCACATCAAGTTGCATAACTCTTCTTTTCTAAATTTTTCGCTACTTAAGGGCCTATTTTTTCTATGATGATCCTACACATACCCCTATATTTGTTCATATTATATATAGACATGATAATGATAGTAGAAAAGATAATATAATTTTTTTGAGAGAGTACCATTTTTATGTAAGTGATAATCAATTACATTCATCTGAGTTTGTTCAATATTGTTTTGATATATTTTATAACAAATTAAGAGAGGAATTCAAATGAGAGAACATCTCATATGGTTGGATAATTGAATCATTTAATTTAAGAATGATATAATTTTTTATTGGTTATGTAGAGTTCATAAGGAAAATAATATCCAACACATGTGGAGATTTTTTGAAGCTAGACATTGTTGGAAGATGAATTTCTCTGAGAGGGGGGTGAATTAGAGTAACATACAATTTTTCAAACTTATAACTTCATGAGAAAATTAAAAGATAACCTTAAGAAAACTTCATGAACTCTCTTAAATTGCAAAGTGAACTCTAACACATCAAAGATCTTTTAGTAGAATGATATATTGACGAAAGATAGTGTCAAAGCATGTTATTAATTGTTCATGTAAACCTCATTTACCAATTCATTTTAATGCTTTATTTTCACAAGAATTCATGAACACTTTCATAACAAAATGAAATGCTTAGTCAAGTATCAGAGAATTGCATGAGTTGTATCGACTGATTTGAATGATTGATATGAAATTTGGCATAACAATGATGAATATGAAAGACTAATAATTAAGCATTTAACAACATATCAAAATCAGACACATAAAAACACTACATAGCACATAATTTGGTCCTGAGTGGAAAAACCCTCTTGGGGTATAAAAAACCACTTGAATAATTCATTTTATTATTTAGAGCACCAACTCAATTAGAATCATCAAGGCCAACATTACAAGAGCACCAACTTTGTTACAATTTAGGAGCAAGGTGATCCCACAAAGTTGGTTTACAATTTCTTGAAGATTCTAATTTTTTTTTAAATCGCATATGTTTAGAAAATATAATGATTTAAGTCCTAGAAGGTTCCATTCAAAGCATTCCAATTGAATATTTTTTTCTCAAACTACCTTAGATCAAAACCCCTTGGATAGAATCCAGCTAGTTTTAAACCACACCTATAACTGAGTCTCCTTTATGCCTATCTGTAGTACCCCTCCGTTTATGTTATGCTTTCTGTTGATACTTTTTCATACTGTTAGACTTATGTTGTTTTGTTGGATAGTTGGATCGCTGATTTTGAGCGATGATGGATTATTGTGTGACATGATTATATTCTGTGTGATGTTTATTGATTTCAGACATGACATGATTTAGCGTAGATGCTTAATTTCAGTTGTTATTGTTATGCACATGTTTATGATGGACTAACAATATATATTGAGTTAGTTCTCTGTGAGTGTATTGGTGTGGAGAACAGAATCGCATCACTCGCTTGCAAGTGCCCTGCGATATCTGTGATTTTCTCCGCACGGTGTGTTTGTTTTAATGCTTTAAATATATATATACATGCATGTACATTGTTTGCTGGTTGCAGGATTTGCAGGTACATGACACCGACTCCACCTGTGTAATCAGGTCTGAGCGTGTCAAGACTCAACGAAATTGTTGAATGGGAGATAGTAGTTAGGTTAATCCTAGTCCAATCTCTAACCTTAGTATTAGTATATTGTCAGTTTTTAGTTGGGTCATAGGATTGTATTGTGTATCTGTTGGTTAAATCATTTTTGAAAGATAAATATTGGTTAATTTTTAATATTAGTTATTGTGTTTTAATTATTGTTATTTAATTAATATTTAAATATGATTGAAATTTATTTATTTGATAATTTAATAAATTAGTTAGCTTATTTGGTTAAATAGTTGGTCTTTAAAAGATTAAACTATTTTAATTAAATTAATTAATTAATTAAGTTAAATTATTAAGTGTATAAATTATATTGTATTTAAATGAAATAGAAAATTAGAAAATAAAATAAAATAAAATGCATGTGAATTGATTTTTAAGATTTAAATTTAAATAAATAATTATTTGCATGCAAAATTTAATTGGCAAAATTTGCCGAGAAAGAGAAGATATTTTGATAACCTCTTCTCGACAAGTGTGCAGTGATTTTATGAGGTTGTTGGAAAATTTTGTTACAGGAGGTTATTGTGGATCTCGGAAAATCACAGAGGTTGTTGAAAAATTTTCACGGGGAAATTTTCTGAAGACTGGCAAAATTCCCTTACGGTGAAAATTATCTTTCTGTTTTATTTTGGTTGATTTTGGAATTGGAAGATTCCTCAGAGGATCTTGTTGGTTGTTAAAGCTATTACTTGGAATTGGAATTTCTTTTGAAGAAGCTTTGAGAAGATTTCACGCTACAGGCAATTTTCTCCTACAAGAAGCTTATTTTCTACAGGTATTTTTCGTGTTAAATTTGTTTCTCTTCTTTTTGTTAAAAGAAAATTAGAGAAAAGATTTGTTTTAAATTTCCTGTGTGCTTCTCGGAAAAAAAAATTCGTAAAGATTTTATTTAAATGTAGAAAAGAATTATAGTAAATTCTTTGCTGTTAAATAATTAGAAATTCTGTGAAAATCAGTTTCAAAATAGTAGAAAATTTGCTGTGAAATTTATTAAACCACATAGGGTTTTTTTGATAAATTATTTCTGTTTGATATGAAAATCAATTTGGAAGTTTATTTTATTAAAAAAAAAAAAAAACCTGTATTTTTCTGGATGAAATAATTCTGTTTTAAAAATCTGTATAATTTATACATATTCTGGTTCTTATTAAATTATCATTTTATTTGTCAGGATGATTAAATTATATAAGTGTATATAGTAGAAAATTATTAGAGATTCATTTAAATTTTCAAATTTTATATAAAAAAAAAAACGGAAAGAAATCGCCGTACGACAGATTTAATCCGAAGTTTATTTTTTTTTAAAAAAATTAAAGAATGAAATTTCTGTTTAACCCGTGGTCGGTGGGGGAGCTTCCTCCCAGCCGCCGCTCCCATGGAGAGGTGCGGCTGCTGTGAGGGCAGCGCCCTCCACAAATGTGTGGAGGTAGCGCTGCCTCACAGGCAGCGCGTCCTCCCATGGGCGCCTGCCATGCGCAGGGCCAAAATTAAAGTTAGGTTTTATTTTTATCTATTTTGTTTATTAATGTTTAATATTCCAGAATACTTTATTTGAATTTTTATATGTAAGATATATATTTATATATGTGTTATATTATTTATATATTATTAAATATATATTTAATATAATATATATATATATATTTTAATTTATAGATAATTAAATTATTTCTGTGTTAAAATAAGTGTTAGTAGAATTTGAGAATTAGTAGTAAAAAATAAAATGATTTTGTTATTGTTATTTTAATTAAGGTTTGTATGAATAGAATTAGAATTGTGAATATATAGGAAAAGCTCATTGTGATTTTGAGGAAATTTTAAGAGTAAATTAAATGAAGAGGATATCTTTTTAGTTATTAAATTAGATTTTTTTTTTTATAAAGTATTGATTCATATTTTGTTGATAACAAAACTGATGCAAATTGGATTTAGAGTATCCGAATGATAGATATTTATATTATTGCTTTGTCTTATAAATGTGTTTCTTTTTGGCTTATTTGGGAGAGTTTTAAATAAATAAGTCTTCCAGATTAATTTTTATTGTGGGGAATATGATTGTTAAGTTGAATTTATGTGTTGGCTAAGTTGTGTACATGATTTTAGTTTGGCACTCGGTTACCTGATTTAGTGAAAATAGATGTTGATGTTGTCATATATGGTGTTGAAAATTGCTTGTTGTATCATTGTACACTTTGTAAAACCTTAGTCAAGAAAACATAGTTTCCCATGTTATGTTTAGGGGAGTGGCTGTTTGCAAGGGCCGACACACAAAGTGGTGTCAGGGTAACTTACAAATAGTTAGTAACTCAGTGAAAACTAAAGAACACAGTAGTTAGATCTAAAACACTTAACAAGATGTACATGCCTCACTTATGACTCTTGAGCTTTCATAGTCTTGAGTATAAGTTGAGAAGGCCTGGAATGGCAAATCGTTGTCTCGTTTCCTTAAGGGACATTCGATTTCCGCAACAGTATGCAATAGGGGCCGGGTTTCGTAAGAGGTTACCAGGGTAACCCAAGGATTGGGGGCCGGGACCTAGGAAGAAACACCAGGGTAACCATTGCATCGTTGTGATGACACTCCACCTAAAATAACAGTCAACCTTGAGTTTGTGTTTCAATCATTTGTCAAAATCTGGAAGCAATGTAACCAATAGTTTGTATGTACTAGTGTTTAGGGTTAGTAGATTAGGTCTAGGTAGCCTTATTAATATCTCCTAGCACGGGGGGTGGACCTACTACGGGTACCACATGGTTGGGTGGAACGTGCACCTTACTCCATTGGGTCCCCAGTTCGATTGTAGCATTGAGCGCTTCATGGATGGAGAGCTCGCACATGGATTCCTTCTATTACTTCATCATTGTATATTGTAAAACTTGAAATGTAAAAACATCCCTCAAATGTATAAGAGGAGATCATTTGTAAAATTGTAACTGTTATTTGAACTATCTCATCAGATGGATGAGCAATGTATTATCTTATCAATGCAATGTATGGAAACGTATTTGTACCTTATTATATCTTGAAAGAGAATTTAAATTATTATGCAATGTTTACTTTATGTTATGTTTTAATTGGGAGCAATGCGAAATACTTAAGTCGCTTAAGGAAAACTCAAAGTAGTGTAACGTCGTTTAACCTAAGAATGTATGCAACTAATTAACATTATATTAATACTTTAAAAAAAAAAATTATTACACTTTTATATCACTTTTGCAACATTCTTAGGTTATTAAGACGGGGCATTACAGATTGGTATCAGAGCCAAGGTTACAAACACTGGACGCTCTGGGTAATCTAGAGCCCATTAGGTTGACCTAGTACGTAGTGTCGTAACTGATAACCTTGGTTGAACAGTATCTAAGACTCATAATTGTTATGTGTAGGAACATGCCTAGGCGAGGAGGATGAGGTCGTGGTAGTGGTAGAGGTGGAGGCCGTGGGCCAATCCCTCAGGTTACTCCCCCTCCTAGCCCTCACCATAGTGACCAAGCAGAGCAGATGGGTCAGAGAAATGAGGAACAGAATCCTGTACAATCAGCAGTAGAGGGTTCTCAGATATGTCCACTTTTAGAGGAGGTCCTAGCTCATCTTGGACCTAGATAGGTAGATGAGCATGAGGTTGTGAGAGAGAGAGATAGATCCCCTAGGAGAGTCGATGACACAGCACATCATGATTCTATTATTGCTGGTCACATGAGGGATTTACTGAGAGCATGTCCTCCTACCTTTGATGGTTCAGGAGGAGGATTAGAGGCTGAGACTTGGTTACTGGATTTGGGTAGATGCTTTGCCATGCATCCTTACTGTAGCAATACCCATGCCAGATGCACTATTATGCACTTGAGAGGATTCGCCTCTACATGGTGGCGCCTAGAGGAGCAGAAGCTCCAAATTGATATTGGTTCTATGTCTTGGGAGATGTTTCTCGAGAGGTTCAGAGCTCGGTTCCTTTTGGAACACTAGAGGCAGTGTAGGGTTGACGAGTTCCATGATCTATGCCAGTTAGCTCTTTCTGTAGAGCAATACGAACGTAGGTTCTACGAACTCAAGCAGTATACTAGTATTGGCGATGATGAGCCTATGCTAGTACAACATTTTATCAGGGGCTTAAACGCCCGTATTAGTGGGGGTGTCCGATTCTTTTGAGCCAAAGACTATGGAAGTCACAGTGGAGAAGGCTCGAATAGTTGAGGAGAACCTTATTATGGCTTTAGGTGGGCATACAGGAGTGCAGATTGGGAGTGCTCCTGCAGCAGGTTTTAGTCCACGAGGTGGACAGGCACAGACAGGTGGTTCTTCCAAGAACCAATAGACACCCACAAAGGGTGGGCAGCAACAAAGAACACCTCAAAAGAACAATAACCCTCAACCACAACAACAAAACAGTCCTCAGTCAGGAAAGGGTCGTAACTGGTGGCGCAATAAGCGCAATAGGCAGGATCAGCCTGCGCAGAGTGCTCAGTCTACCGTGAGTAGGGGTAGTTTTCAGCAGTCCAATGCACCTTCGGGGGGCAAAGGATTTGGTAGAGGCACAGGAACAGGATGTTATTCTTGTGGGCAGCATGGGCACATAGCTAGGCAGTGTCCGATGAGAGGTTCCACTAGTTATGGGCCTCGACCTACAGTTTCAGAGCCTACGGTGGGCGATGCAGGACGTGCACATACAGTATATGCAGCGGTTAATGACCGCCAAGCCGATCACCAGAATACGGTGGTTGAATCTTCAGGTAAGTTAAATGGTGTTAATGTATCTATACTTTTTGATTCTGGAGCCACTGACTCCTTTATTTCACCGTCCATTGTTGACCGTTGTGGGCTTGTGGCGGTAAAACAAGGTGGTAAATGGCAAGTTGAATTCGCCTCTGGGGTGAAAGTAGCAGTAGATAACTTAGTACATAACTGTGAACTTAAAATAGGTACGTTGACAACCTTAGTAGATTTATATGTTACTCCCTTAGGATCGTACGATATAGTACTAGGTATGGATTGGTTAGCATCTTATCATGCTGTGATTGACTGTCGACTTAAGACAGTTAGTTGCATGGATGATTTAGGTGCGAAAGTGGAAATCGTAGGTATTCAAAGACCTATCTCTTTGCGGATGATATCTGCTATGCAATTAAAGAGATGTCTTCGTCAGGGATGTCAACTGTTTGCAACAACAGTTACTGATTTAGATGAGGGTGAGAGTCGAGAGGTATCTCTTGATGATCATCCTATTCTTAGGGAATTTGCAGATGTGTTTCCCGATGACATTCCTGGAATGCCACCGAAGAGGATATTGACTTTAGAGTTGACTTAATTCCTGGGCTGAGCCTATATCTAGAGCCCCTTATAGAATGACGACTCAGGAGTTGGAGGAACTTCGTATTCAGTTCAGGAACTTTTAGAAAAGGGTTTTATTCATCCAAGTGTATCCCCTTGGGGAGCACCTGTCATCTTCGTAAAGAAGAAGGACGGATCTCTTAGGCTGTGCATTGACTATCATCAATTGAACAAGGTTACGATTAAGAATCGTTATCCTTTGCCTAGAATCGATGATCTTTTTGATCAAGTTAAGGGAGCTAATGTGTTCTCTAAAATTAATTTGAAGTCTGGTTATCATCAATTACGTATAGCTGAAGCAGACATTCATAAAACTGCTTTCCGAACTCGTTATGGGCATTACGAATTCACAGTAGTACCCTTTGGGTTAACGAATGCACCTTCGGTATTCATGAGTTTAATGAATGGTGTATTTCGTACATACCTTGATCGCTTTGTCCTGGTATTTCTCGATGACATTTTAGTCTATTCGAGGAACATGAAGGAACATGAAGAACACTTGAGACAGGTATTGCAATGTTTAAGAGAAAACCAATTGTATGCAAACCTGAAGAAGTGTGACTTCTTTCAACCTGAAATTAAATACCTTGGACATGTGATATCTGGAAAAGGTATTGCTGTGGATCCTTCAAAGATCCAAGCCATAGTTGATTGGCCCGCACCTACTAATGTAGGTGAAATTCGTAGTTTTATGGGTCTAGCTGGCTACTATAGACGTTTTGTAGAGGGTTTTTCTAGGATCGGTCATCCTATTACTTCTCTTCAGAGGAAAGGGAAGAAGTTTGTTTGGACAGAACAGTGTCAGTTAGCTTTTCAAACACTTAAAGAAAAGTTAACTAATGCGCCTATACTTATTGTTCCTGATCCTACTAAGGATTTCGTAGTTTGTGCGGATGCATCTTTAGAGGGTTTGGGAGCAGTCTTGATGCAAGATGGGCGTGTGGTTGCCTATGAGTCTCGTAAACTCAAGGACCATGAATTAAACTATCCTACTCATGACCTAGAACTAGCTGCAGTAGTGCATGCATTAGTTCGTTGGAGACATTTTCTATTAGGTCATCGCTTTGAACTTCATACCGATCACCGTAGTTTGCAATACATTTTCACGCAACCTAACTTGAATGCTAGGCAAAGACGGTGGATGGAGTTCTTGTGTGAGTACGATTTTGAAGTAAAGTATGTTCAAGGCAAAGAGAACGTAGTGGCTGACGCTCTTAGCCGACGTCGACATGAGATCTCTGCTACTACTCTTGAAGTAGATTTGAGAGGTCAAATAGTAGCTGCACTTCCTACTGATAGATTATATCAGGAAGTGAAGTCGGAGATTGAATCGGATAGACCTTTAGATGGTCGATTTGAAGGTTATGTTCTAGAATCGGATGGTATATTACGACATTTAGGTCGCATTTATGTACCTCATGTAGAGAGTCTTCGTACATTAATCATGACTGAAGCTCATCGAGCTCCGTATTCAGCTCATCCAGGTGTCAAGAAAATGCATGCCGATCTTAGGCAATTGTATTTCTGGCCTGGTATGAAACATGATATTGCTGATTATGTATAGAGATGTCTTGAATGCCAGCGAGTTAAAGCTGAGCATCATCATCCTACTGGATTATTGCAGCCACATCTCATTCCCGAATGGAAATGGGATATTATATCCATCTATTTTATTGTAGGGTTACCTACGTCATCACGTCGACATGATGCCATTATGGTAACTGTTGACCGTTTGACTAAAGTAGCTCATTTTTCACTTGTACGTTCATCTTATAATGCTTCATTTGTAGCTAGAATATTCATGGAGGACATCGTTAGATTGCATGGAATTCCTCGTAGGATCATATCGGATAGAGATCCTGTATTCACTTCAGCTTTGTGGACTTCCTTGCAATGTGCATTAGGAACACAGTTAAACTTTAGTTCAGCTTATCATCCTCAAACCGATGGTCAAACTGAAAGAGTTAACCAAATATTAGAGGATATGCTTAGGATGTACATTATGGACCAACAATCACGTTGGGAGGAATACTTGTATTTAGTAGAATTCGCTTACAACAACGGATATCAGAGTTCCATAGGCATGCCACCATTTCAGGCATTATACGGTCGTCCTTGTCGAACTCCGCTTAGTTGGGATCGACTAGAGGATAGAGTATTGCTAGGACCTGAGATGCTTCGAGACATGGAGCAACAGGTTGACCGTATTAGAGAGAATTTGATTGCAGCTCAGGATAGGCAAAAGAAATATGCTGATGCGCATAGGATTGATCGACAGTTCGCTGTTGGTGATAGAGTGTTTCTTCGAGTGCAACTGCGAAAGAGTCCAATCCGTTACGGAAAAGGCTCTAAGCTCGCACCTCGTTTCGTAGGACCATTCGAAATCTTAGAGAGAATTGGTCCCGTGGCATATCGACTCGCCTTACCACCTAGTTTGTCTCGTATTCATGATGTTTTTCATGTGTCAGTACTTAGACCATATCATCCCGACATATCTCATGTACTTGATTGGAATGCGTTACAGGTAGAGGACGGGCAGCTGGCTTTGGAGCCCATGGCCATTCTTCAGCACCGGACGCTCGGTCTCAGGGGTCAAGACATTAATCAGGTGAGGGTCCAATGGGATCCTAGCCATGAGGCTTCGGCTACCTGGGAGGATGCGACACGCATGAGGGAACTTTATCCCTATCTGTTCGTAGGATTTCAGGAGCAAGCCTGATCCTAGGGGGGGAGGATGTAGTACCCCTCCGTTTATGTTATGCTTTCTGTTGATACCTTTTCATACTGTTAGACTTATGTTGTTTTGTTGGATACTTGGATCGCTGATTTTGAGCGATGATGGATTATTGTGTGACATGATGATATTCTGTGTGATGTTTATTGATTTCAGACATGACATGATTTAGTGTAGATGCTTAATTTCAGTTGTTATTGTTATGCACATGTTTATGATGGACTAACAATATTTATTGAGTCAGTTCTCTGTGAGTGTATTGGTGTGGAGAACAGAATCGCATCACTCGCTTGCAAGTGCCCTGCGATATCTGTGATTTTCTCCGCACGGTGTGTTTGTTTTAATGCTTTAAATATATATATACATGCATGTACATTGTTTGCTGGTTGCAGGATTTGCAGGTACATGACACCGACTCCACCTGTGTAATCAGGTCTGAGCGTGTCAAGACTCAACGAAATTGTTGAATGGGAGATAGTAGTTAGGTTAATCCTAGTCCAATCTCTAACCTTAGTATTAGTATATTGTCAGTTTTTAGTTGGGTCATAGGATTGTATTGTGTATCTGTTGGTTAAATCATTTTTGAAAGATAAATATTGGTTAATTTTTAATATTAGTTATTGTGTTTTAATTATTGTTATTTAATTAATATTTAAATATGATTGAAATTTATTTATTTGATAATTTAATAAATTAGTTAGCTTATTTGGTTAAATAGTTGGTCTTTAAAAGATTAAACTATTTTAAAAAAATAAATTAATTAATTAAGTTAAATTATTAAGTGTATAAATTATATTGTATTTAAATGAAATAGAAAATTAGAAAATAAAATAAAATAAAATGCATGTGAATTGATTTTTAAGATTTAAATTTAAATAAATAATTATTTGCATGCAAAATTTAATTGGCAAAATTTGCCGAGAAAGAGAAGATATTTTGATAACCTCTTCTTGACAAGTGTGCAGTGCTTTTATGAGGTTGTTGGAAAATTTTGTTACAGGAGGTTATTGTGGATCTCGGAAAATCACAGAGGTTGTTGAAAATTTTTCACGGGGAAATTTTCTGAAGACTGGCAAAATTCCCTTACGGTGAAAATTATCTTTCTGTTTTATTTTGGTTGATTTTGGAATTGGAAGATTCCTCGGAGGATCTTGTTGGTTGTTAAAGCTATTACTTGGAATTGGAATTTCTTTTGAAGAAGCTTTGAGAAGATTTCACGCTACAGGCAATTTTCTCCTACAGGAAGCTTATTTTCTACAGGTATTTTTCGTGTTAAATTTGTTTCTCTTCTTTTTGTTAAAAGAAAATTAGAGAAAAGATTTGTTTTAAATTTCCTGTGTGCTTCTCGGAAAAAAAAATTCGTAAAGATTTTATTTAAATGTAGAAAAGAATTATAGTAAATTCTTTGCTGTTAAATAATTAGAAATTCTATGAAAATCAGTTTCGAAATAGTAGAAAATTTGCTGTGAAATTTATTAAACCACATAGGGTTTTTTGATAAATTATTTCTGTTTGATATGAAAATCAATTTGGAAGTTTATTTTATTAAAAAAAAAAAAAAACCTGTATTTTTCTGGATGAAATAATTCTGTTTTAAAAATCTGTATAATTTATACAGATTCTGGTTCTTATTAAATTATCAATTTATTTGTCAGGATGATTAAATTATATAAGTGTATATAGTAGAAAATTATTAGAGATTCATTTAAATTTTCAAATTTTATATAAAAAAAAAAAATGGAAAGAAATCGCCGTACGACAGATTTAATCCGAAGTTTATTTAAAAAAAATAAAATTAAAGAATGAAA